>JARQOD010000002.1:390465489-390492261 GCA_033576555.1 Oophaga sylvatica
GTTTTTTTTGAGCTTCGTGTGATTCTACAATTTTACGTCATAAAAATACGAAAAATCTTTGAAGGGAAAAAGGTTTGTGTCCAAACTTTTTTTTCTGTATGTTTTATATATATATACTAGGGGTACGGAAAGTATTCGCCCCTTTAAATTTTTCATCTTTTTTCTTTTGCAGCCATTGGTAAATTAAAAAAAGTTCTTCTTTTCACTAACGTAAACTTGTATTTTCTTTACTGAAAAAACAAAAATGTAAAATTTTGCAAATTTTTTAAAAAAGAAAACTGAATATACATAGTCATAAGTTTCCCAGACCCTTTGCTCAGTTTGAGTGAAGCTTTTTTTGAGCTAGTACAGCCTGACCTTCTTGGGAAATGATCAACAATTTTTTTCACACCTGGATTTGGGGTCCCTGCATTCTTCCTTGCACCTCTCCTTTAAAGTCAGGTTGGATGGTGAATGTTGATGACAGCCTTTTTCGGTTTCCCCCAGGATGCTCAATTGGGTTTGGGTCGGGGTTTTTCCCTAGGCTAGTTAAAAATGGCCCAAGAGTTTCTTAAACCCTCCTTTGTTATTTTAGCTGTGTGTTGGGGTCTTGTCTTGTTTGAAAAGGGGAACCTTCGGCCCAAATCTGAGGTCCAGAGCGCTCTGGAAGGGTTTTCATCCAGTTACCCCGTACTTTGGGCCCCATTTGTTTCCCTTTAATTGCAAACCGTTTCCCCGTCCTGCAGCTGAAAAAACACCCCCAGCTGAGCTGGCACCCATGTTTCCTGTTGGGATTGTATTGGGATGTGAGAGCGGCCTGGTTTTTCTCCCAATACCGCTTGAAATTTCACCAAAAAGTATTATTTCGTTCATCAGCCCCGAGAATCTTTTTTCTCATGTATGGGAGTCTTTATGTGTTTTTTTGCAAATCTATGCTGGCTTTCTATGTCTTGCACTGGGAGGGCTTTGTTGGGCCACTCTGCATAAAGGACCAAATGGTGGAGGGCTGCAGTGATGTTAACTTTTTGGAAATTTCCCTCTCCCCATGCTCTGTGGAGCTCAGCCACGGATCTTGAGGTTCTTCTTTCCTCTCTCAACAGGCTTTCTCCCCGATGTCATTTTGGGGGACGGCCAGGTTAGGAAGAAGGGGCCCCAAACTTTTCCTTTTAAAGGGATTAGGAGGCCTGTCCTCTTAGGAACCTTGTGTACTGCGAAATTTTTTTTGAAACCTTGGCAGATGGGGCCCCCTGAAAATTTAGTCTCTTAGCTCCTTGGCCTTTCTTTGACCTATGATTTTTTCGTCTGACTTGCCTGTGACTGTAAATTTTTACCAGAAGGTGTATGCCTTTAAAAATCAAGCCCTATCGTTTAATTAATCAGCTTGCCCCAATGAAGGGTAGAACCATCTCGGGGGGGGAAACAAGGAAATGGACAGCATGTGACTTAAATATGAGTGTCCGAGCAAAGGGTCTGAATACTTATGACCATGTGATATTTCAGTTTTTCTTTTTTAATTAATTTTCAAAAATTTCTAAATTTCTGGTGTTTTTCAGTCAAGGGTGCAAAGTGCACATTGATGAGAAAAAAAATGAACTTTTTTTGAATTTACCAAATGGCTGCAATGACACAAAGAGTGAAAAATTTAAAGGGGTCTGAATACTTTCCTTACCCACTGCAGGATCGGAGTTCCGGGCAGCGTAGTATGTTAATGATGGTAGCCTTTGTTACGGTGGTCCCAGCTCTATGCAGGTCATTCACTAGGTCCCCCCGTGTGGTTCTGGGATTTTTGCTCACTGTTCTTGTGATGCTTTTGACCCCACGGGGTGAGATCTTGCGTGGAGCCCCAGATCAAGGGAGATTATCAGTGGTCTTGTATGTGTGGCACCCCAGGAGTCCAGTTGCCCTAGTGGCGTTGCTACCTTCACAAGGGGTGATGCCATGCCTGGAAACAAAGAGGAAACCCCTTGCCAGGTAGCACACAGCATGCAACACTTTTCCTACTCAAGACCAGAAGGGTGAGCTCTAACAACTGATTTCAGGGAGCTTCCTTGGAACATTCTGGCTTGGGGAGGAGTTAGGGAGTCTGTCTGTAGACAGGGACGAGAGAAGACATGTGGAGAGAAGCTCGTGGGAAAGGAGCTGAATGCTACAGCTCACCCTGAGCAGAGCTCTGATAAAAGTGGATGCCAGAGTCCTGAACCAGTTGGGTACTCCAAGCCCGACAGTCGCATCTGGAGAACAGAGAATTGCAAGTTCTCTGTTCACACTGATATCTGCCAGCACAGCAGTAATACAAGAGTCAGGATTGCCAGTGAGAAGAGTTGGAGACCTTGATAGGCTCACTCTGCCTGCTATACAGGTTGGAAAAACAACACAGAGAAGAGGGCCGCAGCTTAGCTATAAGCAGCAGAGGCCAGGAACAGAGAGCGCAGCAGGAAGGCCTCTAAATCCTCCTGGCAAGGTGGAAACCAAATTGTTTGCAGGCAATCTGATCTCCAGCACCATCTGTAGCCAGTGCCATGGACACTTTGCCTGCAGAACTGTGAGTAAAGCTTTGGAAACTGCAACGGACTGTGTCCTTTCAAGTTCTTCCTGCAACACCCACTCAGCACTGCTACATCCCTTGCCAAATACTACATCATTACTATCTTGAACATACTACATCTGCCCTGGGACAAAGCCCTGCCTGTGGAGGGCTGAACCAACTCTGCTGCATCAACAACTGTCCCAGTGGACTGAATCTGCAGCGTCGGCTAACATCTTTATTGCCGAGTACCACAGGTGGCGTTACGAACCCTTTATTACATACTCTTTATCTTTCCCCTTTTTCATCATCTTCCCCTTTTATTGGACGCTCAGGGTCACAGACCTGGTCACTGCTGCCGTGACACTGCCCCTTTTAGAAGCGGCCCGGTACCGAGTATCCCCACTACCCTGGCAGGCGCTCCAACTTGGCATCACGAACAGGATATCGAAACCCGGTATCACCGGGTCCTGTGTACCAGAGACTTTGTTAAAGTTGTAAAATTGCCACCATTACAACGCCACATAGCGCGCGGGAAGCAGAGGAGGCATGCCGTCATGGGCGGAGCCTGAGTAGAAGCGCGAAAAGAGAAGTGCTGCGCGCGCTCTGCTGTCAGCTTGCAGAAACCTGGGAGCTGAGGCCTGGAATCCCGACGCACACTGTTCATCCAGCTGACGGAGCAAAACAGCCTGGTAAGCCAGTGGAAATTCAGAGCCTGGCTAAGATTAACTAGGGGGGTAGAAAATGTCTAACGCCGAAGAAAATCTAGCAGCGGACGCCGCCACAGCCCCCATGGCACAGCAAAACCCGGCGGTCGGAGCAGCCGCAGCCTCCAGAGCACAGCAAGATCTGGCGACCGCCGCTGCAGTCCCTATAATGCCACTATCAATGGCATACAGTTAGGTCCATAAATATTTGGACAGAGACAACATTTATCTAATTTTGGTTCTAGACATTACCACAATGAATTTGAAACAAAACAAATCAGATGCAGTTGAAGTTCAGACTTTCAGCTTTCATTTGAGGGTATCCACATTAAAATTGGATGAAGGGTTTATGAGTTTCAGCTCCTTAACATGTGCCACCCTGTTTTTAAAGGGACCAAAAGTAATTGGACAGATTAAATAATTGTAGATAAAATGTTCATTTCTAGTACTTGGTTGAAAACCCTTTGTTAGCAATGACTGCCTGAAGTCTTGAACTCATGGACATCACCAGACACTGTGTTTCCTTCTTTTTGATGCTCTGCCAGGCCTTCACCGCGGTGGTTTTCAGTTGTTGTTTGTTTGTGGGCCTTTCTGTCTGAAGTTTAGTCTTTAACAACTGAAATGCATGTTCAATTGGGTTGAGATCAGGTGACTGACTTGGCCATTCAAGAATATTCCACTTCTTTGCTTTAATAAACTCCTGGGTTGCTTTGGCTTTATGTTTTGGGTCATTGTCCATCTGTAGTATGAAACGACGACCAATCAGTTTGGCTGCATTTGGCTGGATCTGAGCACACAGTATGGCTCTGAATACCTCAGAATTAATTCGGCTGTTTCTGTCCTGTGTCACATCATCAATAAACACTAGTGACCCAGTGCCACTGGCAGCCATGCATGCCCAAGCCATCACACTGCTTCTGCCATGTTTTACAGATGATGTGGTATGCTTTGGATCATGAGCTGTACCACGCCTTCGCCATACTTTTCTCTTTCCATCATTCTAGTAGAGGTTGATCTTGGTTTCATCTGTCCAAAGAATGTTCTTCCAGAACTGTGCTGGCTTTTTTAGATGTTTTTTAGCAAAGTCCAGCCTAGCCTTTTTATTCTTGATTCTTATGAGTGGCTTGCACCGTGCAGTGAACCCTCTGTATTTAATTTCATGCAGTCTTCTCTTTATGGTAGATTTGGATATTGATACGCCTACCTTCTGGAGAGTATTGTTCACTTGGTTGGCTGTTGTGAAGGGGTTTCTCTTCACCATGGAGAGTATTCTGCGATCATCCACCACTGTTGTCTTCCGTGGGCGCCCAGGTCTTTTTGCATTGATGAGTTCACCAGTGCTTTCTTTCTTTCTCAGAATGTACCAAACTGTAGATTTTGCCACTCCTAAAGTTGTAGCAATTTCTCGGATGGGTTTTTTCTGTTTTTTGCAGCTTAAGGATAGCTTGTTTCACCTGCATGGAGAGCTCCTTTGACCCCATGTTTCCTTCACAGCTAAACCTTCCAAATGCAAACACCACACCTCAAATCAACACCAGCCCTTTTATCTGCTTAATTGAGAATGATATAATGAAGGGATTGCCCACACCTGTCCATGAAATAGCCTTGGAGTCAATTGTCCAATTACTTTTGGTCCCTTTAAAAACAGGGTGGCACATGTTAAGGAGCTGAAACTCATAAACCCTTCATCCAATTTTAATGTGGATACCCTCAAATGAAAGCTGAAAGTCTGAACTTCAACTGCATCTGATTTGTTTTGTTTCAAATTCATTGTGGTAATGTCTAGAACCAAAATTAGATAAATGTTGTCTCTGTCCAAATATTTATGGACCTAACTGTATATACCGGGAGCGGCCTGGCTACCGCAATACTCAGGGGAGTCGCATACCCTGAGCAATTTCAAGGAGAGACTGTGCAGTTTATTTGAAGTGTACCCCCTGTCTGAAAGCCAAAACGTGAACATTCTCATTGGACAGTTAACTGGTGCAGCTCAAAGAGAAGTAAAGTCCTGGCAGCACACTGATAAAGAGACTGTTAAGCAAGTTCTGGCTAAGCTGAGGAGCACCTTTGACACCCGCACTGCAGCAGAAATAAAAATGAGGTTCTTTAGGTGCAAACAAAGGATGCAGGACAGTATACGGGACTGTGCTCTTAACCTTCAGGAGGCGCTGTGGGCCGTAAAGCAGATTGACCCAGACAGCGTGCAGGATGGAGACAGATTGTTAAAGGAACAATTTATTGAGGGACTCCTGTCCAGCAACCACAGGACACAGCTGCGCATCATGGCCCTACAAAACCCTTACCTGAACTTTGCAGACTTTAACCCCTTCATGACCGTGCCATTTTTTTGCAATTCTGACCAGTGTCCCTTTATGAGATAATAACTCAGGAACGCTTCAACGGATCCTAGCGATTCTGAGAATGTTTTTTCGTGACATATTGGGCTTCATGTTAGTGGTAAATTTAGGTCGATAATTTTTGCGTTTATTTGTGAAAAAAATGGAAATTTGGCGAAAATTTAGAAAATTTCGCAATTTTCAAATTTTGAATTTTTATTCTGTTAAACCTGAGAGTTATGTGACACAAAATAGCTAATAAATAACATTTCCCACATGTCTACTTTACATCAGCACAATTTTGGAACCAAAATTTTTTTTTGTTAGGAAGTTATAAGGGTTAAAAGTTGACCAGCGATTTCTCATTTTTACAGCAAAATTTACAAAACCATTTTTTTTGGGACCACCTCACATTTGAAGTCACTTTGAGGGGTCTATATGGTAGAAAATACCCAAAAGTGACACCATTATAAAAACTGCACCCCTCAAGCTACTCAAAACTACATTCAAGAAGATTAATAACCCTTCAGGTGCTTCACAGGAACCAAAGCAACGTGGAAGGAAAAAATGGACATTTTAATTTTTCCAACAAAAATTTTATTTTAGCATCAATTCTTTCATTTTTGCATGGACAACAGGATAAAATGGATCCTAAAATTTGTTGGGCAATTTCTCCTGAGTACACAGATACCTCATATGTGGTCATAAACCACTGTTTGGGCGCACGGCAGAGCTCAGAAGGGAAGGAGCGCCATTTTGGAATGCAGACTTGATGGAATGTTCTGCGGGCGTCATGTTGCATTTGCAGAGCCCCTGATGTGCCTAAACAGTAGAAACCCCCCACAAGTGACCCCATTTTGGAAACTAGACCCCCAAGGTGCTTATCTAGATGTGTAGTGAGCACTTTGAACCCCAAGTGCTTCACAGAAGTTTATAAACGCAGAGCAGTGAAAATAAAAAAATCATTTTTGTTTCTCAAAAATCATTTTTTAGCCCGCTATTTTTTATTTTTCCAAGGGTAACAGGAGATATTGAACCCCAAAAGTTGTTGTACAGTTTGTCCTGAGTACAGTGGTAACCCATATGTGGGGGGGAACCACTGTTCAGGCACACGTTGGGGCTCGGAAGGGAAGTAGTGATGTTTTGAAATACTGGCTTTGATGGAATGGTCTGCGGGCATCATGTTACGTTTGCAGAGCCCCTGATGTGCCTAAACAGTAAAAACTCCCAACAAGTGACCCCATTTTGGAAACTAGACACCGCGCGGAACTTATCTAGATGTGCAGTGAGCACTTTGAACCCCCAAGCGCTACACAGAAGTTTATAACGCCCGTGCATGAAAAAAAAAATCATATTTTTTCCACAAACATGATCTTTTAGTCCCCAATTTTTTTATTTTCTCAAGGGTAACAGGAGAAATTAGACCCCAAAAGTTCTTGTCCAATTTGTCCTGAGTACTCTGATATCCCATATGTGGGAGAAAACTACTGTATGGGCACACGTCGGGGCTTGGAAGGGAAGTAGTGACGTTTTGAAATGCCGACTTGATGGAATGGTCTGCGGGCGTCATGTTACGTTTGCAGAGCCCATGATGTGCCTAAACAGTAGAAACCCCCCAAATGACCCCATTTTGGAAACTAGATCCCTCAAGGAACTCCTCTAGATGTGTGGTGAGCACTTTGAATCTCCAAGTTCTTCACAGAAGTTTATAACGCAGAGCTGTGAAAATAAAAAATCATTTTTTCCACAAAAATAATTTTTTTAGTCCCCAATTTTTTTCCCAAGGGTAACAGGAGAAAATAGACCCCCAAAGTTGTTGTGCAATTTTTCCTGAGTACGCTGATACCCCATCTGTGGGGTAAACCACTGTTTGGGCACACGTCGGGGCTCGGAATAAAGGGAGCACTGTTTCACTTTTAACAGCCAATCAGAGCGATCGTAGCCACGTGGGGGGTTAAGCCAACCCCCTTGTGGTGAAGCACAAAGGTTCTTGTGCCTGCGGATTGGGTGACCTTCAGTGATCCCGGTCACCTGACCCGCAGGAACGCGATCCTTTCATGACACATACGCTGTGTCACAGGTCAGGAAGGGGTAGGGCTATCCGGGTGTTGCAGGAACCAAATGTCAGCCGCCCAGCACCCCCTAGACGCCCAGCAATTACATACCACCAGGAGGCGGCATCCTTTACTCAGGCCCCTGTTGAGGCCGACGTACAGACCCTGGATAATGATCCATCTGCAGAACTAAGTCTTCAGGTCCAGGAGCTGACCAAAAGTGTGGCTGCACTAGCCAAAATCGTGCAGTCCATGCAAGTGCCCCCGAAGGAGAAGATCCAGTTGGCCTCCAGTCCAGATGACAGAGAGACAACGATCGCTACGATCAGGACGGACGACCCATTTTCCGCCGCTGCAGCAAAGCGGGGCACTGCGCAAGATTCTGTCATTCAAATGAGCAACCCCTGGGGCAGAGGGCCAATCCCCAGGAGTAGGACGACCAGGCCCACAGAACTGGTGAGCCAAGTAGGTCGGAGGACAACAGGTCCTCCCAGTTGTGAGTATCCCAATGAACGCTTTACTGGACACCGGCTCTCAGGTGACGACTATGCCATATATTCTTTACAAACGGTACTTGGCTGACTCTGATCTTACTTGTGGCCCAGATGATGAGCTGATGGTGGTCGCCAGCAATTGTCAGGCTTTGCCGCAGGTTGGGTACAAGGAGGTGACCATTAAGGTGGGGCGAGTACAATTAAAAGCCCAAGGTATGATAATTGTAGACATTGATCGATGAGAATGTAACTCAATAATGACCTTAGGTACTAATGTAATAGAAAAATGTCTTGCCGAGGTTATAATTTTGTTGCAACAGGTGGCCGAGACTGCTGGTTCCAGTGAGCAACGGGTCCTGCAAAAGGAGGTTAAAGCCCTGATGCAAAGACAACAGGTAGAGGTGTCTGGCGGAGAAGTTGGCAATGTCAGAGTAAGTGATCCGTTCCAAATTGTCATACCCCTGAGGAGTGAAATGTTATTTTGGTGTCGGGCAGCCATAGGCATCAGAGGTAAAGATTACCAAGCCCTGGTAGAACCAGTGTACTCTGATAGCAGGCCCGCTGTCCTGACAGCCAGGGGGGTAGTCGATGTCCGCAAGGGAGGGCACCTGTACGCATCTTAAATTGTGGGGAGCAAGAGGCCAAACTACCTCGGTATTCCACCGTTGCTAAGCTGTTCACTGTCAATCACAACGCAATTCAGACAGCAGAACCCTTGGATTTCATCCGACCAGCCGGAGGACAATGGCTCTGCAAAACAGCTGGAGGATTGGTGTCAGCAGCTGCACGTAGGCACTGACTCTACCCTTCCACACAATAAGGATGGGGTTTACCAAGTAGTCCAAGAGTTTGAACGGGTATTCAGCAAACACCTTTTAGACTTTGGGCAGGTAAAAGGGGTCCAGAATCATATCCCCACTGGAAATCATCCGTCCATTAAAGAGAGGTACCGGCCTGTACCCCCAGCTTACTATCAATGTACCAAGAGTATGTTACGGGAGATGAAGGAGGCTGGGGTGATCAGAGACAGTTGTAGCCCCTGGGCAGCTCCGGTAGTCCTCTTTAGAAAGAAAGATGGTACGATGAGGATGTGTGCTGACTACAGGAAAATTAACAGCATTACCCACAAAGACTAGCTGCACTGAGAACTGCTAACTATTTCTCTACCTTAGCTCTCACTAGTGGTTATTGGCAGGTTTTCGTGGCAGAGGCAGACAAGGAGAAAATGGCCTTCGCGACACCAATGGGCCTCTCAGAGTTCAACTACATGCCGTTTGGGCTTTGCAATGCACCAGGGACGTTTCAGAAGTTAAAGGAGTGTTGCCTCGGGCACAAGAATTTCGAGACAGTCCTGTTGTACCTGGATGACATTATTGTATTCTCCAAGACCTATGAAGACCACCTGAAACTCCTAGCTGAGGTGTTCGAGGCCCTGTCCAACTTTGGCCTGAAGGTAAAACCATCCAAATTCCACCTTCTAAAGCCCAAGGTGCAGTACATAGCACCAGACCCCAACAAAGTCACTGTTATCCGGGACTGGCAAAAGCACAACAACATCCATGAAGTATGGCAGTTCCTTGGGTTGGTGGGCTGCTACTGAAAGTTCATCAAAGGCTTCACCGAGATAGCTACACCCCTACAAAATCTTCTCGTGGGTCAACCCAAAAAGGCCAAGAAGAAGAATCCTTCGTTTGACTGGAATGACGAACTGGAAAGGTCCTTCACCAAACTGAAGTTGGCCCTAACAGGGGATGAAGCCCTGGCCTACCCAGACTATGACCAACCATTCATACTGTATACTAATGCCAGCAACGTGGGACTGGGAGCCGTGCTGTCACAAGTGCAGAAAGGCAAAGAAAGAGTGATTGCCTATCCCAGCAGGAAGCTTCGTCCCACTGAAAGGAATCCTGCCAACTATAGCTCCTTCAAACTGGAGTTCCTCGCCGTAGTCTGGGCAGTCACAGAGAGCTTCAAACACTACCTGGCTTCAGCAAAATTTACCATCTTCACGGACAACAATCCGCTGACTCACTTGGAAACTGCAAAGCTGGGTGCGCTGGAGCAGTGGTGGATGGCCCGGCTGTCCAACTACAAGTTTACCATCAAGTACCAAGCGGGACATAAGAATGCCAATGCTGATGCGCTGTCCAGAATGTCCAACTTACCAGAAGAGGGAGAAGATCTGGAAGAGCTGGAAGATATCGAATTACCAGCCTTCCACCGCCCTGGAGCAGCCCAGTACTCTCACTGTGTCAGGGACAGGCGTTATGTCAAGCGGGAAGCCACGTTCAATCCATTGCACCACCATGGATGGGCAGAGATGCATGATAGCGACCCAGCAGTCCGCCTGGTAAAGTAACTGCTAACGCAAGCTGACTCACGTC
Source organism: Oophaga sylvatica (assembly GCA_033576555.1). Taxonomy (NCBI): domain Eukaryota; kingdom Metazoa; phylum Chordata; class Amphibia; order Anura; family Dendrobatidae; genus Oophaga; species Oophaga sylvatica. The sequence goes on from JARQOD010000002.1 coordinate 390,475,968, forward strand.
CTGGCCCAGATGCCAAACAAGAGACCCAACAGTTGTGGAAAGAGAAGGGCAAGCTATTCATCTATGAGGGGAAGCTGTGTTGGAGAAGTATCAATTCCAGAACCCACGAACTGGTCTGGCAGGTAGTAGTCCCGAGGCAGGATGCACCATTGGTCCTGGAAGCGTACCACGATGGAGCAGGACACTTAGGATGGAAGAAATTGGAGGTTCTAATGGATTGGCATGAGGAAGGCCATTGAGGACTGGTGCCGAGAGTGTGGGCCATGCAACCTGTGCAGGAAAGACCGTAATAGCCAGTGAGCCCCGTTACAGCCAATAATCACCAAACAGCCGCTTGAACTGGTAGCTTTGGACCACGTAAAGCTGACCCCAAGCCGTTCAGGCTATGTCTACGCCCTCAACATAGTGGACCACTACTCCAGGTTCCTGGTAGTCGTGCCTGTCAAGGACCAAACAGCGAAGACAGCAGCCAAGGTGTTCCAAGAACACTTTGTAGACCGCATGGTTACCCTGAATGAGTGCTTGCTGACCAAGGCCCAGCTTTCGAAGCAGAGGTGTTCCAGGAGTTCTGTAACCTGTATGGTTCTAAGAAGATCAGGACGATGCCCTACCATCCACAGACTAATGGCATGTGTGAGAAGATGAACCAGGTGGTAATTGACATGTTGAAGACCTTGCCCCTGGAAGAGAGAAGCCTGTGACCAGAAAAGTTGCCAGATTTGGTGGATCTCTACATCTCTACAACCACATTCCGATGAATTCCATCAACTGCACACCGGCCTACCTAATGAGAGCAAGACCTGGCAAGTTGCCCATTGACTTGGACATGGGAGTCCTGACACCTGAGGTGACATCACCAGACGCAGACTGGGATACAAGCGGCAGCAACAGTACCGCAAAGTGCAAGAGTGTGTACAACGAAGTTTGTCTCAAGCAAGACAGAAAAAAGATAGGAACTACAATCAGCATGCGCCTGCAGTTCCCTTGTTGCCTGGAGAACAGGTGCTCAAAAGAAAGACGAGTACACAAACTTGATTATCAGTGGAAAGCTAACCATATACCATCATGCCTTCAATCTTTGAGAATACCAAGGTGTTCCTTATCAGCAAGGATGGAGGAGAAACCTCAGCAGCAGTGTCAAGGGATCACCTAAAACCATGCCCTGACCAACTAAAGGAAAGGATTGAAGACAAAGACATTCCTCAGTCCGTAGAAAAAGAGGAAGAAAAGATCCACACCGTACTAGGCGAGTTCCCTTCAGATTGGACAAGAGTGGACCAGGCCATAGTCGTGCCCGTCATAACCTTTCCTCAACTAGAAGTGGCAGAGAGAGATATGACTCAAGACCAGCCTGAAGATCAACGAGCTCAAGCAGCAGATGCCACACCAGCAGTGGAGCAAGGGAATCCTCACCCTGCCAGCAGGGAACCTGTCATGCCCACAGTGAGCAGAAGCGGCCCGAGAAAATCAGGTATACCCGTGCTAAGTAGAATCACCCATAGCGTAGCCAGTAGAGAGTGCACTACACCAGTGGTAGTTAGCACAGTGAATCCGATCAGGTCACCACCAACACCAGTGCTACGTAGGTCTACCCCCTATGAGGTTCCACCTATAAGTAGACTGTGTACATAGGAAATGTAAATAAGTTAATAATGTTTATAACTGCAACTATTAAGCATGTGTGCCTACAGAGACTACTGTAAGAACTTTTGAGCATAATTATGGACGATTGGGTCACTGGACTCGTAGTGACCAGGATAATGTTTGTAAATGGTTAGCACTAATGACCACAGAACAAAAACTGTTTGGCGTGGCCAAAGATGTGGTCCAAAAGGGAGACCAGCCATGCCTTGTAGCCCTCCCAAGGTCTACGTGGGGGGTTTGAGATGGGTCCCCCACATTATACTGTGAATGGTGAAAAAGAACACCTCATTTCAGAACTTCACTGAATTAATGTTAAGATATTGTAAATAGTTTTGTTGTTTGCTTGTTAAAATGTTTCTTTTGTGTTTACTCAGTCCAGGAGCACTGAATTTAACTGGGGGGAGTGTTGCACCCCAGTAGTCCGGTTGCCACAGTGGCATCGCTTCCTTCACAAGGGATGATGCCATGCCTGGAAACAAAGAGGAAACCCCTTGCCAAGTAACACACAGCATGCAACACTTTTCCTACTCCAGACCAGAAGGGGGAGCTCTAACACCTGATTTCAGGGGAGCTTCCTTGGAACATTTTGGCTTGGGGAGGAGTTAGGGAGTCTGTCTGTAGACATGGATGAGAGAGGATGTGTGGAGAGAAGCTCATGGGAAATGAGCTGAATGCTACAGCTCACCCCGAGCAGAGCTCTGATAAAAGTGGATGCCAGAGTCCTGAACCAGTTAGGTACTCCAAGCCCGACAGTCGCATCTGGAGAACAGAGAATTGCAAGTCCTCTGTTCACACTGATACCTGCCAGCACAGCAGTAACACAAGAGTCAGGGTTGCCAGTGAGAAGAGACGGGGCCCTTGATAGGCTCACTCTGCCTGCTATACAGGTTGGAAAAACAACACAGAGAAGAGGGCCGCAGCTTAGCTATAAGCAGCAGAGGCCAGGAACAGAGAGCGCAACAGGAAGGCCTCTAAATCCTCCTGGCAAGGTGGAACCCAAATTGTTTGCAGGCAATCTGATCTCCAGCACCATCTGTAGCCAGTGCCCTGGACACTTTGCCTGCAGAACTGTGAGTGAAGCTTTGGAAACTGCAACAGACAAGTTCTTCCTGCAACACCCACTCAGCATTGCTACATCCCTTGCCAAATACTACATTATTACTATCTTGAACATACTACATCTGCCCTGGGACATAGCCCTGCCTGTGGAGGGCTGAACCAACTCTGCTGCATCAACAACTGTCTCAGTGGACTGAATCTGCAGTGTCGACTTTATTGCCGTGCACCATAGGTGGCTTCACGAACCCTTTATTACAAACTCTTTCTTTCCCCTTTTTCATCATCTTCCCCTTTTATTGGACGCCCAGGGCCATGGACCGGGTCACTGCTGCAGTGACACTGCCCCATTTAGAAGCAGTCCGGTACCGAGTATCCCCACTGCCCTTGCGGGCGCTCCATATGTCTTCCATTTTCTTATTATTGCTCCCACAGTTGATTTCATCACACCAAGCTGCTTGCCTATTGCAGATTCAGTCTTCCCAGCCTGGAGCAGGGCTACAATTTTGTTTCTAGTGTCCGTCGACAGCTCTTTGGTCTTCACCATGGTGAAGTTTGGAGTGTGACTTTTCAGGTTGTGGACAGGTGTCTTTTATATTGATAAAAAGTTAAAACAGGTTCCATTACTACAGGTAATGAGTGGAGGACAGAGGAGCCTCTGAAAGAAGTTACAGGTCTGTGAGAGCCAGAAATCTTACATATTTTTAGGTGACCAAATTCTTATTTTCCACCATAATTTGCAAAATAAATTTTGCCAAATCAAACAAGGTGATTTTCTGTATTTGTTTTCTCATTTTGACTCTCATAGTTGTGGTCTACTCATGATGTCAATTACAAGCCTGTCTCATCTTTTTAAGTGGGAGAACTTGCACAATTGGTGGCTGACTAAATATTTTTTTCCCCACTGTATATATCAGTGAGTATGTGGTGGCCATAATACTGCAGGACTTTGGGGCTGCACTATACTTTATGGGGTGGCTGCATTATACTCTATGCGGTGGCTGCATTATTCTCTATGGAGTTGCTGCATTATTCTCTATGGAGGGACTGCATTATTCTCTGTGGGGTGGCTGCATTATATTCTATGATGGGGCTGCATTATACTCAGAGGTAGGCTGCATTACATTCTATGAGCGGGCTGCATTATACTCTATGAGGGGGCTGCATTATACTCTATGTGGGGGGCTGATTTATACTCTATGCGGGAGGCTGCACTATAGTCTATCGAGGACTATGGGGTGCATTATACTATATGGGGGCTGAATTATACTATATGGGGGCTGCATTATACTCTATCAAGGACTATGGGAGTGCATTATACTATATGTACTATATGGGACCTGAATTATAATGTTTCAAGGACTATGGGGAATGCATTATACTATATGAAGGACTATGGGGTGCATTATGCTATGGGGAACTCATTGTGCAGTATGGAGGACTATGGGTAGTGCATTATAAAATATGGAGGACTATGGGATGCGTTATACTATATTGAGGGCTATGGGGAGTGCATTGTACTATTGGGAGGATATGGGCAGTGCATTATACTGTATGGAGGACTATGGGATGCATTTTACTTTATGGAGTGTCTTATACTATATGGAGGGCTATGGGGAGTGTATTATACTATATGGTGTGCTATGGGGAACATACTATATGGAGGGCTATGGGGCGTGTATTATGCAATATGGTGTGCTATGGGGCACATTATACTACATGGAGGGCTATGGGATGTGCATTATAAAATATGGAGGACTATGGAGTGCATTAGACTATTTGGAGGACTTTGGGGTGTATTATACTAAACAAGCAAAATGCTGCCTATTCATCAAGTGATTGCATTGTTTATGCCAGAACAAAAATCATTGTTCTAAACAGTACATCGCAAGTTTAAAAATGCAGATATGCTGCTAATAACATGATACTTCATGTAGACAGACTGATCTATTAGTGATTGTTCTATCCCCGTCATTGTTTCTCAGCTGGTGTAAAGAGCCCCAGAAACAAGTATCAAGTGACTTCAATACTGTCGATCATGCTTGTTTAGCGGCCTGAACTCAACACATGTAAATACAACCAAAATGTTTATTTGTGATGGTACAATATGTTAGCATTTGGGGACTGTTATGGATGACACCATTGAGATCACGCAGAATCCCGCCGCAGCCACCACTGTCATGGAAATATACAATGTGGGGCAGTGGACAAAATGCACGGGGACCTGCTGACCGGAAAGACAGAGGTGTTGGCCATGGCCTTGGCTCACGGGACGGAGACTGCGCAGCTCCATAAGTAAGGTAAGAAAATCTTGTCATCTTACCTGAAGGTCCCTTGTGCTCAGTCCTGTTCTTACACCTCTTGCCGGTCAGGTGTGGTCACCACCGCATTCCCAGGTAGTGTAAAAAGTCCACACCCTTATCCAAAACCCTGGGATATAAGGTGTTTGCTGCTGTGCTGTGTATGTGTTTCATGTTTTATGTGAACCGGGAGAAAAGTTGGAACGGTGACTGTGTTTTTGCTTGCTGATTTCTGGGAGCTGTATAGCAAAAAACCAAATTGCTGGATAAGTTCCCGCAGTTATCCTTCACACATGGGAGGGAGGTCATCCCAGTAAAATCCAGGTGTGAGGGGCGGGAGCTTTGATTGGATAAGTCCACGCAGTTATCCTTCACACATAGGAGGGAGGTCATCCCAGATCAATCCAGGTGTGAGGGGCGAGGGCTTTGAATCGGTTAAGTTTCTGCAGTTATCCTTCACACATAGGAGGGAGGTCATCCCAGATCAATACAGGTGTGAGGGGCAGGAGCTTTGATTGGATAAGTTTTCACAGTAATCGTCCACGCAAGGGGGGAGGTCATCCCAGTCAAATCAGACGTGGATGGTGAGAATTTTGATTAAGGCTATTACAGATTACTGTGACCGGCGCATCGGCCAGGGCGAACGGTTTTCAGAAGTGATAGACCTGGAGCATTGCCGTGCTCAGTGCAATTGGTGAGTTATCAGTTACCAGAGCAGCTTGTATGTGTCACAGATCATCAAAAGAGGGATTCGTATACTCCCCGGTGTTTGTTTCATTTGTACGTCTTCCTGTCTGTATCAGGTATCGCTGCTTTAAATTCACACTCAGAGCAGCGTGCGCTCTGTCACTATCTCATTCACTGCTGGCTGCAGCAGCGAGAAACCCCTTTGACCCCCCTCCTCTGCTAATCACGTTGTCACATCTGTTTCCTGGTTTTGATCTTTTTAAGCTAGTTTTTTGGCTACATGCTGTAGCGTGAAAATTCTCAGGCATTCAGACTGAACTGTATTCATTTTTTGCTATTCTATATGGATAATCTTTTTTTTTTTCTGATACGTGATTTCAGTGCCTGTAGAGACAGCAAGCAGAGATATAAGGGAGGGGGGAAGTGCTGGCAGCAGCGAGATTTTTATTTTTTTTTTTTTCCACAGGGCGGGAGGATAAAGCCTACGCTACCAGACAAAAGTTTTAAAGTATTTTTTCTTTTTGTTTTTATCATTTTACAATCAGTTTTTCCACCTCTTTTCTGTTTTTAATTAGCTGTTTTAGTAACAAGGGTTGTTTTTCAGAGTTTTATGATTAATACGTTTTTTTTCCCTCCCCTTTTTGGTCAATCTTTTTTTTTTCCTAGAGTTTTTTACTAAATCTAACTTTTGTTTTTAAAGTTTTTCTTTTAAGTACATTTTTAAATAATTTTGGAGAGGTTTTTCTAATCAATTTATTTTAGAGTTTTATTCTCCAACCATTTTTTCTACTAGCTTGCTTTAGACCAAGGTCAGAAGCACAGATAAGGAAACTGCAGGCTGAGGGAGAACACACACACAAACAGCTGCGCAGCGGTTTCACTCACCCCTCCCATCAGGCATTCAGCGAAGACAAGAATCTCGCACACAGAACCAGAATGCAGCAGTTCTCAGATTTTTAATCACCTTTGTTGAATAGGTTTTTGGAATAGACACAGTACGTGAGAATCGAAGGGCTAGGCATGTGAATAGAAGGTCAGAGTACGTGAGAAGCAAATGGACAGGCAGACTTTACGCTGCACAATGAAATGTTTTTTCTTTTTTGTTGTTTGAAAGGCACAGGAAAGTTTGTTTATAGATTACCGTCTGCTATAAAAGAGCAGTGGTGCATCGTGTAGAAGGTACAGCAAGTTAATTTGATCGGACCAGGAAGTGATTTTTTATGTGAATAAGATTGAAAAGGTGTTAAATCGTCTGTGAGAAAATGATCACTGACATGTCACAAGAGCAAAATTCAGAGTCACACACATCACATGTCCATCATGTGGAGACACGGGACAGGTGTAGGCTGCTCTCATTGAATAAGAAGCCTTGTACAGGGAAAAACGCTCCCCGCCTCTCTCCACAGGGAGAAGGCATTTTTGTTTCAACGGTCCCCTCTCAAGAGCCACAGGGGGACACCCTCTCCTTTTTCTTCTCTCAGTCCCTTTCTCCTTCTTCTTCAGATTTTTCTCCTCTTTCCTCGCTGCCATCCCTCTCTATCCTTCTTTCCCTATCATTCCTTCTTTCCCCTCCCTCACATCTCTGACACACCCATTTTCTTCCTCTTCCTCTTCTTCACCCTCCCCTCCACCTCTCTCCCCTCCATCTCTCCCCCCTCCTCTTTCCCTCGCTCCTCCCTCACACCTCCCTTCTCTTCCTTTTTTTTCTACTTCGTTATCAACTGGGTCAATGCCCAATGAAAGGAATGTGGTGTCCCTGTATTTAGTGCCTCCAGCACAGGGCACCCTGTCTATCCCAAGCACAGTACAAACATTGCCAGTCATTATATCAGGAGAAGAAAGTGCAAATCTCCCTACACAAAATGCTGCAGGTAGCCCCCAGACACAACAGCTAGCAGAGCCCACAGCCATGGCTTCACAGGGGGGAAGTATAGCTGCAGACACAAATGAGGAACCTCAGTGCCAAGCAGAGCTGCCAACATGGAACTATGACACTGATCCACCGCAGCCTCATCCAGTATATGCACCAAGCACACCATGTCACTTCTCATCTGATGAAGATGAAGACACAAAGTCATACATGCTGCCCAATACTAGGGAAGAAAACCCACAAACACCAAGAGAGCAGGGACAGGTAGAGGCACCATCCTATGAGCCCTTCATCCCAAGCCAGGTGATCAGTATGCTGCCAGACCCAGGGATACACCCCATGCCATTTTGCCAAAAAATGCAGCAGATCCAGCGAAAGTATGCAGCAGCCTGGATTGATCTCTGGACCATAATGGAAATAAAAGCAGGTGATGCATTCTGGCCAATTATGAGAGAACACTTCAAGCTTCCAGCAGAGTTAGATGCGTATGCCTAGGAGACAGGACCAAAGCTAATTGAGCAGCTCAGAGAATGGGCCAAAAGCAGACTGACAGGACAAACTCTCAGCCTACATGACATGAGTCAAGACAAGACAGAGTCTGTGGAGAAGTTCCATGACAGAGTGATGCAAGTGTTTCAAGATTTGAGCCTCATTACCCATGATCAGACACACAGACGGATGTTGGCACAGGCTTTTGTGCATGGACTGAGAGAACCAATCAGGAAACCACTGGTAGTAGCCAGGCCTGAGTACACGTCAATAGCAATGGATACCCTGCTCGCAGTAGCAAAAAAGATTGAGTCCCGCCGGGACAGAAGGGATGTCCAGTGTTACAACTGTGGCGAGTTTGGTCATTTCCGGAACCGGTGCAGAACACTGACTTCGCCCAGAAGAAGAAGAAACACAGAAAGCAGTGAAGAACCCCATCCATAGGACAGGAGCACACCAAGTCCACAGGGAACCCCACCAGTGGGACCAATATCCTGAGAGTGGATGGCGTAGTCAGATCTTTTCTTGTGGAACTCCGCAACCTCACCTATCTATCAGAATCTTCTGCGTCCTGCATGGGAATTGATGGTCAAGTCAGACATTTCCAGATTATGAAGCCCCTGAGCGTGTGGACTCAGCCAGAACACTCCATCATGTCCCAGTTTGTTGTGTCAAAGACCTGCACCCTCAACCTATTGGGAGTGGACCTACTGCAGAAGCTGAAAGCGACCAGAGTGTTCCAGGAAGATGGACCATGACACTTTCTTCACCCCTGACCCAAGAAGAAACCTCAAACAACCACACTGCAGACCTATCACAGGAGGTGCTGGACATAGTACCAGAAAAGCCACTCCATCACCCAGAGTCAAGATGTCTCTGACCAACTGAAGGTCTAAGTGAACTCGCCTAAGAAGACGGCCTGAGAACTTTGACATTGGCCAGGATATTCAACTCAAGAAGGACCCTACTCGCTTCATGGAATGGCAACACCTCATCCGGCTCCAACGCCAGAGGTTCATCTTTTGCAAACACCAGGAGGTGCCCCCTGCAATCAACCAGTTCACCCAGGCCCTAGACCGGCAAAAGGCCACTCAGCTATTCAAACTTGTGCACAAATACTGACCTGAGACCGAGCTGGAGAAAAAGAAACTACTGATGGCCCGTACTGAGAGAAAAAGCAGCCAGTGAAGGAGACGTCCCAACAAGAAGACCCCCTGTGACCAGAGCAGGTGCTAACACAGTGACTGCCTTGGTGGAGAACAAGAAAGCCAGCTGGTCGTCATCTCTCATGATGTGGATCCTAGTAGGCGGCTTGTTTTCCCGCCAGCTCTGTGCCAGGAGATGGGAGTCCCCTGCCGCATAGTGAAGGACAAGGCCAAACTGGGCTGCCTCGCCCATCGGAATCAATCCCAGCTTTCCACAGTGAAGAAAAAGACTGTAAACCCCACTGAGTTCAGAATGGTGCAAGGCCTGGAGGCCGTGAAAGAGGCTACGGTATTTGAAACCCCAACAGTGCTGAACCGTCACACTCTGCTCTCAAAAGTCCCAGTCTCCGCAACGGTATTCACGGTGATCAACCTGGACAGTGCCTTCTTCAGTGTCCCCCTCCACCTGGATGACCTGCCCACCTTCACGCACCAGTGCAGTGCATATGGACAGTGTTGCCTCAAGGTGCTCAGAACAAGCCCTTCAAGTTTCACCAAGACAATGTCCTCCATCCTCGTCAACTGGATTGCAGAATATGCAAGAGTCACTCTTCTACAACACGTGGATGACCTTCTCTTTTGTGTGGTTGACATTGATACCTGCACAGTCCATTCCTTGTCTCTCCTACTCTACCTGGAAGAACAGCAACGCAAGGTCTGGAAGAACAAAGTCCAGTGATGTCAGAAGCAAGTTACATCCCTGGGACACTGTATTGCCCACCAGACGAAACACATGTCAAAAGACTGGAAGACCACTGTGGAGAAGATGGCTCCCCCAACAACTCCAAAAATGCTGCAGGCCTTCCCTGGTCTAGTGTCGTATTGCAGAACTTGGATCCCTGATGCCTCAGTCCTAATGTAGCCTCTGTGCGCTTGCATCAAAGCAACCCCGCTCCTTCTATCGGACGCAACCTTCAACTCATTCAGAAGACTGGAAGAACTCCACAGTCTCAGCGCCAATACCAGGTCTACCTGACTACGAGAAGTCTTTCCGTCTACCTGATGGAAGAAAGAAGGTCATGCTACTGGAGTCCTGGCACGGATTCACGGGGAAAACAGAGACTTTTAGGCTGCCTCTCAGCCCGCTTGGATCCAGTTGCAAGAGGAGCACCCTCCTGCCTGATGGCAGTATCTGCAGCACACACCTTCCTGGACAAGGTTGCTGACATCACTCTTGGACAGCCACTGGAAACTCTCACTCCACACGACATCTTGGCAATCCTCAATCAAGCTCAATCAACAATAATCTCCCCACCGCCAGGCATCTTTGTGGCGCCTCTATCGCCTTTGTCTCATAATGTCACCGTCTCCAGACCTACAGTCCTCATCCCGGCCACTCTACTCCCACTCCCAAGGGGGGATACAATATGGACTTTTCAGAACAAAATTTACAGAATTTATCCTCTACTTGGATGGCTCCAGATTTGCAGATGATGAAGAAGTTTCCACACAGGAAGTGCAGTGACCAGCAATCAAGAAATCCTGTGGTCCAGAAGTCTGTCACCTAGCCTGTCAGCCCAGGAAGCAGAACTGATAGCGCTGACGAAGGCCTGCCAGATGGCAGAAGGCAAGACTGCAAACATCTACACCGACTACAGGTACTCGCATGGCATAGCACACGACTTTGGGCCCATCTGGGCTACAAGGGACTTCATCACAGCAAACGGGACAACCGTGAAGCATCATGGAGCCTTCAGGGACCTGCTGGGTATACTCCAACTTCCAAAATGGTGGCAATTTTAAAAAATCAAAAGCGCATGGAAAACTGAGAACAGAAGAGGCGTGAGGCAATAACATGGCGGACATGGCAGCCAAAGAAGCGGCCAAAGGAAGACAACATGGAGAAGTGGGAGAGGTCGTAGAGCCGGACGGCTACTACATGACGACTGAAGACAAGAAACCTGACAAAAAGACGTTCTGGGATCTGCTCAAGAAGTTGCAAGACCAAGCTCCAAAAGGAGAAGAGCTGAATGCGAAAAAAGCAACACGTGAAGAAGGAAGGGTATCTACAATGGACTTTTAAACCCTGCCTACCGCGAAGTATGTACCCTGTGGTGGTTCAATGGGCGCATAGACCCACCCACAGATCAAAGACACAGATGAATGATCTGATTGGTGCTTACTGCTTCGCTAAAGGGATCTCCACCCTAACAGCCAAATTCACCAGCAGCTATCTGACCTGCGGCAAATGCAAGCCTGGACGTATGGAAGAAAGTCCCCCTCACCTCATCTGGCAAGACCACTCTACCAGCTTCAAAGGATCCAGATAGACCACATCCAGATATCGCCAAGTGAAGGATTCAAATACGCCATTGTGGTCAAAGAAGTATTTTCAAGATGAACAGAAGCGTTCCAAGTCAGCAAAGACTACTGCAAAGCAGCTACTTTCGGAAAATAGTGTGCAGATACGGGGTTCCAGAAATTATAGAAAGTGATCAGGGACCCGCATTCACAGCAAATCTGACACACGAGACCCGATTAGCAGTAGGGTCAGACCTAGGCCTACACACTCCTTACCACCCCCAGAGCATCGGGAAGGTAGAAAGACTGAACGGAACACTTAAGAATAGGATGCAAAAAAATTGCCCAAGAGACACGCAAACCATGGCATGACACACTCCCAATTGCACTGTTTAGCGTAAGGCACACTCCCAGAGACCCAGAAAAGCTGTCACCATACGAAATTTTGTTTGGGTCTAGTCCCAAGTTAGGTGCATTCTTCCCTCAGCAGCAGAATATGCAAAATGATATCTTGTTTGCTTATGTAATTGAATTGGTCAAAAACTAATGTCCATTCTCGAGTTTTTCTCTTCACTGCCAGATTTGATGGTCCTGTCCAAGAGCCCCAGATGACACCAACCTCTGTGTAACTAGAGGGAAAGCCTGCTTGGATCCACGTATCGCATTGCAAGGAAGCTCCCGTACCAGGAGAGACACCTAAGCCATGAAGGATGTCGTGGATGCTCTGACTGACCAGACAGATGACCTACCTGATGAAGAATACACACGTTTTTTCTGAACATGCAGTTAAATAAAGAGACTATGATTGCAAACACATGAACCCCTGCTAGGGACAGTCCTCCTGACCGCCCATTTGCGAAAAGTCTGTATTCGGTGGGGGAGGCATGCACAAGGCATATCTCAACCCGCCGGCAGCACAAAAGAGTTGCAGCGCTTTGGGACAGGAGCAGGTTTTTAGGTCAAGTGGTATCTAAGGGGGGACTGTCATGGAAATATACATGACATATATGTATTCCATATATTCAAAGTATATTCATATATATGCATTCACAGTTAGATAGATCTCACTTGCTAAAAATCCTGTGCTCACACATCTATGCAAAAAGCTGATGCCAGCTATAATCAGTCGTTAAAAACGACCCTGGCCTTCATAAGGAACAAGTACAGAGAGTCTTAATAGATATCTATTGTTTTCTTTACTAGTCATGCAAGAAAGCTAGGGCAAAGAACAAAAACAATAAATCTGCATCTTCAGCCCTTTTATCATAATTATCATACTTAAGGGTATGCCACACTGAACAATATCGCTAACGGGATCGCTAAAAAACGTCACTATTTAGCGATCCCGTTAGCGATGTTGTTCAGTGCGGCATCTGCCAGCGACGAGCTTCCTGCTGTGATCTCGCTCGTCGCTGGAATCGTTCCGGACCCTATTTTCTCGTCGGCGCTCCCGCTGGGTAAGTATATATCGCTAGTGTGGCACCTTTTCTTAGCGATTTAGCGGTACTTTTGTACCGCAAAAGTCGTTAAGAAGATCGCTAACGGCGATAGCGTCGTTAACTATATCGCTAATGTGGCCGCACTTAGCGATATAGAAACAATCCCGCTAGCGATCGCATTAGTATGCGTCGTTATCGTGATCGCTAGCGGGATTGTTTAGTGTGGCAGTACCTTTACACTAGAACAGGCAATAATCTAGCAGCTTTTAATTGTATGTTAATTGACTAACCAGCCCCTTTTTGTAAACGTATAAAACCTTGAATGAATAATAAACGTGTGGTCTTGACGAACTGCTATACTGACACTTCCGTGTGGACAGTTTTCATTTCGTTCTGAGCGCTCAAAAAGACATTTAGGATAAAATTGGGAACAGCACCAGCAAACACTGAAGGATAAATTTATCCTAATTAAATTTCCATAACACCACTAGTGGAGGATGGCACCGGAGAGATCACGCAGAATCCCCCACCAACTGTGACAAACCCACTTCTCGCCATCCCACCTGACGTCCTACCAACTGCCTCGCTACATTCTGCGGCTGCTGCTGTGAGGGTCTCATAGGAGGTCTTGTCTCCTGCCTCGAGTCTGGCCAGGGCAGCTTGCAGTAGTGTATCCGAGCCTGCCTGGCTGAGAGGACAGGCAGGTGGTGAGCCGCCCACTGTGGGACTGACCTCTGGTGACTAGCTCTTTGGGGAGCCTGGGCAGGACTCCCTCTCTGCTTGAGCAACATCGTCTTCCACCTCCTCCTCACCGTCCATCCGTAGCATTGGCCATCTTCATGACTCTGCCCATGGTGCCACTGGCCACCCTTGCAATCTTTGGTCACTGATACCGAATTACAATATGATGCACCCACACACCTTACAGTATTTACACACAGACTATCTAGCGCTGAATTGATCTTAAGGTCCCAGCGACAAAAAGCTACTGCTGGTAGTCTGTAGTGTCTGGGAGTATGAGTTTCACATTCACACACACTATTATCTCAATCCCACCGGGCTGCCACCATTTGTGATGGATGACAACAGAGAGATCAGGCAGAATCCCTGTGCTGCCTCCACATATGACAAACCCACACCTCGAAACCCCAGCTGACGGCACTATTACATCAGCAAGATCACGTGGTATGGTCTCCTCACTTGCACCAACATGACGTTCTGCACCCCCTGAGGACACAAAAGGTCAGCTTACACACACTCCACCTGTCCACGTTGGTCCAGGGAGGCACAGGGAGTGAGAGGATGTGGCCCATGTAGTCACTGACGTGGCATCACACTCGTTTACAACCATAACAGGCTGAGAGGCCCCTTTCACTAGCACCAGTGAAACAACGCGCTGCCAGCCTGGCAGGACTGCCATGAGTTCCTCATTTGATATAAGTTAGATTATATTGGGCCAGAAATCAGCCCCGGTAACATGGACAGTGGACAGTTAAGCCGAGAAACGGTGTGGATTCGTGGATCGAGAAAAAAGAGCAGCCCAAGGTTAAATTATATATTTAATCAACTTAAGGGCACACTAGACAATACACTATATGCACAATGGTTTTACAGTGGGGGAAATAAGTATTTAATCCCTTGCTGATTTTGTAAGTTTGCCCACAGACAAACACACGAACAGTCTATAATTTTAAGGGTAGGTTAATTTTAACATTGAGAGATAGAATATCAAAAATAAAATCCATAAAATCACATTGTATAAATTATATAAATTTATTTGAATTTTGCAGTGAGAAATAAGTATTTGATCCCCTACCAACCATTAAGAGTTCTGGCTCCTACAGACCAGTTAGATGCTCCTAATCAACTCATTACCTGCATTAAAGACAGCTGTCTTACATAGTCACCTTTATAAAAGACTCCTGTCTACACACTCAATTAATCAGTCAGACTCTAACCTCTACAACATGGTCAAAACCAAAGAGCTTTATAAGGATGTCAGGGACAAGATCATAGACCTGCACAAAGCTGGAATAGGCTACAAAACCATAAGTAAGATGCTTGGTGAGAAGGAGACAACTGTTGGTGCAATAAAAATGCTCACTATACTCTTAGATGGATTCCTCAACAAGTGTAGTTTCCAAAATGAGATCACTTGTGGGGTTTTTGTTGTTTTGGCATGTCAGGAGCTCTTCAAATGTGACATAGCATCCGTAATTTATTCCAGCCAAAATTGCACTCCAGAATTCAATTGGCGCTCCTTCCCTACCAAGCCCTGTCATGTGCCCAAACAATAGTTTTCCTTCACATGTGGGCTATCTGCATTTTCAGGAGAAACTGTACAACAATTTGCATAGTCTATTTTCTCCCGTTACCTGAAAAAATACAGCTCTGGCAATAATTAAGAGACCACTGCAAAATTTTCAGTTTGTCTGATTTTTCTCTTTATACAGTCCCTGACAGAAGTTTTGTCGCTTATCCATGTTATGTAAATCAAAGCTTATAACCTGACGTTAAATTCATCCATTGGTTTTATAAATTACTCTTTTGAAAGCTGAAACCGTCCCAAATTTGGTTTAGGTAAAGAAAATAAATTGGCATCAATGCTGAAATATTGATTATTTAATGAACACAGAATGGTCAGCTTTTGGCAAGACAAAAGTTTTGTCACCTGGTCATACAATGCACCCAATCCTAGTTTGCATCATCACCAGTGCTCAGTAAATGATTGGTTAATTGGTGGGTGTGTATAAAAAGAAACTCAGCACCCCAGACCTTCACTTGAACTGCAACTTGAGCTCTGACAGCATGCCAAAAATCCACCGTGCGACCAAATCATTGATTATCAAGAGGCTGAAGACCAGATCCACTGCAGAGGTGGCTGGCACCTTTGGTGTGTCTCAGCATCAAGTACAATGAATTAAAAAAAGATTTTAAGAGACTGGAGATGGGTTTGACAAGCCCAGGTCCGGCAGACCCCGCAAGACAACTGCTCAGGAGGAACGTTTGTTTGTTAGAAAATCCAAAGCAAGCCCCTCTTCCACTGCAGCAGAGCTCCAACAGGCCTGGTCACCTCAAGTCCCTGTGTCAACTAGAACAGTTTGTAGGATTCTGTCTTGAAATGGCCTCCATGGTCGATTCAGTGCCCAGAAGCCAGCACGAAACAAAAGGCAAATAAAAAACCATGTGGCATTTGCAAAGTCCCACAGCCTGCTAAACAGATGGACGCTGGAAAAGTGGCAGAAGGTGGATTTCTCTGATGAATCTTCAGTAGAATTACACCACAGCCGACGAAAATACTGCAGGAGACCTACTGGAGCCCATATGGATCAAAAATACACCCCGAAAACAGTTACATTTGGT
>JARQOD010000002.1:390492361-390652058 GCA_033576555.1 Oophaga sylvatica
AAAGCCGTGACATACCCCATAGAAGTCGACGGGCTCGGTGCCGAGTACTCCCAAAACCTCTGGCTCTGTGCGACTCAACTTGGGCGTCACGAACAGGATTCTGTAGCTCGCTATAAGCGAGTCCTGTGTGCCTGAATTGAACTGGTTTTGTGCTTGAGAATTGCTAAAATCATCAGAGAATGTATTTGCCATTTTTCAGCCATATCTGCGTCACGACGAGGCACTGGTGAAGAAGAAGGGCGTGCTCTTCGTGGGTGTACACTCACTCAGTGGCGCGAAAACGATGGCCGACCACTGTAAATGGTACTGCAATGTAAGATCGTGCCCCACAGCTCTTCAGTTCCGCCTCCTCATCCTCCTCAGTGTGCGGAAACTAACACGAAGGTCCCGCCTCCCTACAAAAGAGGGGCCCTCTCCAGATGCTAATGACACATGTGACTTGGCAGAGATGGCTAATGGACACGAGCAGAAGTGGGAAGGGATGGAGCAGTCAGAGCTCTCCCCCCACGGAAGCGACCCGATCGCCACGGAACCACCGTTGGGCACCCGGCCTGGAAACCCTCCTACGCTGCAAGAAGCGGAGGATACCCTAAGAGGCCTGGCCCGGCACCGGGAGGAGGTCGCCAGGATGGAAGCCAGCTGGCGTGCCCTAAAACTAAACTTGGAGCGGCGCCAATCCCTCTTACCTGAAGTGTCTGTACCGGAAGGTGAGGCACCCGTTCTAGTAGAGGAGCCCTTGCAATGTGATCCGGTTGACGTTGTCGCAGTGGAGGCACCCGTTCCTGCAAAAAACTCTGCACCGGCAGCACCCCATATCCCGTTGTCTGCCCCCGTCGCTGAGACAGAAGAAGCGACATCCGTCCTCATGGAGGAGGCCGCGCAGGCACCAGAGGTCTACCTGCCTGTACCGGAGCCCCGACTGTCATCTGTTCCAGAGCCGGCTGCTTCCTCCGCAGGTGAGCGCCGCCAGGACTGGGGGGCGCCAGGAGAGCTGCCGCAAACCGGACACTGTAAGCTGCAGTTTGATGGTGGAGACATGGAGCTGCTGGTGGAGGAGAATTTCAACCGGCGTCAGGAGGAAGAGTGGAGACGTTGGGAGCGGGAAGCAGAGCGACAAAGGGAGCAGCGAGAAACCCAAAAGCTTCGCCAACGTCAGCTGGAGAAGGACCGGGCAGATAAGGACCGGATGAGAAAAGATAAAGGAACCCTTTGGGAGCCGCGGCGTAAGGGTGCAGTACGGAGCTTTAAATTGAAAGCTGGTTGGGGCTTCATCCAGGAGCCTGGACTTTATTTAGAAGTTTTTGTGAACCGTGGCTCACCTCCCAGAAGGACACCCGGGGAGGGACCTGTTGCCAGGAGACTTGATGACTTACACCCGACACTGGGGTTACAATGGATGGTACGCCCTAAATGTTACCAGGTGTGACCCCTACTCCCCAGAGTGTCAGGAACCTGTGAGACCCTCGGAGCCTTCAGCCTCCCACATCCAGGCCTCTGCAAAAGTGCCCACCCCACGCCGTAAATCTCCCCAGCCTCCCTCAGTGGTCTCCTCAGCAGCCCCAGCTATGGACATGATAAGTATAGCTGGCCCGTACCCGGCGCCTGTTAGGCCCCCTGGGGTTCGTTCAGTCCGGGACATAGGGTTCCAGACCCGGAGGGAGATGAAAGAGGTGGCCACACAGACCCAGATAGCGGGTCACGACTTGACTGTACAGGCCACACGACGTCATCAGGTCCTGGTGGTCCTTGGTGCCTCGGATGTTTGGCAAGCATCAGAAGAGTACCAGGTGGTACCTGGAAACCCCTGCCAAAGAATTATAAATAACCCGGATAGGGTCCCTGTATGTAAATAGTTAAATTGTTGATGTACCCGGACGGGTGAATGTTCATAAAAAAGTTTTTTAATTTATAAAAAAAAAAAAAACACAGTTTTCATTACTTTTATTACAGTCTCATCCTGCGACGCCATCGATCTCCTGTAAAAAAATGAAAAAAAAAAAAAAAAGTATACCACCTGACCGACGCAGTCCATAGTAACGAGTGTCCCACGACGATCCAGCTCTGCTACATCAGAATGACAGGCAGAGCCTGTCATCCCGGCGCAGCACAGCTGATTACCTGCTTCCCCGGCGGTGACGTCATCGGACTGGTTTACGGCCGGGATTACCCTGCAGTCACTGCAGTTATCGCGAAAAACTGCATGTGACCGCCAGGGAGAAGATAATGGCGGCCATCAAGCAGTCCAGGACGTGACCGCCGGAGATCTTCTGCCAGGTAAGTGCCGCTGACTCCTGACAGACCCGACCGACGGACACTCACAGTGACAGTGACAAATCCGATTCCGGTATTCGATATGACGAAAATATCGGTATTCGGAATCGAAAGGCCGATACAGCTAATATCGGCCGATACCCGATATTTGCAGTATCGTATCGCTCAACACTAGTTATAAGCTTTGATTTACATAACATGGATAAGCGACATAACTTCTGTCAGGGACTGTAGGTATATTTTTGAGTGAAATGTAAATTGCTCTTCTATTCTATAAACTTCTGACAACATGTCTCCGAATTTCCAAGCAATACATTTTGTATTTATTTTCAGAAAATGAGAACTGGTCAAAATAACAAAAAAATGCAGTGCTTGCAGACCTCAAATAATGCTACTAAAACAAGTTCATAATCATTTAGAAACAACAATACTAATGTTTTAACTCAGGAAAAGTTCAGAAATCAATATTTTGTGGAATAACCATGATTTTTAATCACAGCTTTCATGCGTCTTGGCATGCTTTCCATCAGTCTTTCACACTGCTTTTGGGTGACCTTATGCCACTACTGGTACAAAAATTTAAGCAGTTCTTTGTTTGATGGCTTGTGACTATCCATCTTCCTCTTGATTACATTCCAGAGGTTTTTAATGGGGTTCAGATCTGGAGATTGGGCTGGCCATGACAGGGATTTGATGTGGTGGTCCTTCATCCACACATTGATTGACCTAGCTGTGTGGCATGGTGCATTGTCCTGCTGGAAACACGAGTCGCCGGAGTTGGGGAACATTGCCTGTGCAGAAGGAATGAACTGTTTTTCCAGGATAACCTTGTATGCAGCTTGATTCATACATCCTTTGCAAAGAATAACCTGCCCAATTCCAGCCTTGCTGAAGCATCCCCAGATTATCACCGATCCTCCACCAAATTTCACAGTGGGTGCAAGACACTGTGGCTTGTACGCCTCTCCAGGTCTCCATCTAACCATAAGACGACCAGTTGTTGGGCAAAGCTGAAAATTAGACTCATCAGAGAAGATTACCTTACTCCAGGCCTCTATGGTCCAATTCTTATGGTCTTTGGCAAACTTCAGCCTGGCCTTTTCTTCTCATTGATGAAAGGCTTTTTTCTAGCTTTACATGACTTGAGCCCTGCCTCTAGGAGCCTGTTATGAACTGTTCTTGCTGTGCGCTTCACCTCAGCTGCCATTTGCCATTCCTTTTGTAGGTCACTTGATGTCATCCTGCAGTTGCTGAGTGACATTCGAATAAGATGACTGTCATCACGGTCAGTGGAGTCGTTTTCGCCCTGTGCCGGTTGGTTGCTTTGTTGTCCCCAATGTCTGCTGCTAGACCTTGTTGTAATGGACTGCCATCTTAGAAATTTTAAGGATGGAGGCAGCATGATGCTCACTGTATCCCTCTGCTAGTAAAGCTAGAATTGAGCCCTTCTTTTCCTCACTCAAGACTTTTCTTTTCAACTCCTTTGACAAGGTTAAAAGTTATTTTTTAATTCCTATTACTTTTGGGATATTACTAGCACTTGTTTTGCCATCCAGCTTGTCCTATTGCAAGAGGATTGTGAACACCATAGCAGTGTTTTTTATACTTTCTGTCGTTAAATAAGATTTGGTTCAGGTGATCACCTTATCAGAAGCACATTAAGAAGAATGAGGTGTACTCTGGTTGGAATTCAACTGACACTGGAATAGAATAGCTGTCAGACATGTAGAGAAGCTGATTTTTATAAAACTGTGCAGTGGTCTCTTAATTTTTGCCAGAGCTGTATATTTTTTAATTTTCACTGCTCAATGTTATAAAACTCTGTGAAGCACCTGTGGGTTCAAGGTGCTCACCACATCTCTAGATAGGTTCCTTGAGGGGTGTAGTTTCCAAACTAGGTTCACTTGTGGAGGGGTTTCTACTGTTTAGTCACATCAGAGGCTCTGCAAAATGCGACATGGCATCCGCTATTTATTCCAACCAATTTTGCACTCCAAAAGTCAAATGATGATCTTTCCCTTCCGAGCCCTGCCGTGCGTCCAAACATTAGTTTTCCACCACATATAGGGTATCGGTGTACTCAAGAGAATTGTACAACAAATTGTATGGTCAATATTTTACTACTACCCTTATGAAAATGAAAAATTTGAGGCTAAACCAACATTTTTTGGGGAAAAATTTGATTTTCATTTTCACAGCTCAACATTATAAAATTCAGTGAAGCACTTACGGGTTTAAGTTGCTCACCACACCTCTAGATAAATTCCATGAGGGGTGTAGTTTTCAAAATGGGATCATTTGTGGATGGTTTCAACTGTTTATGGACGTCAGGGTCTCTGCAAACGCGACAAGGCCAATTTTGCGCTCCAAAAGTTAAACAAATTGTATGGTTCATTTTCTCCTGTTACCCTTTTGAAAATGCAAAATTTGTGGCTAAAGCAATATTTTTGTGGGAATGAGTAAAATTTGTATTTTTTACTTCCACATTGCTTTAAGTCCTGTGACGCACTTAAAGGTTAATAAACGTCTTGAATGTGGTTTTGAGGACTTTGAGGGGTGCCATTTTTAAAATGGTGTCACTTTTGTGTATTTTCTGTCACAAAGACCCCTCAAAGTCACTTCAAATGAAATGTGGTCCCTAAAAAAATGGTTTTGTAAATTGTATTGGAAAAGTAAGAAATTAATGATAAACTTTTAATCCTTCTAACTTCCTTGTAAAAAATGATGTTTCAAAAATGATTCTGATGTGAAGTAGACATGTGGTAAATGTTATTTATTACCTGTTTTGTGTCAAATAACTACCGTATATACTCGCGTATAAGCCGAGATTTTCAGCCCATTTTTTAAGGCTGAAAGTCCCCCTCTCGGCTTATACGCGAGTCATATATGGGGGCGTCGGCGGGGGGAGCGGGGGTGTCAGATCTTACTTACTCCTCTGCCGGCGCGTCTCTGCAGCCCCCATGCTTCTCCCACGATCTCAGGCTCCTTCCTGCAGCGGTCACATGGCACCGCTCATTAAAGTCATGAATATGCACATATTCATGACTTTAATGAGCGGTACCACGTGACCGCTGTAAGAAGGAAGAGCTGCTGGAGAAGAGCAGGGGCTGCAGAGACACGCCAGGAGGGGGTGAGTATAGCGATATTCACCTGTCCCCGTTCCACCGCTGCGCGCTGCTCTGACCGCCTCGTCCTCTGGCTGTGATGTTCAGGCAGAGGGCGCGATGACGTAGTTAGTACACACCGCGCCCTCTGCCTGAGCGCTCACTGACAAGAGGACCTGGAAGACAGTGGCACGCAGCGGTGAAGCGAGGACAGGTAAATATCTCAGGTGCCGGGGCCCTGAGCGAGCGGTGACACCGGCACCTGTCCCCCATAGCGCGCCGGTGTCCCCGCCTTCTCAGAACACTGGCACCTGGCCCCCAGCGACGAGAGGTGAGTGTGTCATTTTTTTTTTTAGTTGCAGCGGCAGCATAAGGGACCTTGTTGTGAATGGACTTGAAATGAGTTCTGAGCAGAGGCTCCCTCTGGTGGTTACAAGCGGTACTGGACTGTCCAGTGAAGATTGTGAGGATTGGGAATCAGGTGTTACTGACTAGTCTTATTTAAGGGAGTCGCCTTCCCATCAGGGTTGCCGGTGATCAATTGTTCTGGTCTCAATCCTTGATTCCTGTTTCCCTTGTAGCCTGCTGTGTCGTGTCTGCATCTCCTGCTAACAGATAAGACATTTTCTTCTTTTTGTTTTTGTGTTTGATTTTTGCATTTTGTCCTGCACTTCTGTGGGGGCCTTTAGGGTCCCCTCCGGGGGCTTTTGCCCTCTCAGTTTTGTTCAGCCACTTATGTTTTGTACATTTGCTTTTTCCAGTTTTTTCAGTGGCTGCTGTTTTGATTTTGTTACACCAGAGAACTAATTTAGGTGGTAGAGGTCGTGTGATCTCAGGTGTTTTTGAAATTAGTAGAGTTGGTGCTTTTCAGGGTTTTTTGGGATTGCAGTAAGTGCCCTTCCTATCCTTTTCTATTTAGATAGTTTGGGCCCCAACGTTTGCTCATACTATTTTCTGTCTGTGTCAGTATTTCTTCTTGTCTAACCGCCATTACATGTTTGGGGGCTTTCTATGTTCTTTGGGGATCTGCTCCGGGGCAGATAGCTTTCCTCTTTCTATCTTTAGGTATAGTTAGTTTCTCAGGCTGTGACGAGGCGTCTAGGACCAACGTAGGAACGCTCCACGGCTGCCTCTAGTTGTGGTGGTTAGTCAGGGTACTGCAATCTCATAGATTCCAAGTGCTCTGGTGTATTGCCTTTTTTACCTGCACTCCTCAGCTACCAAATCATAACAGGACCTATACTATGTGGCATAATCTATGGAGCACATGGGGCATAATCTGTGGAACATATGGGGCATAATTTGTGGAGCCTATGGGGCATAATCTATGGAGCCTATGGGGCATAATCTGTGGAACATGGGGCATAATCTGTGGAGCATATGGACAATAATCTGTGGAGCATATCGGGCATAATCTGTGGAACATATGGGGCATAATCTGTGGAACATATGGGGCATAATCTGTGGAGCATATGGGGGCATAATCTATGGAGCATATGGGGCATAATCTATGGAGCATATGGGGCATAATCTGTGGAACATATGGGGCATAATCTGTGGAGCATATGGGGCATAATCTATGGAGCATATGGGGCATAATCTGTGGAGCATATGGGGCATAATCTGTGGAGCATATGGGGCATAATCTGTGGAACATATGGGGCATAATCTGTGGAACATATGGGCATAATCTATGGAGCACCATATGGGGGCATAATCTATGGAGCATCTTATGGGGCCATTATTAACTTTGTGCAGCATTATATGGGGCGTATTTTGTATGAAGCATCTTATGGGGACCACCATGAACTGTATGGAGCATTATATGGTCTCCTGATTCAATATGGATAGTCAAAAATATTTAACCTATTGATGTCTCAATTAATTTTACTTTTATTGGTATCTATTTTTATTTTTGTAATTTACCAGTAGCTGCTGCATTTTCCACCCTAGGCTTATACGCGAGTCAACAAATTTTCCCAGTTTTTTGTGGCAAAATTAGGGGGGTCGGCTTATACACTGGTCGGCTTATACATGAGTATGTACGGTATCTGGTTTAAGGGCATAAAAATTTTAAGTTTGAAAATTGCACAATTTTTTAATTTTTTTCAAACTTTAAATTTTTTGATAAATAAACACAATTAATGTCAACCAAAATTTACCATTAACATGAAATACAACATCATCGCTTTCGGTTAAAAAGTTGAACCATATCTGTTTTTGACTCCTTGCCGGATCAAATAAATTAACGCTGCAGCAAGACCTAGTCTCATTTTCTTTTGTTGTGCTGAGGTTCCCACTTCAATTATTCTGGACCAGGAGTCCCTTCCTCGAGCACACTATATTTTTTAAAAATAAGGACAATGTGCCTGGTTTTTTGCCTTCATTTCATGAAGCACAACAGGTCACGAAAAAACTACCTCAGAATCAGTGGGATCCTTTAAAGCATTCCAGAGTTGTTATCTTATAAAGTGACAGTGGTCAGAATTGTAAATATTGGCCTGGTCAGGAAGGTGAAAACAGGCTGGGGAGTGAAGGGGTTAATGATTGCATTTACTGAAATGTAAAAATGTTGAAGATTTCCGTATCTGTGACTGTACAAGAATGTATGAAATTGAAATCTAGTCTGCTATATATTCCATCAGTAGAGCACCGCAGTCTGTATTTTGCAAAATTAGACACTGTCCAAGAGTACATCAGTCTGTGTCATCAATGCACTGTAAGCTTTAATAAGAGCCATGAGTTTTTACATAAACACCGTAAATCAAAAATGAGTATACTGTATATAGCTGATCAGTAATCATTTAACAACCATGATTGACGTGTAAATGCAGCGTAAAATCAACAGCAAGAAATGCATGCTAGGCCTGGTTCACATTCATGCTGTGCTTTTTTCTGACTGCATCATGGTTTCCGCCTACATCCCCAGAAATGAGATTCAGATACAACCTCTGATGGAACCTGTTCATTCACCATAATAAGGCTGGAGTCACACTGGCGACAAAATCGTACCACTGCAAAGCGATGCAATATCACATTGCAGTCGGACCAATGGTAATCTATGGAGCAGCTCCCAGTATCCGATTTTTTGTGGTCCATTTTAAACGTGCGAGTGCAATCGATTGTCACCGATTGTGGGTCGACAATCGCCAATGCAAGTCTATGGGTGCGATGAAAAGTGGGATTACAAACGGACCGCAGGTGTGACTTGCGATTAAATCGCACAACTTTTTCAGGTGACAGGAGATTGCATCAGGAATTCTCAGGAAGGATTTACATGCTAATTAGCCTTGCACATGTTGAAAAATAACAGGAAGAACGCCTCCACGGAATCCACAAACATGGCTACGCACATAAACGTGGAAATGTTAATTGTATTGGTCCAGGAGAGGCCAGAACTGTGGGACCAGCGCGATCCCCAATACTCAAACAGGAAGCTCAAGGAGGAGGCGTGGCGCAGAATTTGTGGCCAAATGTTCCCCGATTTTGCCCAGAAATTAAGGGAGGACCAAGAGCGCTTAAGTAAGTAGTATACTTTAAACAATAACAAAGCTCATATATGTGACTGTATTTGCTCCCACCAATCTGATATTTTAGCCATATCCGTTAATATTGTATATAAAATAGATTATTATGCAACGCTTTAAAATTAACATTTTACACATTGTTCTGTGTGTCCACAAACAACATCCAAATCTTAACATCCATCCCTAAAGGTTGCCTACTTAGTATGTGAAATGGTTCTATCCACCTTCACTAAACATTTAATGTGTAGGTCAGGAACTTAATGTGTGGCCCTTTTGTTAAGGGCCGAGCTTTGGTAAAAATTTATGGTACTTGTCATACCTCTGACACTTATGTTTGTATGTATGTAGCCTTATACTCTCATTTAGTTACTTAGCCACCCTGAATAACATACAACTTTTGATGTGTTTTTGTGTACACATACCCAGAGACAACACAAAAAAGGGCATGTTCATAGCCACAGAAGTGTGAAGTGTTTTCAAAGTCCATAGCAGTAATATTTAGCGTTCTGCTTGTATTCACTTTGCAGTGACAGATGTGACAAGGCGGTGGCGCAGCTGTCGTGACTGCTACCACAGGGATAGACAGGTAAGGCTAAGTGCACATGTTCAGGATTATTTGCGTTTTTTTCACGGCAAAAAACGTGTAAAAAACGCATGAATAAAGCATCCTATTATTTAGAATGAATTCCGCAATTTTTGTGCACGTGGTGCGTTTTTTTTCCGCGAAAAAAACGCATCTTGGAAAAAGAAGCAACATGTTCATTAATTTTGCGTAATTCTAGCGTTTTTCCCGCTATATTATTGACCTAGAAAGTTCAGGGAAAAATCGCGGTAAAAACGTGCAAAATCCGCTAAAAAAACGCACCAAAAATGCTCAAAATCCGTGCAAAAAAACGCGCGTTTTTACCTCGAAAAAGTCCAGTTTTGCTCAGGAAAATTCTGCACACATTCCTGAATGTGTGCACTTAGCCTGAGGGCGCGGAGTGGGGCCTCAGCAACGACCAGGAGGAAGTACCTTTATTTTGATAGGCTGAACTTCCTTGCGCCTGTTATGGATCTGCGACCATAAGTGCATGTCTGTTGAACCCCTATGATTGTTTTTTATTTGAAAATTCTAAAGATTTTTTTTCCTTTATAGGGCGGAGTCTAACCTTACGGAGAGGGAGACAGGGTCGGACTCTGAGGTTGTGATCGACCCTGTTGGTGATGGGGCTGAGGAGGCTGGCCCTTCCTCTGCAGCCTCATCTGCGACCCAAGCACCACCACCACCACCAGCTGCAGCTGAAGCTGAGGAGGCACACAGCCAGCCTCAACAACAAGAGGACCAACCTGTCAGCAGTAGCCCTACTAGGCCTCATGATGGGTCTCCTCCTCGTTCCCTTATTACAAGGCGAGGCAGGCGCTGAAGAGAAGGAGTTGCTTCTGGGACAAGGAGGCAGGTGGACAGAGGAGTTCTGGACTATTTGTCCAATGAAGCTCATGATGATGGGGAGGAAGCCTTTGGCCGCAGTCTGGCACGCTACCTCAGGGGTATTCCATGAGAGCACAGACTGCGGATCAGAGGTGGACTTCAAATTTTTCTTGATGCAGGAACACCACCAAATCATCACAACACCGTATTAGATTTTCTAGAAAGGTGGCAGCTTTCTCCAGAAAATCTACTACGGTTGTTGGGAACCCAGCAAAGGGAGTCTGCTTCTGCCTCTTGACTCACAATACCAGTTCCCCATGTACCCCTACCAAAACCCCCATCATGATCCAGGCAGAAACAGCCAAGTCACTTTACCGTCTGCAACAGCTCAGGGTGACACACTGGTTGCTGAGCCAGCAAGGCAACTCCCCCAACCTGGCCCTCCATCATCACCACCCCCCACCTACCATCACTCGTAGGTGATATTTTGGTACTCAATATTTGAGTAATTCTGTAATTTCCTTATATAGTTGAATATTTTTATTTTGGTTACAACTAAGGTGAATGCAACCTTTGGACGTATTTGTCCAGGAGCCATAATTTAAGAGGCACCAAAACAAAAAAAAAACACAAATTAAGTAAATTTGTGAAGTGCCATTAGTTGTCTGTCATTATCATTATATGTTATGTCCTGTGTAACGTACACGTAACTGGACAGTAGGAACAAGAGTACAACATAATTGTTTATGGTACAAGAAAACAAGCACACTACATAGCTGAGGCCTCCTCTTGCCAGGGAGTAGCACCATCAGGGGTAAGAAAATAATTTGTGAAGACATCACTGACTTTAAGCCCAGAAAGGGGACGACGTGGATGTATGACTGGTCTCATAGGCATTGAGACATTACCAGACACAAGGTCAGGCACATCAGGAGACGAGCATTCATGCATTCTAGTGAAATTATATAGTACCACACATGCTTTGACTACAACATTTACATTATGTTCACTCAGCTAAATTGCTGATTGGAGTACCCGCCATTTGGCAGTAAGAATACCAAAGGTGCACTCCACCAGGCGTCGTGCACGTGAAAGGCGATAATTAAATATGCGATGGTTCAGATTGTGACGTGGATATGGCCTCATAACATTACGTGTTAATTGGAAGGCCTCATCCGTTACCAGAACATAAGGCACTGGATTCATATTAGAGTGTGGAAGTTGACATGGTGGTGGTAAGTCCAATTGGTTATTGCGTAGCCGCCGACCCATAATGGAAGAATTGAAGACTCTGGAGTCTCCAGTCCTTGCATAGGCCCCAATGTCTACAATTATAAAGTGGTAGTTACTGTCGATCAAGGCCAACAACACTACTGAAAAAATTTTTTATAATTGTAGAATTGGGACCCAGAGTTCGGCAGCTTACTCACACGAATGTGCTTCCCGTCCAGGGCTCCAATACAGTGTGGAAAATGGCATGTTTCTTGAAATCCACGTGCTATCCTCAACCAATCTGCCATTTTAGGCTCAGGCATGACCTCTTTATTTAGTCTTGACCAAATTTCAACACAAGTAGAGCTGACAATTCCTGAAATGGTGGATTTGCCAATTAAAAACTCTAAGTGCATAGCAGCATATGACAGCCCAGTGGAAAGGAACCTGCAATACACAAACAACAAAACAAATTTACACATCACCAAACAAAACAACAAGCACTGCATTACCCACATTTAAAATTAGAACATTTCTGTAAGCACACATTCATTAAATGCTATGACATACAATGCATTATCAGGGGTACACACAAGCAAATAGGGAAGATGGGTAAGTGTGTTAAGAACATTCATCACAATATGTTAACATTAACTAAGTTACAACACTGGAAAATTTGGTCTGTTGTGGGAAACATCATCAACATATCGTAGACACACATACCGTAATGTTAGGAGAAGGCGTTCCTCAGCAGAAATAGCTGGACGCATCCTGGTGTTCTGAAAGGTTATCCCAGGGTGCACAATCTCCAGCAAATTATCAAAAGTTTGAACGCTCATGTGACAATAGTCAAAAAACTTGTCTGGATGGCTACGCAGCGTCGAATACAGGCGCTGAAAAAGGACTTTACTGATCCTTCGCCTCAAAAGTGGATGCACCCACAGTCTTCGGCGGATTCTGGGAGCTGCAACTACAGGGTATGGCTCCCCAAAACATCTGGATAGCACCCAATTGTACAGCAGACACTCAGTGCTATTAAAGATCAGTCTGTCGCTCATGATTGGAGCAAAGCAGCAAAAACCAGGAACCACAAAGAACCAAATGAGTCCACTGCAAAGTTGGGAGGCTCACAACAGTTGGAGGCATCTTAAATATGGGTCTGGCTGATTATTTAAATTTGTTGCAGGCCTTAAAACCGTTAAATGTCCATTTTGGTATGATGCCACAAAAAAATCGCAAGTCGGATGTCAATCGGATGTGAAACGTACGCTCACATGCGACTAAATCGCATCAGCGACGGAAAATCGGATGCCAGACGCATCAATGTTCATGACATTTTGCTGCGATAATTGACCGACTAAAACGGTCAGATTTTTAGACGGTCTGTGTGACTCCAGCCTAATCCTTATAAACTGGGAGGAAATGGTTGAGGAGGTAAGAGTGGCAGGGACCCTAGGAGGTAGCGACCATGCTATTTTAGAATTTTGGATAACTAGAGGAGGAAGACCTGTGAAGACTCAGACTTCAAGGTTAGATTTCAGAAAGGCATATTTTAAAGGCCCCGTCTCACATAGCGAGATCGCTGCTAAACAGCGATCTCGCTATGTCTGACACGTACCAGCGATCAGGCCCCTGCTGTGAATCGCTGGTCGTGTCAGAAATGCCTGGACTTTTTTTTTATCGCTGGTCTCCCGCTGGCCAGCACGCATCGCTGTGTGTGGCAGGCAGGAGACCAGCGATCAGCTGGTAACCAAGGTACACATCGGGTTTCCAGGCGCGGGCTGTGCCTGGAAACCAGATGTGTACGTTGGATACCAGCGCGCTGCTGCAGGGGAGCTGGTAACCAAGGTACACAGTGGGTTTCTGGGCACCGCGCAGCGCCTGGAAACACGATGTGTACCTTGGTTACCAGCTCCCTACATCAGCGGGCTGGTATCCAACGTACACTAAGGGTAACTAGGCAACGTTACCCGCAGTGTCGCTGTCCTGATCGCTGCCTGAGCTGCCTGTTTGGCAGCTCAGCAGCGATCATGTAGCGACACACCAGCGATCCTGATCGTTGTCGGGATCGCTGGTGTGTCGCTATGTGAGACGGGGCCCTAAGGGACTCAGAAATAGAACCGGAGGGATCCAATGGCTGGATATCCTTCAGGACAAAAACGTCCAGGAAGGATGGAAATTTAAAAAAATGAGATTCTCAAAGCACAATCGTTAACAATTCCGAACAGAGGGAAGAATAGAAAGCATTTAAGGAAACCAGGATGGATGAACACAGAACTTAAACACATGCTAGAAACGAAGAAAGAAATGTTTATCAAATAGAAAGAGGGAGGCATATCTAAAGAAGAATATAATGCTGTCTGCTGATCCTGCAGGGGACGCATCAGATTATCTAAAGCTGACAATGAATTAAGGCTTGCAAGAGAAGTCAAAAGCAATAAAAAGGATTTTGGGGATATGTCAAAAGTAAAGGAAAATTCAAAGATGCTATAGGATTTTTGCAAGATGAAAATGATGAAATGGTAAGAAAGGATGTTGAGAAGGCCAAACTTTTAAATTCCTATTTTGCAACTGTTTTCTCTCAGAAAGGAAATGTAACATCAACTGATCTTCACTGTCCTATTAAAGGAATAGAAGAATCCAGGCTATCTATAAACAAAAAGATAGTGAGGGAATACTTAGCTAACACAAATGAATTCAAATCTCCAGATGCAGATGAATTACACCCCAGAGTACTGAAGGAGATAGCAGAAGAAATTTTTGAACCACTCTCCATAATCTTTGAAAATTCTTGGAGAACAGGAGAAGTCCCAGAAGACTGGAGAAGAGAAAATGTTGTTCCTATCTTCAAAAAGGGGAAGAAGGTGGACCCAGGAAACTATAGGCCGGTGAGTCTGACTTCTATACCAGGAAAGATCTTTGAACAAATTATTAAACAACATGTATGTAAGTACCTGCATAAGAATGAAGTGATTATGCAAAGTCAGTATGGGTTTGTAACTAATAAGTCATGTCAGACTAACTTAATTTCCTTCTATGACAGAATCATTGACTGGGTGGATCAGGGAAATGCTGCAGATATAGTATATCTTGACTTCAGCAAAGCATTTGACAAAGTATCTCACACCATCCTTATTGAAAAAGTGACTAAGTATGGAATAGACAAGGCAACAGTTAGGTGGATTCATAACTGGCTTAGTGATCAGACCCAAAGAATAAATGGCTGCACATCCAGTTGGAAGAATGTCTCTAGTGAGATACCACAGGGCTCTGTCCTGGGCCCTGTATTGTTCAACATTTTTATCAATGATTTAGATGAAAGAATTGAGGGTAAGCTGATTAAATTTGCTGATGACACAAAGCTAGGAGGGATAGGTAATACTAGATAAGAGAGAGAGGATTCAAAAAGATATAAATAAACTAGAGCAGTGGACAGCATTTAGCAGAATGGTTTTTAACAGGGAAAAATGCAAAGTACTACATCTGGACGATAAAAATGAGAAAAACATATACAGAATGGGAGGAATAGGGCTAAGCAACAGCACATGTGAAAAAGACTTGGGTATACTAATAGATCATAAATTGAACATTAGTCAACAGTGTGATGCAGCAGTAAAAAAGGCAAACACAATTCTGGGATGTATTAACAGAAGCATACAGTCTACATCACGTGAAGTCATTGTTGCCCTCTACTCCTCTTTGGTCAGGCCTCATCTGGAATACTGTGTCCAGTTTGGGGCACCACATTTAAAAAAAAGACATCAACAAACTGGAGCAAGTTCAGAGAAGAGAGACCAGAATGGTCACCGTTCTGCAAACCATGTCCTATAAGGAATGATTAGAGGATTTGGGAATGTTTAGCTTGCAAAAAAGAAGACTGAGAAGAGACTTACGATACGATACGATACGATACACTTTATTGATCCCGGGGGAAATTACAGTATTACAACAGCAATACAAACAGCAGTACATAAAATGTTAGGACACAAAACTTGCACGGGTATACCAACATTTAATGAATCCTGCTTTGAGCAGGGGGTTGGACCAGATGACCCAGGAGGTTCCTTCCAATTCTACCATTCTATGATTCTATAACTTCGCACTCTGTATTGCCTCCAGTGCTGTGGTATCTGTCTTTATTAGGCGGATACTCAAAAGCATGGTAGGTTGCAATGGCACATCTTAAAAGTAAATTACTGAAAAGGGTAATAGTACAAATAAAACAGATATTTGAACTCAGAATATGATTTGCAATTAAGTCTTAATATACAGTATAAAAGTGTGACTGTCTGTCCCATTAGAACAATTTATATTGCATCAACAATACCAAGTTTGTGGGGAAAAAAAGTCTAATAATATTCCAGGTGTGGCGTAGATAAAATATGAGCCAGATGCACAAAGTGTGACAACTACAACATACCAAACTCACAGGATCGCATCTATTTAGAATGGGGCCGAAGGAGTGAAATCATACATGATGGATTGTTGTGAATGTGTTAGAAATGAATTCTGATCAGAAGCTCCCTCTGGTGGTTACAAGCAGTACTGAACCATTCAATGAAGATTGTGAAGATTGTCAATCAGGAGTTACAGACTGGTCTTATATAAGGGAGGTTCCCTCCCATCAGGGTTGCCGGTGATCAATTGTTCTTGTCTCAACTTTGGTTCCTGGTTCACTTGGAAGCTTGCTGAGTCTTGCCTGCGTCTTCTGCTAACAGATAAGATATTTTCTGCTTTTATTTTTGTGCTTGCGTTTTGCATTTTTTCCTGCACTTCTGTGGAGGTCAGCCAGGTCCCCTCCGGGGCTTGTGCTCCTCTCAGTTTATCTGAGCCACTGTTATTTGTTCATTTGACTTTTCCATTTTTTTCAGTGGCTGTGGCTTAGTTTTGTTACACCAGAGAACTAATTTAGGTGGTAGAGGTCGTGTGATCTCAGGTGTTTTTGCAATTAGTAGAGTTGGTATTTTTTTAGGGTTTTTGGGATTGCAGTAAGTGTCCTTCCTATCCTTTTCTTTCTAGGAAGATTGGGCCCCAACGTTTGCTCATACTATTTTCTGTCTGTGTCTGTATTTCCTCTTGTCTAACCGCCATTACATGTTTGGGGGCTTCCTATGTTCTTTGGGGATCTGCTCCGGTGCAGATAGCTTTCCTCTTTCTATCTTTAGGTGTAGTTAGCCTCTCAGGCTGTGATGAGGCGTCTAGGACCAACGTAGGTACGCTCCACGGCTGCCTTTAGTTGTGGTGGTTAGTCAGGGTACTGCAATCCAGTAGATTCCAACCTCTCTGGTGTATTGCCGTTTTTGCCTGCTCTCCTCAGCTACCAAATCATAACAGTATCACCGGCCAAACTGAAAATTATATGGTACTCACATAAGGGAAAAATAGTGTAAAAAAAAAAAAAAAGTTGTCAGAGTTGTCAGAGATTTTTTTTTTTTTTCTGTTTGTTGCATTTTTTTTCCCTCTTTTTCTCTGAGTGCTGAGGATTTTTTTTTCTCTCAATGGAGTTTGCACAGTTGTCTGGCCGTGTGGATCAGCTTGCCACTGAAGTTCGGAGTATTGCTATCTATCTTGCAGGGTTGCCGGTTGTGGAACCTAGGATCCCCATGCCAGATTTGTTTTTAGGGATCGAGCTAAATTTCTGAATTT
Organism: Oophaga sylvatica; assembly: GCA_033576555.1. Lineage (NCBI taxonomy): Eukaryota > Metazoa > Chordata > Amphibia > Anura > Dendrobatidae > Oophaga > Oophaga sylvatica. The sequence continues at coordinate 390,509,533 of JARQOD010000002.1, forward strand.
CAAAAATAACTGTAAGTTGTTTTTTGCCTTAAAACCTAAGTCCTCAGGGAACGCAGCACAGCAGGTTCAAATTGTCATCTCTCTCCTGCGCGGCGATCCTCAGGATTGGGCTTTTTCCCTGACACCTGGGGACCCTGTTTTGAGTAATGTTGATGCATTTTTTCTGGCTCTGGGGTTATTGTACGATGAACCTAATGTCACTGATCAAGCTGAAAAAACCTTGTTGGCATTAAATCAGGGGCTTGAGGACGCTGAATTGTACTGTCAGAAATTCTGAAAGTGGGCAGTCCTGACCAAATGGAATGATGATGCTTTGGCAGCCCTTTTTCGGAGGGGGCTGTCAGAGAATGTAAAAGATGTTATGGTGGGTTTCCCTGCTCCCTCTGGTCTCAATGATTCTATGTCATTAGCGATTCAAATTGACAGATGTTTGCGTGAGCGTAGAAGTATGCGTGGAATAGTGTTGCATTGTGAACCAGCTTCTGAACCCATGCAGTGTGATAGAGTGGCTTCTGGGGCACAGCGTCATGAGTTTTGAAAACGCAATGGGTTATGTTTCTACTGTGGTGACGCCTCTCATGCTATTTCAGTCTGCCCTAAGCGGGGAAGACGTTTTGCACGCTCAGTTGTCTTGGGTAGTGTCCAGACTAAATTTCTGTTGACTGTTACCCTGATTTGCTCCCTGTCCACATTTTTTGCTCAGGCTTTTGTTGATTCGGGAGCAGCTATTATCCTGATGGATTTTGATTTTGCTAAACGTTGTGGGTTTCCCTTGATACCCCTACAGAAGTCTATTCCCATACTGGGGATTGATTCTACCCCTTTGGCTGAGAATAAACCCCAGTTCTCTACTCAGGTGATAATGAGGGTTGAACCTGATCATCAGGAGAGTTGCAAATTTTTGGTGCTGTATAATCTGCATGACATTATTGTACTAGGTTTTCCTTGGTTACAGTCTCATAATCCTGTTTTGGATTGGAAATCTGTGTCTGTAACCAGTTGGGGCTGCCAATGTGTTAATGCCAACACTCCTGTTTTTTCTGCCTCTCCCCAGGCTCAAGATGTTCCTGGCTTTTTGACTGATTTTTCTGATGTGTTTAGCGAAAGTAAATCTGCATCCTTGCCCCCCCATAGGAGCTATGACTGCGCTATTGAATTAGTGCCTGGTAGTAAATTCCCTAAAGGTCGCCTTTTTAACTTGTCTGTACCTGAACATGACGCTATGCGGTCTTATATCAAGGAGTCATTGGAGAAGGGTCATATCAGACCATCCTCTTCACCCTTGGGTGCCGGTTTTTTCTTTGTGGCCAAAAAGGATGGTTCATTAAGGCCGTGTATTGATTATCGTCTCTTGAACAATATCACTGTGAAATATCAATATCCGTTACCCTTGATTTCTGACCTGTTTTCCAGGGTGAAAAGTGCTACTTGGTTTACCAAGCTTGACCTCAGGGGGACGTATAACCTTATTCGCATTAAGCACGGGGATGAATGGAAGACGGCGTTTAATACCCCAGAGGGGCATTTTGAGTACCTAGTGATGCCCTTTGGGCTCACTAATGCTCCTTCCGTCTTCCAGTCCTTCATAAATGACATTTTCAGGGATTTTGTGGATAAATTTCTGATTGTTTATTTGGATGATATCTTGATTTTTTCCAATGACTGGGACTCTCATGTGAAACATGTTCGGACTGTGTTCCAGATTTTGAGAGAGAATGCTCTGTATGTGAAGGGATCAAAGTGTCTTTTTGGCGTACAGAGGATCTCATTTCTGGGATTCATTTTGTCCCCATCTGTTATTGAAATGGACCCGGTCAAGGTTCAGGCCATCTGTGATTGGGTCCAACCTACTTCATTAAAGGCTCTTCAGAGATTTTTGGGTTTTGCCAATTTTTATCGTAAATTTATTGGTAATTTCTCTGTTATTGTTAAACCATTGACTGATTTGACCAAAAATGGTTCTGATGTGGTGAATTGGCCTCCTGAGGCAGTCTCTGCGTTTCAGGAACTTAAGCAGAGATTCACTTCTGCTCCTGTTCTACGGCAGCCTGATGTTTCTCTGCCATTTCAGGTGGAGGTTGATGCCTCTGAAATTGGGGCAGGTGCCGTTTTGTCCCAAAGAGATCCAGAGACCTCTAAAAGTAACCCTTGTGCCTTTTTCTCTCGAAAATTTTCTCCAACTGAACGTAATTATGACGTGGGTAATCGGGAGTTATTGGCCATGAAGTGGGCTTTTGAAGAGTGGAGACATTGGCTGGAGGGAACCAAACATCAGGTGGTGGTCCTCACGGACCATAAGAATCTGGTTTATCTGGAATCGGCCAAGCGACTTGGTCCTAGACAGGCCAGGTGGGCCTTGTTTTTCACACGTTTTGATTTTGTGGTTTCCTTTCTTCCTGGCACTGGGAATGTTGGGGCGGATGCCCTCTCAAGGAGTTTCCTTGCGGACTCTCCTGAGTTATCTAATCCTGCTGTTATTTTGAAAGAGGGTGTGGTTCTTTCCGCCATCTCGCCCAATTTGAGACTGGCTCTGGAAGGGTGTCAGGAGGATAAACCCGAGCGCTGCCCTATTGGGAAATTGTTTGTCCCAGACCGGTGGAAAAAGAGTGTGATGTCTGAGATTCATTGTTCCGCGTTGGCCGGTCATCCCGGAATTTTTGGCACCAGAGACTTGGTTAGTCGGTCCTTTTGGTGGCCTACTTTGTCTCGTGACTAGTGTTGAGCGATATTGCTCGATATCTAAAAATATCGTATCGAAATTGTATCGCCGATAGCACTAAATATCGTCGATATCCGATTTCGATACCGGAAGTCCCATGTAAGTCTATGGGAACAAAATATCGCAACAAAAAAAAACCCTTTCTTTCGTTGTAAACACAAAATATACACACATAGAATACATATATATATATATATACATGTCATACAGGGCAATGGGAATAGACGGGCAAAGTGCCAGAAAGGGCGAATCTAATTATAGATTTGCCCTTTCTGGGGTGTCTGGGGGCAGATGTTAGTAGCCAGGGGGGTCACAAAAAATGCACCCTCCCTGGGCTATTATTATCTGCCCCCACTCGCTTTGCTTTGTCTGTCTGGTGGAGAAAATACAGCGGGAGCCCACGCATTTTTTTTCAACGAAATTACACCTTTAATTAACCCCCTACATGTCTGAAATTTTGCACAAATACACTCATGTAATTGTATGTTTCAAACATATATAAAAATACATGAAATTACATGGTTAAATGTGTGGAAACAATGTATCATTTCATGTCGGCTTCTGTGATTTCACAAAACCCGGCAATTGAATTAGCGGCTATTACAGTATGTAGTAGTCTAGGAACTATAAATATATGTATATATACATGTCACAATGACATGTATATATATATGTATGTGTTCTATGTGTATATATCTATTCTTTCTAGTCTTTATTAAAGCTGTCAGTGTGATTTTACAGTATAGGCGGGGATGAATTGCCGGCTTTTCTAAAGGACACCGATGCGATTTCATCGCAAGTCACACAGTGTGGTCCGTTTGTAATCAGATTTTTCATCGCTCCCATAGACTTGCATTGGCGATTGTCGACCGACAATCGGTGACAATCGCAGCATGCTGCGATTGTACACGGACGTTTAAAACGGACCACAAAAAATCTGATACTGGGAGCTGCTCCATAGATTAACATAGGTCCGACTGCAATGCGATATTTCATCGCATTGCAGTCGTCCGATTTTGTCGCCAGTGTGACTCCGGCCTTAGATAGCAAAGGACATGAAAAGACATGGTTAACCCTATGTACACCAAGTGTCATTTCATGTCGGGTGACCCGACATGAAATGACACTTGGTGTACATAGGGTTAACCATGTCTTTTCATGTCCTTTGCTATCTAATTTGCACAAACAATTAAATCAGACTATGTGTGCAAAATTTCACACCTGGAGGGTTAATTAAAGGTGTAAATTCGTTGTAAAAAAAACGGACTTTTTTGCTACGAATTTACACCTTTAATTAACCCCTACAGGTGTGAAATTTTGCACACATAGTCTGATTTAATTGTTTGTGCAAATTAGATAGCAAAGGACATGAAAAGACATGGTTAACCCTATGTACACCAAGTGTCATTTCATGTCGGGTTCTGCATTTTCACAAAAGCCGGCAATTGAATTAGCGGCTATTATACTATGTAGAAGTGTATGAACTACAAATATAAATATATATATATGTGTCACAAATTCAATGACATGTATATATATATATGAGGTGTAAAATTGCTGAAAAAAAATGCGTGGGCTCCCGCCCTATTTTCGCAACCAGACAGACAAAGCCAGTGAGTGGGGGCAGATAATAATAGCCCAGAGAGGGACCATTATTTTTGCCCCCCCCCGGCTACTAACATCTGCCCCCAGACACCCCAGGAAAGACAAATCTATAATTAGATTCGCCCTTTCTGGCACTTTGCCCGTCTATTCCCATTGCCCTGTAGCGGTGGCGAATGGGTTAATATGGGGTTAAAGCCACCTTGCTATTGAAAGGTGACCTTAAGCCAGGTTAATAATTGAGAGCTGTCAATTAGACAACTATCAATTATTAATCCTATTGCATGAAATAAAAATAAAACACACACACTTTAATTAAAAATCATTTTAATGAAATAAAGACACATGTTTTTGACCATCTTTTATTTTACTGCAAAAACCATTTCCTGTAATAAAAATAAAATAAAAAAGCAAAATTATTCTTACCTATCCCATGCACAGTCAGGTCCCACGGTGTAATCCTTCAGAAAGGGTTAATGTTTACTGCAGGGACCGCAGCTAATGCTGCAGCCTCACAGTAAACCCCAAATGAATGAGTTCCTCTCCTGCCTGACAGGAGAGTAAAGGCTGGGTGTCACATAATGATACACCAGCGATCCCGACAACGATATGCACTTGTCAGGATCGCTGGTGTATCGCTACATGATCGCTGCTGAGCTGCCAAACAGGCAGCTCAGGCAGCGATCTGGGACAGCGACACTGCGGGTAACATCGCTTAAGGGCCCGTCTCACATAGCGATATCGCTACCGAGATCGCTGCTGAGTCACTAGTTTTGTGACGCAGCAGCGAGCTCACCAGCGATATCGCTGTGTGTGACATTCAGCGACGATCAGCCCCCCTGCCGGGTATCGCTGATCGTCGCAGAAATGTCAGGACCTTTTTTTGATCGCTGGTTTCCCTCTGACAGGCACGCATCGCTGCGTGTGACAGGCGGGAAACCAGCGATCAAAGGTCCTGACATTTCAGCGACGATCAGCGATACCCGGCAGGGGGGCTGATCGTCGCTGAATGTCACACACAGTGATATCGCTGGTGAGCTCGCTGCTGCGTCACAAAACTAGTGACTCAGCAGCGATCTCGGTAGCGATATCGCTATGTGAGACGGGCCCTTAAGTGGAAAGCTTAATTGATTGCTTTCCACTTTCACTTCAGGTCAGCCAGGGACACAATCAGTGACGTCAGAGGGAACTGATTAACAAAAATAGGGGTTCCCTTCGAAAAAAAAATGGCGTGGGGTCCCCCCTATTTTTGTTAACCAGCCAGATGAAGCAGACCGCTGAGGCCTGGATTTTCAGGCTGTTAAGGAGCCAAGATCCATGGACCTTGCCAGCCTGATAATACCAGGCCACAGCAGTCTGCATATCTTGGCTGATTAACAAAAATAGGGGATCCCCTAGAAAAAAATTGGCGTGGGGTCCCCCCTATTTTTGTTAACCAGCCAGATGAAGCAGACCGCTGAGGCCTGGTTTTTCAGGCTGGTAAGGATCCAATATCCATGGACCTTGCAAGCCTGATAATACCAGGCCACAGCAGTCTGCTTAGCTTGGCTGGTTAACAAAAATAGGGGATCCCCTCGAAAAAAAAAACGGCGTGGGGATCCCCCCTATTTTTGTTAACCAGCCAAGTAAAATGCAGACTGCTGCGGCCTGTTATTAAAAGACTGTCAAGGCCCATGGATTTTGGCCCTCAACAGCCTGATAATACCAGGCTACAGCAGCCCCACATTTGGCGCATCAAAAGATGTGCCAATTGTGGCACTTTACCCGGCTCTTCCCACTGCCCTGTAGCGGTGGCAAGCGGGGTAATAAGGGGTTATTGTCACCGTTGATTGCACGGTGACAATAAGCCCGGTTAATAATGGAGAGGTGTCAATAAGACACCGATCCATTATTAATCCCAAAGTTATTAAATGTGTAAAAAAAAGACAAAGCAAGAAAAAAGTATTTTAATGAAATAAAAGAGACAACACAGTTTTCATTTCTTTTATTATACACTCATTCCTGCGACGCCATCGATCTCCTGTAAAAAAAGAAAAAAAACAAACCAACAGTATACCACCTGTCCGACGCAGTCCATAGTAACGATTGTCCCACGACGATCCAACTCTGCTACATCGCAATGACAGGCAGAGCCTGTCATTGCAACGCAGCACAGCTGATTACCTGCTTCCCCGGCGGTGACGTCATCGGACTGACTGCTTTACGGCCGGGATTACCCAGCAGTCACTGCAGTTATCGCGAGAAACTGCATGTGACCGCCGGGGAGAAGAGGATGGCGGCCATGAAGCAGTCCAGGACGTGACCGCCGGAGATCTTCTGCCAGGTAAGTGCCGCTGACTCCTGACAGACCCGACAGACGGACACTGACAGTGACAGTGACATCCCGATTCCGGTATCCGATAAGACGAAAATATCGGAACTCGGAATCGGAATTCCGATACAGCTAATATCGGCCGATACCCGATATTTGCAGTATCGGAATGCTCAACACTAGTCATAAGTATTCAGACCCTTTGCTCAGTATTGAGTAGAAGCACCCTTCGAGCTAGTAAAGCCATGTGTCTTCTTGGAAATGATACAAGTTTTTCACACCTGAATTTGGGGATCCTCTGCCATTCTTCCTTGCAGATCCTCTCCAGTTACGTCAGGTTGGATGGTGAATTTTGATGAACAGCCATTTTCAGGCTTCTCCAGAGATGCTCAATTGGGTTTAGGTCAGGGTTTTGCCTGGGCCAGTTAAGAATGGTCACAGAGTTGTTCTTAAGCCACTCCTTCATTATTTTAGCTGTGTGCTTAGGGTTATTGTCTTGTTGGAAGGTGAAACTTCGGCCAAGTCTGAGGTCCAAAGCACTCGGGAAGAGATTTCATACTTCAATTGCAACCAGTCGTCCTGTCCTGCAACTGAAAAACATCCCCATAGCATGATGCTGCCATCACCATGTTTCACTGTTGGGATTGTATTGGTTAGGTGATGAGCAGTGCCTGGTTTTCTCCACACATACCACTTAGAATTATCACCAAAAAGTTCTATCTTCGTCTCATCAGACCAGAGAATCATATTTCTCATAGTCTGGGAGCCCTTCATGTGTTTTATTTGCACTGAGGAGAGGCTTCCGTTGGGCCACTCTGCCATAAAGGCCCGACTGGTGGAGGACTGCAGTGATAGTTGACTATGTGGAACTTTCTCCCATCTCGCTACTGCATCTGTGGAGCTCAGCCACAGTGATCTTGGGGTTCTTCTTTACCTCTTTCACCAAGGCTCTTCTCCCCCGATTGCTCAGATTGGATGGACGGCCAGGTCTAGGAAGACTTCTGTTGGTCCCAAACTTCTTCAATTTAAGGTTTATGGAGGCCACTGTGCTCTTAGGAACCTTGAGTACTGCAAAAATTCTTTTGTAACCATGGCCAGATGTGTGACTTGCCACAATTCTGTCTCTGAGCTCCTTGGCCATTTCCTTTGACCTCATGATTCTCATTTGGTCTGACATGCACTGTGAGCTGTGAGGTCTTATATAGACAGGTGTGTGCCTTTACAAATCAAGTCCTATCAGTTTAATTAAACACAGCTGGACTCCAATGAAAGAGTAGAACAATCTCAAGGAGGATCACAAGGAAATGGACAGACCAAATGTTTGGACACACCTCATTTAAAGATTTTTCTGTATTTTCACGACTATGAATATTGTACATTCACACTGAAGGCATCAAAACTATGAATTAACACATGTGGAATTATATACTTAACAAAAAAGTGTGAAACAACTGAAAATATGTGTTATATTCTAGGTTCTTCAAAGTAGACACCTTTTGCTTTGATGACTGCTTTGCACACTCTTGGCATTCTCTTGATGAGCTTCAAGAGGTAGTCACCGGAAATGGTTTTCACTTCACAGGTGTACCCTGTCAGGTTTAATAAGTGGGATTTCTGGCCTTATAAATGGGGTTGGGACCATCAGTTGTGTTGTGCAGAAGTCTGGTGGATACACAGCTGATAGTCCTACTGAATATACTGTTAGAATTTGTATTATGGCAAGAAAAACGCAGCTAAGTAAAGAAAAACGAGTGGCCATCATTACTTTAAGAAATGAAGGTCAGTCAGTCCGAAAACATTGAAAGTGTCCCCAAGTGCAGTTGCAAAAACCATCAAGCGCTACAAAGAAACTGGCTCACATGAGGACCGCCCCAGGAAAGGAAGACCAAGAGTCACCTCTGCTTCTGAGAATAAGTTTATCCGATTCACCAGCCTCAGAAATCGCAGGTTTACAGCAGCTCAGATTAGAGACCAGGTCAATGCCACACAGAGTTCTAGCAGCAGACACATCTCTACAACAACTGTTAAGAGGAGACTTTGTGCAGCAGGCCTTCATGGTAAAATAGCTGCCAGGAAACCAGTGCTAAGGACAGGCAACAAGCAGGAGAGCTTTGTTTGGGCTTAAGAACACAAGGAATGGACATTAGACCAGTGGAAATCTGTGCTTTCGTCTGATGAGTCCAAATTTGAGATCTTTGGTTCCAACCACCGTGTCTTTGTGCGACGCATAAAAGGTGAACGGATGGACTCTACATGCCTGGTTCCCACCGTGAAGCATGGAGAAGGAGGTGTGATGGTGTGGGGTGCTTTGCTGGTGACACTGTTGGGGATTTATTCAAAATTGAAGGCATACTGAAACAGCATGGCTACCACAGCATCTTGCAGCGGCATGCTATTAAATCCGGTTTGCGTTTAGTTGGACCATCATTTATTTTTCAACAGGACAATGACCCCAAACACACCTCCTGGCTGTGCAAGGGCTATTTGACCAAGAAGGAGAGTGATGGGGTGCTACGCCAGATGACCTGGCCTCCACAGTCACCAGACCTGAACCCAATCGAGATGGTTTGGGGTGAGCTGGACCGCCGAGTGAAGGCAAAAGGGCCAACAAGTGCTAATCATCTCTGGGAACTCCTTCAAGATTGTTGGGGGACCATTTCCGGTGACTACCTCTTGAAGCTCATCAAGAGAATGCCAAGAGTGTGCAAAGCAGTCATCAAAGCAAAAGGTGGCTACTTTGAAGAACCTAGAATAAAGACATAATATTGTACTGTATATTGTAATATTGTACTGTACTGTATATTAACTACCAAAGATTTAGAGAAAAATCAAATGGGAACCAACCAGGAACTAATTATTAAACAGTCCTGTCATATTCCAAAAGCGCAACCTCCCTGGAGAGCCCAGAAGTACAAGGTGCTCAGTGCTCAGAGGCATGGCCAGGGTAAGGGAGGCTGGATCTTGACCACCACTAAATAAAACACAGACATTGATCAAGTCTGGGTCAAGAAATATCTGAAGACAGATTTTTCTAAAGTTTTATGGATTAATGAGATGAGATTGAATCTTTACAGACAGATGGATGGGCACTTGACCGGACCTGCTATGGCAGACCTGCATAACATACAACCTACAGCCACAGGCGGCCCACTGAAAGATGTTGTGGGTCCCACAGAGAAGCAGGAGAATCCGTCTCCCACCTCCCTATAGTCTACTGTATTCGTGTCTTTCAGTAGCGAAGACAGTTAATCACTTCGGCACTGGGACTGGGGCAGAGCAACGCTCATCAGCACCCGCCACGACATGCAGCAGTGTTATTGAGTCGCTCAGCCAGGGCTTGTGGGGTACTCGGCACCGAGCCTGTTCACTTCATTGGGGAATGTCACGGGTAGCACGGCTCGGTCCGTGGCCCTGGGCGCTCACTAAAAGGGGAATATTTACAGGGGATTGTAAGTTTGTAGAAATGTTCGTGACGCCACCTGTGGTTCCTGGTCAGCGTGACCAGTGCTGCGGGGTAGATCCTCTGAGGGGTTGTTACTGGGCAGCAAGGTGTTAAGTCTCCCACAGGCAAGACTGATCCCTCAGGGTATATGGCGGTGTAGGGGTGCAGGATCAATAAGGCAGACACACACAAGAAAGTCTCTTTTTGTACCTTTACTGATGGTAGTTGCAGGCACGTCCCGGGAAGCTGTCAGGGTGGAGGATGCACTTCCAGTAATCCCACTGAGTAGGTGTAGGGCCTCCGTACTCCTTTATGTTTGTGAGTTTCTGACTTGCATAGAACAAAGTCTAACTCTGTCTTTTCAGCTACGCCCGGCTGACTTTGTGGTTAGGCCTTCTCTGGGATAGAACAGGGTCTCTGTATGCAGCGTCCTGCTAGACTCCGTCTTCCTGACCCCAGTTACGTATCAGCTCTGATGGGCCCCTGCGACTTGAAGTCCCACAGGGTTTCCGGTATCTCCCTCTAGTCGTGTAGATGCTAGCAAGCTCAGACCCGGTGTCCGGTGGTGCAGAGTGGAGGTAAGCGATCAATGCTCTTTCAACCTCTGTCACTCTCTTCTTTCTTCCACTTGCCTTTCATCCTACTCTAACCTTCAGCATAAGCACACATCTGAGGAGATCTAAACTGAACTGCACTCTTCTCTAGTCTCAGGTGACTGAACTTTCTGCTCTCTACTCACGTGTCTACACTGCCTTATATGCTGCAGAAGAGCTTCCTCTGGTGGATCTGGGAACTAGTGCAGTATGTTGTGTGCAAATGGGTCTTTGTGGGTTTACCTTGGTTGCATCCTCCAGGGTAACATGTGGCTCCAGACACAGCTGGGCTACACATCCCCTCCTAGTTATAGTCAGCACTCCCAGGCTGAAAAAGAAGTAAAATTTTATACGTTAACAATAACAATAACAATAACAATAATAATAATAATAATAATAACTCATCCCTTGCGAGAGGTAAGGTCACTTTGAACGTTTCAATAATACAAAAGATGTGTATCTTCGTACCGTGTTAGCCAGTAGATAGAAAAATATTTAGACTTGAGAGTCCTCAGTGGTTGATACCTTTTAATGGCTAACTGAAAAGATGGTAACAAATTGCAAGCTTTCGAGACTACGCAGGTCTCTTCATCAGGCAAAGACTAAAACAAAAGCTGAAGAATCACATATTTATACACAAGAGGACACAGGAATAATGCAATAGGTAAGACATGTGACGTGAAGCAGAACTGTCATTATGGCCGAGGGATGAACATAAATATGACTAGTTCATAGATAAGGAGTGAAAGTTTTATTACCCTCTGATTGGGGTCTGGTATTGTGTTGTGATGACCCTAAAAGGTCAGGGAAGCAGATTCCTTAATTGTTGTAGAAAGACATAAAACTCTGGGATATATTCATCCAGCACTAAGAGTGTCAAAGGTCATCATAAGTTTATATTCCCAGACTTTTCTATCCTTCTCAGATTTGAAGTTAGATTTTAATACCAGTAATTCCATATCCGTCATGCTATGACCGGGCATACAAAAGTGTTTTGCCACAGGTAAATCCATTCTCCTTTCTCTTATTGTGTGGCGATGAGAATTCATCCTTGTTCTCAGTTTTTGCCCGGTCTCCCCCACATACAGACCCCCAGTTGGACATTTAGTACATATAATTAGGTACACCACATTAGATGTGATGCAGCTGAAAGTACCTGGTATCTTGTAGTCCTGATGGGAGTTGGGGATCTTTATCCTGTCCGTGGTCATTATAGATGTACAGGTTTTGCATTTCTTTTGTTTGCAAGGAAAGGTACCTGCAGCTGTTGGGGAGGACAGGGAGCTTCTGACATTGATGCTTCTTAGATTTGGGGGCTGCCTAAAGCATAGTAGTGGGGGGTCTGGAAATATGGATTGTAATCGGGCATCTTTTTGTAGTAAAGGTTGTAGTTTCCGTGCAGCTCCCCTTAGCATCTCCAGACTTGGATTGTAGGTGACCACTAGAGGCACCCGGTTATTTTCTTCTTTAGCTTTGTAATGTAGCAGGTGATTCCTTGATATTCTGGTGGCTCTTGTAATTTGGTTTTCAATTGTTCTTGGATGGTAGCCCTGGTTCAAAAAAGTCTTTCTGAGGCGACCAAGGTGTTCATCTCTATCCATGGGGTTGGAACATATACGGTTGTATCTGATGGCTTGGCTGTAGACAATAGAGTTTTTTATGTGTTTTGGATGGAAACTGTCCCATTTAAGATATGTTGGACGGTCGATTGGCTTCTGATACAGGGATGTCTCTATTTCATTGTTCTTTAGCTTAATGGTGGTGTCTAAAAAGTTAATTTCAGTGCTGGAGTAGTTAAGTGTTAAGTTGATGGTGGGATGAAATTGATTGAACTGTTCATGGAACGTCTTTAGCTGTTGTTCAGACTCCGTCCAGATGATTAAAATGTCATCAATGTAGCGGTAGTAGGCCCGAGGCCTGATGGGGCATGAGGACAAAAATTCGCTTTCAAGCTTGGCCATGAAAAGATTTGCATACTGTGGAGCCATTTTACTTCCCATAGCTGTGCCAGTCTCCTGAAGATAGATCTTGTTGTCAAATTCGAAGTAATTGTGGGTGAGGATGAATTTTGTGAGTTTCACCACAGAATCAGCATCATTCCCGGTGTTTCCCATGAAGACTTTGCAGGCATTTAATCCATCCTGGTGTGGGATATTAGAGTACAAAAATTCCACATCCATGGTGGCCAGGATGGTTCCTTCTGGTAGAGAACCTATTGCTGCTAGTTTATTCAGTAGGTCAGTTGTGTCCTGAATGTAGCTGGGTGTATCCTTTACCAGGGGTTTAAGAACACCGGGAATGATGCTGATTCTGTGGTGAAACTACAACCTTTACTACAAAAAGATGCCCGATTACAATCCATATTTCCAGACCCCCCATACTATGCTTTAGGCAGCCCCCAAATCTAAGAAGCATCATTGTCAGAAGCTCCCTGTCCTCCCCAACAGCTGCAGGTACCTTTCCTTGCAAACAAAAGAAATGCAAAACCTTACATCTATAATGACCACGGACAGGATAAAGATCCCCAACTCCCATCAGGACTACAAGATACCAGGTACTTTCAGCTGCATCACATCTAATGTGGTGTACCTAATTATATGTACTAAATGTCCAACTGGGGGTCTGTATGTGGGGGAGACCGGGCAAAAACTGAGAACAAGGATGAATTCTCATCGCCACACAATAAGAGAAAGGAGAAAGGATTTACCTGTGGCAAAACACTTTTGTATGCCCGGTCATAGCATGACGGATATGGAATTACTGGTATTAAAATCTAACTTCAAATCTGAGAAGGATAGAAAAGTCTGGGAATATAAACTTATGATGACCTTTGACACTCTTAGTGCTGGGATGAATATATCCCAGAATTTTATGTCTTTCTACAACAATTAAGGAATCTGCTTCCCTGACCTTTTAGGGTCATCACAACACAATACCAGACCCCAATCAGAGGGTAATAAAACTTTCACTCCTTATCTATGAACTAGTCATATTTATGTTCATCCCTCGGCCATAATGACAGTTCTGCTTCACGTCACATGTCTTACCTATTGCATTATTCCTGTGTCCTCTTGTGTATAAATATGTGATTCTTCAGCTTTTGTTTTAGTCTTTGCCTGATGAAGAGACCTGCGTAGTCTCGAAAGCTTGCAATTTGTTACCATCTTTTCAGTTAGCCATTAAAAGGTATCAACCACTGAGGACTCTCAAGTCTAAATATTTTTCAATAATACAAGGAACATATATACAGATATTTACACAGATCTTATATACATTTATACACTTGGTTACTGGTTCAATTTGCTAGGCCTACTCTTGGTACCTAACAGGTAACTTTCCTTTTGTCGTGCGTACTGACCTACGTGGTGTTGCGTCAGGTATAGTAGTATCTGGCCTGTCTGTCCTACGTGCCGGTAAACTGTAATACTGCCTTAACCTCTCTAGGGATCTGGCAAGCATACTTGTGGCTGGGCGAGGCGATTCTGTTTCGCTAGAGGATTCTTCTGGTAGTTCCACGTTTTGAGGTTCCACTTCTTGAGACTCGACTTCTGGAGATGCCACAGGAGCAGGTTCCTCCCGAACTGTTTCTTCTGCTGCGGCAACTGGCTCAACTGGACGTGGAAGCGCTTCTTGTGGTTGGTAAAATTGAAGTACTGGAATAATCACAGCGTCTCCGATACAAGGCCAATCTGCAGGAAAATCTCCTAGGTCCGTGTGTATGACTTCACCTGGTTTCTCTTTTTCCATAACAGGTTCTTCTTCGTGAAGTTTTAACATGTCTGGACACAGTTTTAGGTGGTCTCTTGATACGGTTGTGGTCGTCTTTCCTCCATCTTTGCTAATGGTACAGGTTTTCCTGTTGTCAAACTTTGAATCTTGCACGACATATGGCTCTTTTTCCCATTGATCGTCTAGCTTGTGCATTCTTCTTTTTCTCTTCAGCACAATTTCTCCAGGTACAAAAGGTTCAGCTGGCGCACTTTTGTTGTAGTTTTCCTCTTGTTTTTCCCTTACTTTACTGAGACTATCTTCCACGCAGGCTTGTACTCTCCTGTACTGTTCCTGTCGGTTCGTGTCCCAATCTTCAGTAGTAACATCAGCTTCTGGTTCTACAACACCAAGTTCCAAATCCATGGGCAGCTTTCCTGGTCTTGCCCGCATAAGGTAGGCTGGAGTGCAATTGGTGGAACTCACAGGTATGTGATTGTACAGATCTACCAGATCAGGTAGTAGGTCTGGCCACTGATTCCTCTCCTCAAGTGGTACCGTCTTCAGCAGATCAATGACTATGTGATTCATCTTTTCACAGAGACCATTTGTTTGGGGTGGTACGGTGTGGTTCTTATCTTCTTGCATCCGTACAAATGACAGAACTCTTTAAACAATTCGGCTTCAAAGGCAGGACCCTGATCAGTTAACACTTGCTCTGGATATCCATGGGGTCTGCAGAAATACGCTTGAAACGTCTTTGCTGCTGTTTCAGCTGTCAGATCTTTAACAGGGGCGACCACCAGGAACCTGGAGTAGTGATCCACCATCGTCAGGACATACGAGTATCCCGACCGGCTGGGTGACAACTTGACATGGTCCAAGGCCACGATCTCCAAGGGACGAGTCGTCTTGATGGGTTGCAGGGGTGCTTTCTGGCTGCTGTAGTCTTTTCTTCGGAGGCTACAGGACACACAGTTTTTACACCATTTTTCGATGGAACTGCGCATTCCCACCCAGTAGAAATGACACTTCAGCAGGGTTTCCAGCTTCTTCCAGCCAAAGTGCCCCCGCTCGATCATGGTAGGCTTCCAACACCATCTGGATGTCCGTTCTGGGGACTACTATCTTCTATACCATCTCATGGGTTCTTGGGTTGACGTACCTTCGGCACAGCTTCTCTCGGTAGATAAACAGCCGCTTCTCTCATTCCACAGCTGCTTTGCTTGCTGAGACCCTTCCTTCTCCAAGGAGGAACCTTCCTGAGTTATCAGCTCTTTGATACGGCTGACAACCGGGTCACTGTCCTGGGTCTCCTTCCAGCTGTGGTGAGGTAAAGGGTTTAACGTCTTACCACGCTGCCTCCTGCAGGTTCGTTGCTCGTGGATCATCCCATTTCTGTGGAATGCAGATAGCTCAATCTCTTCTAGGTCATCCAATTCCTCTTCCGTGTCGGACTCATGCGGCATTCTGGACAAGGCATCAGCGTTGGCGTTCTTGCGGCCCGCCCTGTACTTGATTGTGAATTGATAGTTCGACAACCGAGCCATCCAACGTTGCTCCATGGCTCCCAGTTTAGCTGTTTCGAGATGTGTCAAGGGGTTATTGTCAGTGTAAGCAGTGAACTTGCTGGAGGCTAGGTAATGCTTGAATCTTTCTGTAATGGCCCAGACCAGTGCCAGGAACTCCAACTTGAAGCTACTATAGTTCTCTGGGTTTCTCTCGGTCGGCCGGAGCTTACTGCTTGCATATGCGATGACTTTCTCAAGGCCATTTTGCTTCTGACTGAGGACAGCTCCCAATCCTTCGTTGCTGGCATCAGTGTACAGCAGGAACGGCTGGCTGTAGTCAGGGTAGGCTAAGATCTCATCGCCTGTCAGGATCTCCTTCATCTCCTTGAATGCCTCAGCTTGTTCCTTACCCCAGTGGAATGGAGGATTTCTGCTCTTGAGGGATTGTCCTACCAGGAGGTCCTGCAGAGGCGCTGCTTTCTTGGTGTAATCCTTTACAAACCTCCGGTAGTAACCTGTCAGTCCCAGGAACTGGCGCACCTCCTTGAGATTCTTCGGTTCTGGCCATTTCTGGATGGCAGCGACCTTCTCGGGGTCTGGCGCTACTCCTTCTGAGCTGACAATATGTCCCAAGTACTGTACCTTTTGTTTGAGCAGATGGCACTTTGAAGGCTTCAGTTTCATCCCATACTTGGACAGTGACTCGAATACCTCTGCCAGGTGCTTCAGATGATCCTCATACGTCTTGGAGTACACAATTATGTCGTCCAGGTACAGCAACACGGTTTCAAAGTTGAGATGTCCCAGGCAACTCTCCATTACTCTCTGGAACGTTCCCGGGGCACTGCTGAGTCCAAACGGCATCCTGTCAAACTCACAGAGTCCCATCGGGGTGGTGAAAGCCGTCTTCTCCCGATCCTCCTCAGCCACAGCTACTTGCCAGTACCCACTAGTGAGGTCAAGGGTGGAAAAGTAGTTAGCAGTTTTTAAGGCAGCTAAGGATTCCTCAATGCGTGGTAAAGGGTATGCATCCTTATGTGTAATACGATTCACCTGTCTGTAATCTACACACATTCTCATGCTTCCGTCCTTTTTCCTGACTAGGACTAGAGGTGCTGCCCAGGGACTACAACTATCCCTTATCACCCCTGCTTCCTTCATGTCACGCAATATCTCCTTGGCTTTCTGGTAGTGTGCTGGAGGTATAGGCCTGTACCGCTCTTTAATGGGAGGATGGTTGCCTGTAGGGATATGGTGTTGCACTCCCTTAATTGTCCCAAAGTCAAGTGGGTGTTTGCTAAATACCTGTGTGTACTCCTGTACCACTCAAATTACTCCCTGTTTCTGGTGGGCTGGAGTGGTGTCTGTCCCGACATGGAGCTGCTGACACCAATCCTCCACCTGGGTTGCTGGGTCATTATCCTCCGCTGGCTGGCGGGAGGCTAAGGACATCCGTCGTGAGGATGGAGTTGTTATCTACGGTATGTAACTTAGCAACAGTGGCATAACGTGGTAAATTCACTTTATCTTCTCCCCAGTTGAGAAGACGTACTGGTACTCTGCCATTTCGTACTTCCACTACCCCTCTAGCAGTCAAGAGTGTAGGTCTGTGTTCTGAACAATGGGGCTCTACTACTGCTTGATAGTTCTGTCCTCTCAGACCTATTGCTGCTCTACACCATATAAGCATTTCACTCATTGGGGGTATCACAATGGGATTCGGGTCTGTTACCCGTACATTACCAATTTCACCATCTGTCAGCTTCGCTTGCTGCTGGCACATCAGGGCCCGGATCTCCCTCTGGATCACTCCCTTTTGCTTTGGCTTGGCAACTTCAGCGAACTGTTGGAGCAAAAACACAACTTCTCCCAGACAGTTACTGATAATGTTAGTACCTAAAACCACATTTAAGCCATTTTCCTCATTTACAATTTTTACTACTAAGAGTCCCTGGTCCTTCAGCTCCACTCTGCCCACCTTTACGTCCATGTTTTTGGCTCTGAGTATATCAACTGGGAGACCATTAGAGGCGTACACAGCAAAGTCAGGGCTCGGGGGCTGGAGACTGTCCATGGACCAAAACTTATTATACAGGACATCAGGTATGATGGTCACCTGAGATCCAGTGTCCAGCAGGGCAGGGATTGCAATCCCATCCAGGATGATGGACAGGTATGGTCTTCCTCCCACAAACCTGCGGTTCCAGTCTGAGGGGCCTGAAGAGTTTAGTCCTGGGTGTTGGCCCTCGGACCCAGGATCTGCTCGTTTAAAGGACACTGTCGGGCTAGATGACCTTCTCTGTTGCAACGGTAGCAGATGATCTCTCGGCGAGGATGGTGCTGATCGGGGGTCGCTCCTGGGGTGGCGTTGTCCTCCTCCGGAGGGGCGACGTCCTCCTTCTCCTCCGGTTCATCCAAGGGACATCCTCTGGACAGTCAGCTAGCAGGATCTTTCTTCCTTCCTCCTTCCGCAGTTGCAGGGCACTCATTACAGTGGCCAGAGTTTTGGTCAGCTGGCGCACTTCTGAGCGCAGACAGTCCAACTCAGTAGGAGGCGCCACCTGCGTTTTGGCTTCCGCCACCAGCGGGGAAAAGGTGGATGCTGCTGGCTTTAGAGTGGCTTCACCCGGGTGACACTGGGTTGCCACCTCAGGCTTCTCCAGGGGTCGCAGTCCTTTTATAGCCATATCTTTTAGGGCATCAAAGGTAGAGTCAGGATGATCCAAGGACCACCAGTGCACAGTTCTGCTTTCAGCTTGGGACCTCAGTCCCCGTACAAATTGTTCCTTCAACATTTTGTTTTCATTGAGGACACTTATGGGGTTGACCTGTTTGAGAGCTCGCAGGGCCCCCTGTAGTCGGCAGGCGTAATCCCTAATACTGTCATCTGGTTTTTGGGAGCATTGGTAAAACCTCATCCGGAGATCTGTTTCAGTGCGGTCCTCAAAAATAGTCTGTAGCTTTAAGAATATTGAAAGCACTGATTCCTGGTCTGCAGCCGTCCAAGTCTCTACTTCCCTTTCTGCAGTACCAGTCAATTGTCCCACTACCACTGCAGCTCTTTGTTTCTCTGTCATAGGGTACATGTCCATTATGCTGCATATTTTGCGCTTAAACCCTGACAGGGTGTCTGGCTTACCGCTATACTGAGGGAGCCACTTTGCTCCAGGCAGGTATGGCAGCGTCAGTGGTACTATTGGGACCACCGGACCTGGTGAGGGGCCAGCGTTTCCATCCTGCGCGGCAGCAGCGGCGGGTAAGTCATTGGAGCGGTCGCCTTCGGCCGCGCTGTCAGCTTGTGGCTGCGACATGTCTGCGCCCCCCTAGTTAAGCGTGGCCTACCTTCTCTGAAGGCTGCAGCTCCGCAGGGCACAGCGATGTACTAGGACCTGCGTCGCCGGCACTCTGACGTCAGAGCGTTCACCGAAGCTCTCCACAGGACCTGCCGCCGCTTCAGCGTAGGGGGTGTGTCCGGGACTCAGCGCGCTTTCTGCAGGTACGCCCCTTCTCTTTGCGCTGTAGCGCTGCAATTTGGCGGGCAATGGCGGACAATTGGCGCCAAAAATCACAACAACAGCAAAACTGTCTTTTTGCACAAAAACAGTCCACTTCAGGCACACAGGACTCACTTATAGCGAGCTTCGTATCCTGTTCGTGACGCCAAAGAAATGAGTCGCTCAGCCAGGGCTTGTGGGGTACTCGGCACCGAGCCCGTTCACTTCAATGGGGAATGTCACGGGTAGCACGGCTCGGTCCGTGGCCCTGGGCGCTCACTAAAAGGGGAATATTTACAGGGGATTGTAAGTTTGTAGAAATGTTCGTGACGCCACCTGTGGTTCCTGGTCAGCGTGACCAGCGCTGCGGGGTAGATCCTCTGAGGGGTTGTTACTGGGCAGCAAGGTGTTAAGTCTCCCACAGGCAAGACTGATCCATCAGGGTATATGGCGGTGTAGGGGTGCAGGATCAATAAGGCAGACACACACAAGAAAGTCTCTTTCTGTACCTTTACTGATGGTAGTTGCAGGCACATCCCGGGAAGCTGTCAGGGTGGAGGATGCACTTCCAGTAATCCCACTGAGTAGGTGTAGGGCCTCCGTACTCCTTTATGTTTGTGAGTTTCTGACTTGCATAGAACAAAGTCTAACTCTGTCTTTTCAGCTACGCCCGGCTGACTTTGTGGTTAGGCCTTCTCTGGGATAGAACAGGGTCTCTGTATGCAGCATCCTGCTAGACTCCGTCTTCCTGACCCCAGTTACGTATCAGCTCTGATGGGCCCCTGCGACTTGAAGTCCCACAGGGTTTCCGGTATCTCCCTCTAGTCGTGTAGATGCTAGCAAGCTCGGACCCGGTGTCCGGTGGTGCAGAGTGGAGGTAAGCGATCAATGCTCTTTCAAATTCTGTCACTCTCTTTTTTCTGTCACTTGCCTTTCGTCCTACTCTAACCTTCAGCATAAGCACACATCTGAGGAGATCTAAACTGAACTGCACTCTTCTCTAGTCTCAGGTGACTGAACTTTCTGCTCTCTACTCACGTGTCTACACTGCCTTATATGCTGCAGAAGAGCTTCCTCTGGTGGATCTGGGAACTAGTGCAGTATGTTGTGTGCAAATGGGTCTTTGTGGGTTTACCTTGGTTGCATCCTCCAGGGTAACATGTGGCTCCAGACACAGCTGGGCTACACATTATGAGGTCATCACGAGAAGCTGCTACCTAATCACACTGCTGCTGTTGCCGGAGGCACAGTACATAGGAGGCAAGGATGCGCTGGAAAACATAAGGAGGAGCACTAATCATTGTAGGAGGAGGGGGGTTTACAATGAGACCACATTATGTGGCAACGGGGAAAAGGATTGTGAAGGAGGCACAGTATGCAGAGGGGTAGTGTGTGTGTGTGGGAATTAATATTATGGAGATTAGCTGTGTGGTGGGGAATTTACGGAGAGGAGCTGTAAAAGGGGGAAATATTATCGAGAGGAGCCATGTGGGAGGGGAGGGAATATTAAAGAGAGTAGTTGAGTGGGGGGACATTGTGGAGACAGGCAATGTGGGGGGACATTATAGAGAGGGGCAGTGTAGGAGGGACATTATGGAGAGGGGTAGTGTGGGAGGGACATTATGGAGAGGAGCAGTGTGGGGAGGATATTATGGAGAAAGGCAGAGTGGGAGGCTAAGTAAGGGGCAATTATTTATTCATGGGTGCAGCATGGGAGATATCGGTACTTATTGGGCAGTATAAAGATACTTTTATTTTTAAGGACTCCTTGTCAGGATGTTCTAAAGACAGAGAAGAGGCAAATTTGTGGATAAGAGCTCTGGGCCTGAAATCTCATCATGGCTTCTGTACTACGGATTCCAGTGACAGATTCCATTTTTAAGGTTAAAATGCAGTTTTCCATTCCGTAACATATAAAATTCTCTCTAATAATAATCTTTATTTATATAGCGCCAACATATTCCGCAGCGCTTTACAGTTTAACAGTTTCAAAACACAAGTCATAAGTAACGTTAACAATACAATAATTAAAGCAAAATAAGCCGCTCCTGCTCGTGAGAGCTTACAATCTACAATGAGGTGGGTGAGATACAAAGTACAGGTGTGTATATACAATGGTGCATTTACAATGATGGTCCAGCCATCTTGAGAGAGTGAGGGATGGATGGAGATAGTGAATGGGCTACACATACACACTTACACATAGAATGACTTTGATTAGTGAATGTGATAGTCTGCTCTGAACAAATGTGTTTTGAGGGAGCACCTGAAACCATGCAAATTGTGGATAGTCCTAATTTCTTGGGGTAGAGCATTCCAGAGGATTGGCGCAGCGTGGGAGAAGTCTTGGAGTCGGGAGTGGGAGGTACGGATTAGTGCAGAGGTTAGTCGAAAGTCGTTTGCAGAGCGCAGCAGTCGGTTAGGCCGATAGATAGAAATGAGGGAGGAGATGTAGGGGGGTGCTGCACTGTGGAGAGCTTTGTGGGTGAGAACAAGTACTTTGAATTGGATCCTATAATGAATGGGCAGCCAGTGTAAGGACTGGTGAAGAGCGGATGCGTCCGAGTACCGATTAGCCAGATGGATGACCCTGGCTGCTGCAATAAGGATGGACTGGAGATGGGATAGTCGAGTAATGGGGAGGCCAAGTAATATAGCGCTGCAGTAGTCCAGGCGGGAGTGGATCAATGCTACAGTGAGGGTTTTTGTTGTTTCCATGGTGAGAAAAGGGCGGATTCTAGAGATGTTCTTTAGGTGTAGGCAGCAAAAGCGGGGAAGAGATTGTATATGGGAGGTGAAGGAGAGATTGGTGTCAAACATAACACCCAGACAGCGAGCCTGCTGCCGGGGTGTTATTATTGTGCCGCCCACGGAAAGGGAAATGTCAAATTTAGGGAGGTTAGTAGACGGCGGGAGCAGAATGAGTTCAGTTTTGGAGAGGTTGAGTTTGAGATAGAGAGCGGACATGATGTTGGAGACTGCGGACAGACAGTCGGTGGCATTCTGTAGAACAGCGGGGGTAAGGTCGTGGGATGACGTGTATAGTTGTGTGTCATCAGCATAAAGATGGTACTGAAAGCCAAATCGGCTGATGGTCTGTCCAATTGGGGCCGTGTAGAGAGAGAAGAGAAGGGGGCCAAGGACTGAGCCCTGGGGTACACCGACAGTGAGAGGAAGAGGAGATGACGTGGAGCCAGAGAACGAAACACTGAAGGAGCGGTCAGAAAGATAGGAAGAGAACCAGGAGAGAACAGTGTCCTTAATACCTAGTGACTGGAGCCTAGACAGTAGGAGACAGTGGTCAACTGTGTTGAAAGCTGCAGAAAGGTCGAGAAGAATGAGCAGAGAGTGGTCGCAGTTACGTTTTGCTGTCAGAAGGTTATTGGTCACTTTGATGAGTGCAGTTTCAGTCGAATGTAGGGGGCGGAAGCCGGACTGTGAAGAGTCTAGAAGGGAGTAAGTGGAGAGGCAACGGGTGAGGAAGGAGTAGACTAGGCGCTCCAAAAGTTTAGAGATGAACGGGAGATTGGAGACCGGTCTGTAGTTGTTTGTGCAGGAAGGGTCGAGAGTGGGTTTCTTTAGTAGTGGAGTAATGATGGAGTGTTTGAAGGAGGATGGGAAAATGCCAGAGGAGAGTGAGAGATTAAAGATTGTAGTTAGGTGAGTTGTGACAACTGGAGAGAGAGACTGGAGGAGATGTGAGGGAATGGAGTCGGTAGTGCATGTAGTCGGACGAGAGGAAGAGAGGAGTCTGGAGACTTCTTCTTCTGTGATGGGATCAAATGTGGAAAGTGAGCCAGGGGAAATGCAGGGTGGGATGGGAGTCACAGCACTTGGTGGTTGAGAGCAGATTTCCTGACGGATAGTATCTATTTTTTCTATAAAGTGGGAGGCCAGGTCGTCAGCACAAATGTCTGTGATAGGGGCTTGTGCTTTTGGCCTGAGGAGGGAGTGAAAAGTGTCAAAAAGTTTCTTGGGGTTGTTGGCTAGTGAGGAGATCAGGATGGTGAAGTAGGTCTGTTTGGCGAGGTGAAGGGCAGCATTATAAGTTCTTAACATGAATTTAAAGTGGATGAAGTCTTCTGGTGTGCAGGTTTTTCTCCAGAGGCGTTCAGCACTCCTAGAGCATCGCTGAAGAAGTTGAGTTTGCAATGTGAGCCAGGGCTGTTTTACTGTGTGTTTGGAAGTTCTGAGGGTGAGTGGTGCTACTTGGTCAAGGGTGCTTCTAAGAGTGCCATTGTAGTGCTGAACAGCCAGATTAGGACAAGAAAAGAGGAGACTGGGGACAGCGATGAGTGTAGGGAGTCTGAAAGTGTCTGAGGGTTAATGGCTTGTAGATTTCTGAATGTATGGTAGGTAGGAGTGCGCTGGGGTGGACAAGGATTTGTGAGGGTGAAGGAGAGAATGTTGTGGTCAGAGAGTGGAAGCGGTGAGTTATTTAGGTGAGAGATTGAACAGAGGCGGACAAAGACCAGGTCAAGGGTGTTACCATCCTTGTGTGTCTCAGAGGTTGAAAGCTGTGAGAGGCCTAGAGAAGTGGTTAGTGATAGAAGCTCTCTCTCTCTCTTTCTCTCTCTCTCTCTCTCTCTCCTTCCGAACATGCCCGGAATGCTTTCTACTCCATACAGGATCCGTCAAAACAACAGATACGTCACATCAGTTTTTTAGAAAATGCACAGGATTCGTTTCTTACAAGCTTTGACGGATTGCGACTGATTCTAAAAGACTGATGTGTGAAACAGGCCTTATCAGTACTGTGGTTCCTGTATGGTCCGCAGTCTAATGATGGCTGGTAGCAAGAACTCTCAGTATCCCCTTACCATTGTTAAGGACACACTGGGAGTTGCAGGTTTACGTGATACGAGTGTATATCGGGCTGACCTGAAACTGCAATTAATCACTGTACTAAGCTTGATGATGTATTCATGTACTGATGGTGGTTCTGATCAAGTAGCAATCTATCACGTGATTCATGTCAAAACAGAAAAATCCTCAAAATCTGGTTTTGAGATTATGAGGAGGATTTAATTGAGTTTCTGGTCCAAAAACTCAGTTTAAGTTTGGGTGTATTTACATGGATTTTTTTTACCAGAAACTCTCAAAATCCTCCTCAAATACTCGAAACTTGGTTCTGCAGATGTATTCATGTTTACATTTTTTTGGCAGCCATTTGGATTGGTTTAGTATGACAATGTGGTCCTTGGACCAAAAAAATGTAGTGCACCCCTGTGCTATGGTCTGGTATTATTAAAGATGAGATACAATATGCTCCACCAATAAATCTACATTGTAACATAGCAAAATAAATTACACATGAATATGTGAAGCTGTGCCTCCTAGTGGAGGGGACTATCATATTGGACACATTGGCGTCTCTGCACTCTGCCGTCTTCTCCCAGCAGAGACGCTGACATACCGATGCGGTCCCACGCCTCATCCTCATCCTGCGGCTACCCAGGGTCTGTGCACGGCTCGCAAATTTCCAGGCACTTTGCTTAGGGCGCACATACGGTGCTGTCTTCTTAAAGGGACAGTGCACAACATCCTAAAGTAATACTTATTACTACTAATTAATACTTAATATACTTATTATTTAAGGCCCTTCCACCAAGCAGGAGGTTCCTGTGCAACGTTGTAAGTTTGTTCTTAACAATTTTGTTAGTTCTCAGGTCCCAGAGCTCGTATTCCTGTACACCTGCCTGCCTATCAGCCATGATCACCTGTCTGCCTATCAGCCGTGCCCACCTGCCTGTCTATCAGCTGTGTCCACCTGCCTGTCTATCAGCTGATTGCCTGTCTATCAGCCATGATCACATGCCTGCCTATCAGCCGTACCCACCTGCCTGTCTATCAGCTGTGCAAGCCTGCCTGTCTATCAGTCATGTCCCCTGTGCTTGACAAGTCTACGAACCCTGGGCGGTTCCTGCCTCCTGTCCCTTGGAGGTCATCTGCCATCTACCCGAGGTGAGTCCTGGTGTAGCTCCGGGTCCCACCTCCCTCATTTCTCTTTGGATTGCAGTATCGTCGAAAGCCCTTCCAGGCTTTCCTCGGATCACAGCACAGTGGTTCTACCACCCAGTCCATTCCAATCTCTTTTACCATGGAGGCTCTAGATGCAAAACTTGAGAAATAAGAACAATGCACATAGCCTTTTAATGGTTTTTGCCATCTACCCGAGGTGAGTCCTGGTGTAGCACCGGGTCCCACCTCCCTCATTTCTCTTTGGACTGCAGTATCGTCAAAAGTCCTTCCAGGCTTTCCTCGGATCACAGCACAGTGGTTCTACCACCCAGTCCATTCCAATCTCTTTACACATGGAGGCTCTAGATGCAAAACTTGAGAAACAAGAAAAATGTACATAGCGTTTTAATGGTTTTTCTCCACTAAATACATTTAACACCTATCAATAGGGTAGGTGACAAAAATATTATTGCTGGGGGTCCAAAGAACTATGACAGAACAATGTCTATAGAACTGCCGAAGATAGTCAAGTGCTGCTGCACCAGCGGTCAGACCTCCAGCACCTGTTATGTGTTTAGGTGACAAATGTAAAACCCAATTGTGCTGTGGCTAAGTCTTGGAAAATGAGTAAGCTTTAGAATTCTGCTGCTCAAATTGAAATGGTTATGTGGCAAAGCTCTGTGCAGCAGTCCAGGGACTGTTTAAGGGGCTATTAAGGGCTATTTTGTTCCAACATTTCTCCACATTGAAACACAAGCGTGGCATTTAGGTTTCTTTTAAAGTAAAGTAGTGT
Source organism: Oophaga sylvatica (assembly GCA_033576555.1). Classification (NCBI taxonomy): domain Eukaryota; kingdom Metazoa; phylum Chordata; class Amphibia; order Anura; family Dendrobatidae; genus Oophaga; species Oophaga sylvatica. Next base: position 390,535,667 of record JARQOD010000002.1, read on the forward strand.
CTATAAAAGTATGTTAATACTGAAATTTTTCAATTACCATTTTTTTCCAGAATAGACACATCACAATTGTATAGCTTTTTAGATCTTTACATTATGTTTCATGCAGAAATCAAGGTCCTGTATAGAGTTGTGTGTATGTTTTTCTAATATACGTGAATATACAGTATATGAAAATATATATGGTAAATATATATATATATATGTATATATATATATATATAGATAGATAAGTTATTAGTTGCACACAGAGAACAGAAATAATGTACTTGTTGCTATTTTCTGTTTGTTATGCTTTTTACATTCATTTTAAAGATGAATAGACAAAGAGAATGATTGTACATATAATTATGTTTTAGTTTACTAACATTTCATGAAAAAGATTTACGCATTCATTTGCTGAAAATGTGACAGATTATAGATGACATCAAATCAGCTCAAGCGGCTCCTCCTACCATAAGAAAGAGTTGCTTCTGCCCCATTATAAAGTGACCTGCGGTTAGGATGCATACAGATTACACTGAGGTTTCCCAAGAGGTATGAGTGACAGACAGAGGCATCATCCTGATAACAATTCCCTCATTATTTAAGGAATAATAATGCGTTACTGTAGTAATGGCTTTGTCTCTTCATTCTAATGGGCTTTCCTGGGGCATCTACTGTAGTAAACTAAAAAACTTTATGAAACTACAAATTAAGTGCTGTGATTAGATCCTGTCAGTGTGCAAAAATGTCAAGCGTACAATGAAGTCCACAAGATTTAGGAAAAATGCTACGCTTAAGGCATGTAGGCTGGAATATATTTATTATGTTCACAATACGGGATACACATTCTGAAATAAGTGCAGCAGATATAAAGAGAGATGGTCCTGAACCACACTATTACCCACTGGGTCTAATATTTTAGATTGATAGTACTAGGCTCTGACCACAACATGGATGAAGAGCAACTTCGGTTATCTTGCACTGCAGGATCTGCTCTTTACACTAGTGCTGATTGTAGAATGTAAATTTTACTAGTGGAGTTGAAAGCAAGAAATACCCCCTGGATAATAATCTGGCAGTTAAAAAAATGACTATTGTGATATTCATACATACAGTAGGTGCAAAATACTGCATGCATCAAACTGTAACTAGATGGGCATTTCCTGAAGGAAATACAAGGTGCTTGAAGAGTGCTGCCAGCTTTACAGCAGTGTATCAGCCACTTGGTAGCCACTGTGGCACATTCGGCACCTCGGTAGCCACTTTGGCAACTTGGTAGCCACTTTAGCACATTTGGCACCTCGGTAGCCACTTTGGCCACTTGGTAGCCACTTTGGCACATTCGGCACCTCTGTAGCCACTTTGGCCACTTGGTAGCCACTTTGGCACATTCGCCAGCCACTTTGGCACATTCGGCACCTCAGTAGCCACTTTGGCCACTTGGTAGCCACTTTGGCACATTCGGCACCTCAGTAGCCACTTTGGCCACTTGGTAGCCACTTTGGCACATTCGGCACCTCTGTAGCCACTTTGGCCACTTGGTAGCCACTTTGGCACATTCGGCACCTCGGTAGCCACTTTGGCCACTTGGTAGCCACTTTAGCCATGTTGACACATGCTGCCACTTTGCCTCGGGGGCCATTTTGGCACTCCGGGCCCCTCAGGGGCCACTTTGGCACACTGGGCTTCTAAAGCCACTTTGGCATCCATAGGGCTATTCAGAAGCCATTGGCGCGCTGCGCCTTTAAGACCTTGAATCAGCGATCTGTCAGCTTCTATTAGCTAATACGGGTCATGTGTGAAAGCTGCATTTGCATAGCTGCCATCTTTGTAAGGTCACTGCACCTGCGCTGTGGCTTCAATCCATGTCAGTTGGGGGTCATGGAAAGGTCGCCATTAATTCCTATGGGAAAACTTTTGCTTAAAATGCGATTTTTTTTAAAAAACTACAAATTGGATCGACTCCAAAAATACATAGCACACCTGTCCCCACCGAGGGCTTCGAAACGCCGCCTGAACGGGGTCTCTGCGCCGAGCGGTTTGGGCCGCATTAGGCCTCTTTCACACTTCAATCTGCCAAAGTGTGAAAAAAGCAGATCCGCCACAAAAGTGGAAAAACGGATGCAAACGGATTCGTTTTCAGACAGATCCGTGATGAACTTTTCAACCCGGAAAAAGTATTACGCATGTCTGGCACGGAGGAGAGAGAGAGAGAGAGAGACCCCGGACAGTGTTGTCAGCATTTTCTATGGAAGCAGCGGATCCGCTGACGGATTCCGTCAAAAACGGATGGCAGCGGATCCGCCACCCATAGGCGCCCATTATAAAAAACGGCAGATGCGGCGGATCCGTCATAGTCCGCCATTTTGAAGCACACAAAAAACGTTGCATTGGACGTTTTCAAAAAAAGGCGGACGTCAAATTTATGATGGATCCGTCAAAAAATGGATCAAACGGACGACCATCCGTCAAAATCCGTCACTAATGCAAGTCATTGGGAAAAAAGCGGATCCGCCAAAAAAAATGGCGAATCCGTTTTTTTCACATTTTGTCGGATTTTGACTGACGTCGCACGACTGAAGTGTGAAAGAGGCCTTAATTGCAGAAAACGCGGAGAAGTAGAATAATAATAATAAAATATAAGAAATCGGATTACAATATGTTGTTTGAACCTATAGAGGTTCAAGCACCATAAATATATTTTAGGCGGAAATTCCAACAAAACACTTACTTTTGGGAGAACTGAAGAAAAAAAGACACCACATTCCAAAATCATTTGTTGATCTAATGCCACTAGGCAAAAATTTACAAAACTTAAAGAGGTTGTCCACTACTACAACAACCCCTTCTTAAACTAAATGTTATGCCCCGATAACATAATAAAGCCTATACTCACCTCCCATGCCGGCTCTGTTCCAGCAGTATTGGCACTCACGGTCCCGGGGCTGTGATGCATTGTTGTGACACGTGACGCCTAGTACCCAATCAGCGCTGGCATAACTGTTTCCGCCTTCGGAGAAACTAAACATTGTAAGCTTTTCAGGGATATAGCTCTGGGATCGCCGTCCGGGTAGACGGAGTGGCACGGAAACAGTTCATTCACAGACAGGAGTTCTGGTAAAAACTGGCCGCAACCAGTTTTATTAAAGTCCACAGCAAACAGAACATAATCAAAACCAAATCATAAACATAAGCCCTGGGGTTGTCCAGCCACTTACTACACTTAGATAGATTTCCCTCTCTATCCGGGTCCAGACTCTAACAGCCTGTCCCCAAAACAACACATATGTTCAGTAGTTACCAGCATGGAGTTTCACAGAGTCTCCTCCTTGTGTCTGAAGGCATATCCAACGTCCAGACTTGAGAGAGCTCCCCTCCTATTCAGCAGCTACCAGCATGGATTTTCACAGAGACTACTCCTGTGTCCGGGGTACATCGAGCACCCAGACTGAGACAGTCTCCTGGAGACTCCTTCTTGTGCCTGGACTCCTTGTCCAGACTAAGCGAGCTCTCTGTCTGTGTTCGCAGACACCTACTTCTGGTCTCCTAATTAACAGCTGAGTGGTTTCAGGCCTGAGCTGCAAGTGTGTACTGAATGTAAGGTGTAGTGACCTTTCTCTACCACTAGGTTTACAAAGCCATACATTTCCCTTATACCAGTCAGCAAAGTATCTAGGTGAAATGTACACCCCATTCAACACACATACTCTCACTGTCTCACATATCCCCCCCCTCTTCTCCAGACCGGAGGGCTGGTCATCCAGACCGGAGGGCTGGTCAACAATCCAAAAGAGACAGTGAACTCTGGACCAGTCATGGCCCTCATCAGCTTCATCTTCACTACTGTCATCTGTATCTTCACCTGAGCCATAGCCAACATCAGCTTTCTCTTCATCTGAAGCATCCGCACTACCCTGTACCCTCCCAGGCCTATGCTCTCTGCGGGCCTCGGGTATCCTGCACGGTTTCATCTTGACCTTAGGGCCGGGCTCAGTTTCGATATAGTGCCTGGCCAGAGAAGTACGACCCGGCACATCAGAACACTTCTGCTGACTCTTCCTCAGAAACTCACGTACCTCCTGTCCTTGGTGCACTGACCATGTGTCACCAACTATCACAGAAGGTATAGGGGGTTTTTTACTTTTCTCTAGTTCCCCTTGAACCCTCTTTAGCACATCTATTTTCTTGAATATCGGTTGACTCATAAAGTCTATTTCACAGACCTTAAGCTCCTCTGCCATGGTCTCTGACCATTTTAAGATACTCTGTTCAAATGATTGGGACTGTAGAAGGAGCAGATCGTTTTTCTTTTGCAGTACACATAATTCATCCGCTAAGTCTCCAGCTGAATTGTAATGTTCTACCGTGACAACAGCATTCTTATATAGAGCCTTAGACTTATTGAGCAGCATTTGCTCTTGTAACGAAGAGATTCCCTGTATTCTTCCTTTTACTTCATTGACTTTCTCACGAAGATGCTCATGGCTTTCATCACACTCCTTTATGTCTTCGGCCCCTTCTTCAGGCTCTTCTGGTAGAACATGCTCAGAAGCCCTACCGTCAGTCTTACATTCTACCTCTTCAGTCACATCATTATGGTCTCCAATATCTCCATTTATTCCAGCTCTCAAGTTCTCCTTGATAGCTGCATCTGTATACTCAGAACCCGCCGGATTCTTCTCTTCCACCACGTTCTGCATCCCATCTGAGCTCCCGTGTGTCTGCAGCGGCAACGGAGTGACACACCGCTTTTCCCATTTGTTGGGACGTGGCTCCGATGTAGACTCCATGAAAGTGCGCTTGAGCTCACCAATGCCAGCCTGATGTCTCAAAATCTCATCTTGTGATTTATCCAGATCCTTGGTGTCACTCGGGAACACTGCTGGGGCTCCGGGCGCCGAACTTCCAGCCTGAGCTTCACGAGTTGCAGCTACTGATCCGGACCGTAACCCGTCCACGCCGCTGTCTTCGGCAGAAACAGATTCCTGGACAGAGTCAGTCCCCATATCTTCAGTCTTGTTCCTCACAGCTTCATTTGAGACCTCAGCTTCTGATGAGGCATCTGGCTTGGTGACCACCACTTCCATGGCTTTTTCCACCTCTGCAGCATTACCTTCAGAGTCCTGGGCATGATGCAGCTCCATACCATACATTGATAACTTCTCATCTTCAACAGCATCCACTTGTGCTGTGTTCAGTTTCAGAGTCCTGCCTTTAAAGCTCAGCTCTCCTCCTTTCACCCTAGTCTTCGCCAGGGAACCGGCCAACTGTAAAACATCTTCAGATGCCATCTTCTGTCCGGCTGCAAGGTCAGCATCAGCCTTCCTCTCAGGACTCTCAACCTCCTCTGCTACCATGCCTTCCTCATTTGCACTGGTTGCTTGATTGTCAACAGATGATTCACTATCACTACCACTATCCCTGTCTGACCCCTTTTTCTCAGCCACATCCGGCTCACTTTCAGGGGTATACAATTCATTCTCATTCACATCCTGATCTGGAACCTTAGTTAACATGTCATCCACAACATTAACTTCACCATCTGGTCCCTCAAGTATGTGACTATGTGACAACCCCAGCACTATACTTCTATATAGCTCAGGTACTAGGAGCTGGCTCACGACCTCTCCCTGGACTTCAGTGTCCCTATACAACAGGTGAGTGTTTATGGCAACGTGAGGAAACCTCTCCTCAGAGCCAGGCTCTTGGGAAACCTCATTTAGAACAATTATATTTTCCTGTGCCGTTTTAAGAGTGGGGTCTCGCCATTGTTCACTCTCAAAATTGTCACAGGACACAGGTAAGTCAGGGACACTCGGTTCCCGAGAACCACCATCCTCGTCTCCCACCATCACCTGCAAAGGAATTTCATCTCTATCACAGTCATCATCATTATCATTATCAGCATCATCATTATCATCATCATCATCATCATTATCACATAAGTTTAACGGCCCACTAGCATTGTGTTCCGCCCCTCGGGACTGCGCACCCTCAGTAGGAGCTTCATCACACTGTCCATCAGAAACATTTTTCCCCCAGAGATCCTTAGACCAGGGAAAGTCATTACCCAATATGACGGGGTGCACCAGGTTCTTCACTACCCCCACTTCACATGAAACCTCCCCGCGTTTGGGGATCAAGTCCACGGCAGTCTCTGGGTAGACTTTGGTGTCTCCATGGATGCACACCACACTCAGGTGTTTATTAGGGGTGAAGTCCCTATCAATCAGGCTGTCACATACGGAAGCCACTGGACTCTCTGAGTCCAAGAGGGCCTGTGCTGGGCAGTCATTTACAACCACCGGGGACCCCTGTGGTCCAGTCTCTTCGGCTGAGGTGGACACACACACAGGCTCTGCGCAGGGAGAGAGGGATCCGCCAACATCACAACACATAGGCTCCCCCTCTATTGGACAGTTGGCTGCAATTTCACGACATCTCCAACACTGTCCATCACACGTTCCCACCCATATGTCCCCTCGGGCCTGAACCCGCTTATCAGCACACCCCATGTCCCCAACAGCTGGAACGCTCTTACCGGGAGAGTTCGGCGTCCAGGAACTCTGAAGTGACGACCTCTCAGACGGCTGGTCACGGAGGCAGCCTTTGGTAGCGGAGGCCCTCTCCCTCAGGCTGACCAGACGAGTGGCGTCCTGGTGGTCTCGTTGTCCGACCTCCGGCTGTACCTCAGGAGGACGTGCGCGGGTGTAGCGGTCCACTATCACCCCCTTTCCCCCATGAGCAGGGTTGCCGACGGCAGACTCCCAACTGCATCTCCAGTCATGGACTCCCCTGGCACGGGCTGTCACCGTAACACCCAGCCGGGTAAGAATCTCCGCTTTCAGCTTGGCATAGTCTTGGCTGTCCTGCTCGCTCAGGTCAGCATAGGCCCTTTGGGGTTCTCCAATCAGATAGGTTGCGACCATCATGGCCCATTCAGATAGGGGCAGATTCTCCTTCTCTGCCAGTCCCTCAAACCTAGTGAGATATACCTCCACATCGTCACGAGGTGTCATCTTTTTCAGGGACCGTCTTACCGCCTTCTTTACAGCGGACAATGCAGGTGACTTTGCAACATTACTTTGGGACGATGCACTGCAAGTCTTTTGTAGTGCTGCAACCTGCTCAAAAAACAACCGGTTATTCTCCTGCTGCTGCTGCAGGAATTGCTGCTGGGCCTGCTGCATGCGCTGCTGGTGCTGCAGGCGCTGCCACTCCATGCTCTGCTGCATGCTCCGCTGGGCCTTGACCAGGTACTCAACGAGCTCCTCCATACTGCCGGACTTATCTGTCTCAACCACGGCAGTCTTATGTTGCACATTAACTTGCGCCATTTGTTCAAACAGCGCCTCCATGCTGTCATCCATGCTGTCAGACTTCTCTGTCTCAACAACGGCAGTCTTCACTCAAGACATACACACTCCACAGTCTTTTCCACAGAAAATTCAGCCTTGCTGTGCAGACACTTTTTTTTTTTTTCCTCTGCAAACTCTATTAGGGCCACTGTCTCTTTAAGACTGCTCCAACAGACGTTTCTCCTTTATTGACACACTTTTTTTTTTTTTTCTTTGCAAAGTCTATTAGGGCTACTGTCTCTTTAAAACTGCTCCAATCAGACGTTTTTGCTGACACACTTTTTTTTTTCTCTGCTGCTGCTTCAACAGACTTCACCTTTATTGCTGTCTCTCGCCACTGTGCTGCACGCACATTCCAGCACCAATTGTAAGCTTTTCAGGGGATATAGCTCTGGGATCGCCGTCCGGGTAGACGGAGTGGCACGGAAACAGTTCATTCACAGACAGGAGTTCTGGTAAAAACTGGCCGCAACCAGTTTTATTAAAGTCCACAGCAAACAGAACATAATCAAAACCAAATCATAAACATAAGCCCTGGGCTTGTCCAGCCACTTACTACACTTAGATAGATATCCCTCTCTATCCGGGTCCAGACTCTAACAGCCTGTCCCCAAAACAACACATATGTTCAGTAGTTACCAGCATGGAGTTTCACAGAGTCTCCTCCTTGTGTCTGAAGGCATATCCAACGTCCAGACTTGAGAGAGCTCCCCTCCTATTCAGCAGCTACCAGCATGGATTTTCACAGAGACTACTCCTGTGTCCGGGGTACATCGAGCACCCAGACTGAGACAGCTCATACTCCTGGAGACTCCTTCTTGTGCCTGGACTCCTTGTCCAGACTAAGCGAGCTCTCTGTCTGTGTTCGCAGACACCTACTTCTGGTCTCCTAATTAACAGCTGAGTGGTTTCAGGCCTGAGCTGCAAGTGTGTACTGAATGTAAGGTGTAGTGACCTTTCTCTACCACTAGGTTTACAAAGCCATACATTTCCCTTATACCAGTCAGCAAAGTATCTAGGTGAAATGTACACCCCATTCAACACACATACTCTCACTGTCTCACAACATGAAGAGGAAGTCCGTGCGGCAGCTGATCCGTGACTTCCTCTTAATGTTCAGTTTGTCTGAAGGCAGAGGTAGTGACACCAGCGCTGATTGGGTGCCGGCGTCACGTGTAACAACAATGCATCACAGCCCCGGGGAGAGTGAGTGCTGACACCGCCGAAATGGCGCTGGCACGGGAGGTGAGTATAAGCTTTATGTTATAGAGGCATAACATTTAGTTTAAGAAGGGATTGTCCTAGTAGCGAACAACCCCTTTAATATCAGGATCTTTGTTTAACATTCTGATCAGACAGTATGAAGCCCACTGACACATCACAGTGAACCTCTCAGTGGGTCCTAGCCTAAAAGGTGTGGTCCAGAGTGCCAGCCACTGCCATGGTGGCAGTGCACCAACAGAGTGGGTGACATGGTGCCTCACAACACTTGTAAGGGAGAGCCCGGACTGTAGTCGTGACCTGGATTACCGTAACATCCATGTCCAGCCCTTCCCCTACATGAAATGGTGTTCTTCCCTCTGGCGTACCTGCATCTCCAGATTCCACTCCTCCGGGGCACCTCCCAGGCATTGACGGTGCCTCTTCCTTGAGACCCCCAGTAATGGAGACACAGTCCAGAATAACTTGAACACATTCTTTACTTAACTCTTCACATGTTACATCCACAGTTGGCACAACAGGCGTTACATTCGTTTCCTTTTCTCTCTCTGCCTTGCTGTCACTTCTGTGCAGTACACGCCCGGACCAGACCATCTTAGACTGCTCCCCAGTTCCTTCCAGGCCTGACCTCGCCATAATGACACTTCCTTCAGCCTGCTTCGCCTCAGTACTGAATTCATCAATCATTACATTTGGTGGCCCCTGGTGAAGCATCCGGCCCGTCTGTACCAAACTCGTCGAAGCTCCAGCTCCCCTCAGTTCCTTAGTCCAGCCAACTTCTGCCCTAAAAGCATTGGCCCAGGCAGTAAGATGCCATATATTTCCTCTCTGTTTAGGCCCACTGTGAGACTATGCAGCGGCCGTGGGTAACGTGGGTTGCTGTCCTTAAACATTGCGTGGCTGCCGGTTGTCTGGGCCTAAGCCCTTGTGGACACTTGGGCATGCTGGCCCCATCTCAGCTAACTTCCTAAGAACCTTTCACTACTTAACCCTATGTGAAACTACCTAGCAGCTATACTTTACAAGGCCCACTAGTATGCCCCCACCTAGTGGCCCGCAACAGTACTACACTTACCCAGATATAGAGACTATATGCTAAAGTGCCATCCTCTAATGTCCCAACAGGATGAACGCAACTTTCCCTAAGCTATACATATGTAAAGAACATCACATAATATAATGTTATACAGAGATCGAACAAGTAAGGTCTCATGCACACTATTATTTAGTAGGTGCTGCTGGGGAAAAGGGATATCAAATAATTATAATGAACACCCCGAGCACACTGAAAAAATTAGTCCAGAAAGATTATGTTGGTTTGTGATTTTTATTTCGGCATTCCGATGAAGCTCCAGCAAACAAAAAATCAGAAAAACAAAGCCCCAATGTTTTGGCCTGCCCGGCCTTCATCTAGGGGGATTTTCTGCTTTAGAACAAATATAACATCAAAAACAAAAAACAAGAAATGTCACAATAGAGAAAAAACATAAGAAAATCATATCAATATATTTAGTTATTTACCCCATCCTATGTATGATTGTATAATGTAGGGATACAAATATTGCGTATAGCTATGCGACATATGAGGATATTTTTATGTGCGAATCTAATCATAAAGGTCGATAATCATATAAAAGGAAATGTTTCCATGGTAGTCTATGTGTATGTGTCCATAATGGTGATAATCCCTTAATGCTATTGGGAGGGGTAATTACTTAAAGTCACAACCTATGATATATAACCCTGCGCCGGGTTTTACCTTAATATGTGCAATATAGGACATGAACAGTTGGTGGAATCAATCCTGTATGGTTCAGTAGTTCCACAGGAATGCCTGTATATAATGTTAAATGCTATGTTTAGGACACAAATACTTCAAAAAGAGGAACAGCCGTATGAAAACAAAAACTTATATAGCATATATACATCATGGCAAATGTGGTTCCAGGCGATCGGGTACCGAGTTCCAGACTCTGAATGTTAGGGCTGCTACAATTGCGATACCAGGATATTCAATGCACAGTTACAAGCCACAGATGCATGTTACCTGCGAGAAACACAAAATATAGGCAAAAACATATGTACACAATGGTAACACATCATGAATGTGGCAATACCATTACTATTAGCAGTAGTACATAATATTATGTAGCAATATCACCAAACTTTTATACTTACACAATGACTATTTACATGAGAAAACATTAAACGCCTGAGAGCAGGCGCTGAGGAAGCCTGCAGCACTGCCTGTGAGATCGCTGGTCTCACAGAGTGCTGTGCACTCTGTGAGACCAGCGATCTGACCCTATACTGTAATGTCCCACTCTGGAACAAAGTAAAAAAGATAAAAAATAAAAATAAAAAGTGTAAAAAAATATTCCAAAATAAAGGAAAAAAAAAATATTCACAAATAAATTCATTTCTTCCTGTAAATAAAAAAACCAAACCAATAAAAGTACACATATTTGGTATCGCAGCGTCCGTAACGACCCGCCCTATAGAACTGTCCCACTAGTTAACCCCTTTAGTGAACCCCTTAAAAAAAAAAAACAAAGTAAAAAATCAATGCTTTATCATCATACCGCCGAACAAAAAGTGGAGTAACACGCGATCAAAAAGACCGATATAAATAAACATGGAACCACTGAAAACATCATCTTGTCCTGCAAAAAAAGAGTCACCATACAGCATCATCAGCGAAAAAATTAAAAAGTTATAGCTCACAGAATAAAGCGATGATAATAATTATTTTTTATATAAAATTGTTTTTATTGTATAAAAGCGCCAAACATAAAAAAATGATGTGAGGTATGAGGTATCGCTGCAATCGTACTAACCCGAAGAATAAAACTGCTTTATCAATTTTACCACACGCGGAATGGTATAAACGCCCCCCCAAAAGAAATTCATGAATTGCTGATTTTTGTTCATTCTAACCTCCCAAAAATCAAAATAAAAAGCAATCAAAAAATGTCACGTGCTTAGGATTAGGATTAGGGTTGGGATTAGGGTTAGGGGTGTGTTAGGGTTAGGTTTGTGGTTAGGGCTATGGTTAGGGTTGGGACTAGGGTTAGGGGTGTGTTGGGGTTAGGGTTGGAGTTAGAATTGGGGGGTTTCCACTCTTTAGGCACATCAGGGGCTCTCCAAATGTGAGATGGTGTCTGATCTCAATTCCAGCCAATTCTGCGTTGAAAAAGTCAAACGGTGCTCCTTCACTTCTGAGCTCTGCCATGCGCCCAAACAGTAGTTTACCCCACACATGGGGTATCAACGTACTCAGGACAAATTGCACAATAACTCTTGGGGTCCAATTTCTTCTGTTACCCTTGGGAAAATAAAAAATTGGGGGCAAAAATATCATTTTTGTAAAAAAAAAAATGATTTTTTTGTTTTTTTACGGCTGTACGTTATAAACTTCTGTGAAGCACTTCGGGGTTCAAACTTCCTTGGGGGGTCTATTTTCCAAAATGGGGTCACTTGTGGGGGGTTTCCACTGTTTAGGCACATCAGGGGCTCTCCAAACGCGACATGACGCCCGCAGTCTGCAATCCAAAACGTCACTACTTCCCTTCCGAGCCCCGACATGTGCCCATACAGTAGCTTTCTCCCACATATTGGGTATCACCGTACTCAGGACAAATTGGACAACAACTTTTAGGGTCCAATTTCTCCTGTTACCCTTGTGAAAATAAAATATTGGGGGCGAAAAAATCATTTTTGTAAAAAAAAAAAAAAGGATTTTTTATTTTTACGGCTGTACGTTATAAATAGATAAGTTCCTTGGGGGGGTCTATTTTCCAAAATGAGGTCACTTGTGGGGGGTTTCCACTGTTTAGGCACATCTGGGGCACTGCAAACGGAACATGACCCCCATCAACTACTACTTCCTTTCCAAGCCCTGCCGTGCGCCCAAACAGTTTCCCCCCCCCACATATGGGGTATCAGCGTACTCAGGACAAATTGGACAACAACTTTTGGGGTCCAATTTCCTTGGGAAAAATCAAAAAATTGGGTCTAAAAAATCATTTTTGTGGAATTTTTTTTTTTTTTTTTCTCACTCAGGCATTATAAACTTTTGTGAAACACTTGGGGTTCAAAGTGCTCACAACAGATCTAGATAAGTTCCATAGGGGGTCTAGTTTCCAAAATGGTGTCACTTGTGGGGGGTTTCCACTGTTTAGGCACATCAGAGGCTCTCCAAATGCGACATGGCGTCCAATCTCAATTCCAGCCAATTTTGGTTTGAAAAAGTCAAACGGCGCTCCTTCCCTTATGAGCTCTGTCTTGTGCCCAAACAGTGGTTTTCCCCCACATATGGGGTATTGGCGTACTCAGGAGAAATTGAACAACAACTTTATCTGTCCATTTTCTCCTTTTACCCTTGTTAAAATGAAAAAAGGTTTGTAAAAGATCATTTTTGTGACTAAAAAGTTAAATATTCATTTTTTCCTTCCACGCTGCTTCAGCTCCTGTGAAGCACCTGAAGGGTTAATAAACTTCTTGAATGTGGTTTTGAATACCTTGAGGGGTGCAGTTTTTAGAATGGTGTCACTTTTGGGTATTTTCTGCCATATAGACCACTCAAAGTGACTTCAAATGTGAGGTGGTCCCTAAAAAAAATGGCTTTGTAAATTTTGCTGTAAAAATGAGAAATCGCTGGTCAACTTTTAACCCTTATAATTTCCTAACAAAAAAAAATTTTGTTTACAAAATTGTGCTGATGTAAAATAGACATGTGGGAAATGTTATTTCTTAACTATTTTGTGTGACATATTTCTCTGTTTTAAGGGAATAAAAATTCAAAGTTTGAAAATTGCAAAATTTTCAAAATTTTCGCCATATTTGCGTTTTTTCAAAAATAAACGCAAGTTATATCGAAGAAATTTTACCACTAACGTGAAGTACAATATGTCACGAGAAAACATTCTCAGAATCGTGAAGATCCGTTGAAGCGTTCCAGAGTTATAACCTCATAAAGAGACAGTGGTCAGAATTGTAAAAATTGGCCCGATCTTTAAAGTGCAAACCACCCTTGGGGGTGAAGGGGTTAAGATCTGTTCAACTGTTGTTGGTGCTGTGTAGCGGCCAGTGTTTCTGTAGTGTTGTGCCTGTGGGGCCGTGTGTCCTGGACTCATGGGGAGTCAGAATCGCAGCATGGGTGCTGTGGAGCATCAGGTCACCCATAGAGTTGAGCGAAACAGGTCGGTCAGATTCAAAAATCACTGACTTTCGCCAAAGTCGGTTTCGCCGAGCGAAGCCCGACCATAGCGTGAGGTCGGCCATGCGGTCGTCGACCCGAGCGCCAAAGTCGGTTTTCCCAGAATGCTTGCAGGCTCCTTTTTTCAGCCAATGAGCAAGGACGCACACTGTGGGCAATGCGATGACATGGGCCACCATCTTAGAGAAGGGCATTGCAGTGATTGGCTTGCTTTCTGTGGCGTCACAGTGGCTATAAAAACCCTGACCGCCGACCTCCATTTTACTTCTGCCGATCTTAGCGTAGGGAGAGGTTGCTGCCACTGTTTCTCAGTAGGGAGAGAGTTAGGCAGGAAAAAAAAAAGTTATTCTGTGCTTGTGCTGATAGCGATTGTGCTGTACAGTTAGTGTGCAGTGACAGAGGAGGAATTTCTTGTGTGCAGCAGCAGAGCTGATTATTAGGCTGCCTGCCAGTGAGAGGGGAGGATTTTCTTGTGTGCAGCAGCAGAGCTGATTATTAGGCTGCCTGCCAGTGAGAGGGGAGGAATTTCTTGAGTGCAGCAGCAGAGCTGATTATTAGGCTGCCTGCCAGTGACAGGGGAGGAATTTCTTGTGTGCAGAAGCAGAGCTAATTATTAGGCTGCCTGCTAGCTGCATTGCTGTGTGTACACTGCTGTGCAGACTGCTTTTTACACAGCACCTACACAGCACTAATACTTTTATTCTTTTTTTCTGCACAGTTACCGAGCGTTCATTTTTCCCACACCGTATAGAGCTGTACACTCCTCACACACTACCGTGTACCGGCTGGTATTATTATTATTATTATTTATTATTATAGCGCCATTTAATCCATGGCGCTTTACATGTGAGGTGGGGTATACATAATAAATACAAGTACAGTAATCTTAGACAATACAAGTTACGACTGGTACAGTAGGAGAGAGGACCCTGCCCGTGAGGGCTCACAGTCTACAAGGGATGGGTGAGGATACAGTAGGCGAGGGTAGAGCTGGTCGTGCAGCGGTTTGGTGGATCTGTGGTAACTGCAGGTTGTAGGCTTGTCGGAAGAGGTAGGTCTTCAGGTTTTTTTTGAAGGTTTCCATGGTAGGCGAGAGTCTGATATGTTGTGGTAGAGAGTTCCAGAGTAGAGGGGATGCGCGGGAGAAATCTTGTATGCGATTGTGGGAAGGGAAGAGGAGATAAGAGGGGAGTAGAGAAGGAGATCTTGTGAGGATCGGAGGTTGCGTGTTATGTTTCGGTAGCTGAGGAGTGCAGGTAAAAAAGGCAATACACCAGAGCAGTTGGAATCTATGAGATTGCAGTACCCTGACTAACCACCACAACTAGAGGCAGCCGTGGAGCGTTCCTACGTTGGTCCTAGACGCCTCGTCACAGCCTGAGAAACTAACTACACCTAAAGATAGAAATAGGAAAGCTATCTGCCCCGGAGCAGAACCCCAAAGATAATAGAAAGCCCCCAAACATGTAATGGCGGTTAGACAAGATGAAATACTGACACAGAAAGAAAATAGTATGAGCAAACGCTGGGGCCCAAACTAACTAAATAGAAAAGGATAGGAAGGGTACTTACTGCAATCCCAGAAAACCCTGAAAGGCACCAACTCTACTAATTTCAAAAACACCTGAGATCACACGACCTCTTCCACCTAAATTAGTTCTCTGGTGTAACAAAATCAAAACAGCAGCCACTGAAAAAACTGGAAAAAGCAAAAGTACAAACATCAGTGGCTGAACAAAACTGAGAGGGCAGAAGCCCCCGGAGGGGACCCTGAAGGCCCCCACAGAAGTGCAGGACAAAATGCAAAAATATAGCACAAACACAAAAGAAGAAAATGTCTTATCTGTTAGCAGGAGATGCAGACATGACACAGCAGGCTACAAGGGAAACAGGAATAAAGGATCCAGACCAGAACAATTGATCACCGGCAACCCTGATGGGAAGGTGACTCCCTTATATAAGACCAATCAGTAACACCTGATTCCCAGTCCTCACAATCTTCACTGGACAGACTAGCACCGCTTGTAACCACCAGAGGGAGCCTCTGCTCAGAACTCATCTCAAACCCATTCACAACAGTACCCCCCCCCTTGAGGAGGGGTCACCGAACCCTCATTTGAGCAACCAGGTCGGTCAGGATGAGTTCTATGATACGCACGGATAAGTCTCCTAGCATGGATGTCCGAAGCAAACACCCAAGAATTGTCTTCCTGACCATAACCTCTCCATTTAACCAAATACTGGAGTTTCCGTCTAGAAAAACGAGAATCTAATATTTTCTCAACCACATACTCCAGATTGCCCTCAACCAAAACAGGGTCAGGAGGCACAGCAGCAGGAACCACTGGCTCAACAAACCTCTTCAACAAGGACTTGTGGAACACGTTATGGATCTTAAATGTCCCTGGAAGAAGCAAACGAAAAGAAACAGGATTAATAATCTCCATGATCTTATAAGGTCCAATGAACCTAGGCTTAAATTTAGGAGATGCTACTCTCATAGGAATATTCTTTGAGGACAACCAGACCAAGTCCCCCACTTTAAACCGAGGACCATCAGTCCTATGCCGGTTAGCAAACCGCTGGGCCCTCTCCTGAGAGAGGGACAACCTCTCCACTACCTGGTCCCAAATCTGTTGCATACGCTCCACAACAGAGTCAACACCTGGACAGACAGAAGCCTCCGTCTGTCCTGAAGAAAATCGAGGGTGAAACCCAGAATTACAAAAAAATGGAGACATCAAAGTGGCAGAGCTAGCCCTATTATTAAGAGCAAACTCAGCCAAAGGCAAAAAAGAGACCCAGTCATCCTGATCAGCAGACACAAAGCATCTTAGATAAGTCTCCAATGTCTGGTTTGTTCTCTCAGTTTGACCATTGGTCTGAGGATGAAATGCCGAGGAGAAAGACAATTGAACACCCAGTTTAGAACAAAAAGTCCTCCAAAATCTGGAAACAAACTGGACTCCTCTGTCAGACACAATGTTCTCAGGAATGCCGTGTAAACGAACCACGTGCTGAAGGAACAACGGCACCAATTCAGAGGAGGAAGGCAACTTAGGTAATGGCACAAGATGTATCATTTTGGAAAACCTATCACAAATTACCCAGATGGTGGTCATTCTCTGAGAAACAGGAAGGTCGGAAATGAAATCCATAGAGATATGGGTCCATGGTCTCTTGGGCACAGGCAATGGCATCAACAAACCACTAGAGCGAGAGCAAGGCTTGGAGCGAGAGCAAGTCCCGCAGGACTGCACAAATTCCCTGACATCACGAGACAAGGTAGGCCACCAAAAGGACCGACTAACCAAGTCTCTGGTACCAAAAATTCCGGGATGCCCAGCCAATGCGGAACAATGAATCTCAGACATCACACTCTTTTTCCACTGGTCCGGGACAAACAATTTTCCAACAGGGCAGCGCTCGGGCCTATCCTCCTGACACCCCTCCAGAGCAAGTCTCAAATTGGGCGAGATGGCGGAAAGAACTACACCCTCTTTCAAAATAACAGAAGGATCAGATAACTCAGGAGAGTCCGCAAGGAAACTCCTCGAGAGGGCATCCGCCTTAACATTCTTAGTGCCAGGAAGAAAGGAAACCACAAAATTAAAACGTGTGAAAAACAAGGCCCACCTGGCCTGTCTAGGATTGAGTCACTTGGCAGATTCCAGATAGACCAGATTCTTATGGTCCGTAAGGACCACCACCTGATGTTTGGCTCCCTCCAGCCAATGTCTCCACTCTTCAAAAGCCCACTTCATGGCCAATAACTCCCGATTACCCACGTCATAATTACGTTCAGTAGGAGAAAATTTTCGAGAGAAAAAGGCACAAGGGTTACTTTTAGAGGTCTCTGGATCTTTTTGGGACAAAACGGCACCTGCCCCAATTTCAGAGGCATCAACCTCCACCTGAAATGGCAGAGAAACATCAGGCTGCCGTAGAACAGGAGCAGAAGTGAATCTCTGCTTAAGTTCCTGAAATGCAGAGACTGCCTCAGGAGGCCAATTCACCACATCAGAACCCTTTCTGGTCAAATCAGTTAATGGTTTAACAATAACCGAGAAATTACCAATAAATTTACGATAAAAATTGGCAAAACCCAAAAATCTCTGAAGAGCCTTTAATGAAGTAGGTTGGACCCAATCACAGATGGCCTGAACCTTGACCGGGTCCATTTCAATAACAGATGGGACAAAATGAATCCCAGAAATGAGATCCTCTGTACGCCAAAAAGACACTTTGATCCCTTCACATACAGAGCATTCTCTCTCAAAATCTGGAATACAGTTCGAACATGTTTCACATGAGAGTCCCAGTCATTAGAAAAAATCAAGATATCATCCAAATAAACAATCAGAAATTTGTCCACAAAATCCCTGAAAATGTCATTCATGAAGGACTGGAAGACGGAAGGAGCATTAGTGAGCCCAAAGGGCATCACCAGGTACTCAAAATGCCCTTCAGGGGTATTGAATGCCGTCTTCCATTCATCCCCGTGCTTAATGCGAATAAGGTTATACGCCCCCCTGAGGTCAAGCTTGGTAAACCAAGTAGCGTTTTTCACCCTGGAAAACAGGTCAGAAATCAAGGGTAACGGGTATTGATATTTCACAGTAATATTGTTCAAGAGACGATAATCAATACACGGCCTTAATGAACCATCTTTTTTGGCCACAAAGAAAAAACCGGCACCTAAGGGTGAAGAGGATGGTCTGATATGACCCTTCTCCAATGATTCCTTGATATAAGACCGCATAGCGTCATGTTCAGGTACAGACAAGTTAAAAAGGCGACCTTTAGGGAATTTACTACCCGGCACTAATTCAATAGCGCAGTCATAGCTCCTATGGGGAGGCAAGGATGCAGTTTACTTTCGCTAAACACATCAGAAAAATCAATCAAAAAGTCAGGAACATCCTGAGCCTGGGGGAGGCAGAAAAAACAGGAGTGTTGGTATTAACACATTGGCAGCCCCAACTGGTTACAGACACAGATTTCCAATCCAAAACAGGATTATGAGACTGTAACCAAGGAAAACCCAGTACGATAATATCATGCAGATTATACAGAACCAAAAATTTGCAGCACTCCTGGTGATCAGGTTCAACCCTCATTATCACCTGAGTAGAAAACTGGGGTTTATTCTCAGCCAAAGGGGTAGAATCGATCCCCAGTAGGGGAATAGACTTCTGTAGGGGTATCAAGGGAAATCCACAACGTTTAGCAAAATCATAATCCATCAGGTTAATAGCTGCTCCAGAATCAACGAAAGCCTGAGCAGAAAATGAGGACAGAGAGCATATCAGAGTGACAGTTAATAAAAACTTAAGGGTATGCCACACTAAACAATATCGCTAACGGGATCGCTAAAAAACGTCACTATTTAGCGATCCCGTTAGCGATGTTGTTCAGTGCGGCAGCTTCCAGCGACGAGCTTCCTGCTGTGATCTCGCTCGTCGCTGGAATCGCTCCGGACCCTATTTCATCGCTGGAGCTCCCGCTGGGTAAGTATCTTATCGCTGTGTGGCACCTTTTCTTAGCGATTTAGCGGTACTTTTGTACCGCTAAAGTCGTTAAGAAGATCGCTAACGGCGATAGCGTCGTTAACTATATCGCTAAATGCGGCAGCATTTAGCGATATAGAAACAATCCCGCTAGCGATCTCATTAGTATGCAACGCTAACGAGATCGCTAGCGGGATTGTTTAGTGTGGCAGTACCTTTAGTCTGAACACTACCCAAGACAACTGAGCGTGCAAAACGTCTTCCCCGCTTAGGGCAGACTGAAATAGCATGAGAGGCATCACCACAGTAGAAACATAACCCATTGCGCTTTCGAAACTCATGACGCTGTGCCCCAGACACCATTCTATCACACTGCATGGGTTCAGAAGCTGGTTCACAAGGCAACACCATTCCACACATACTTCTCCGCTCACGCAAACGTCTGTCAATTTGAATCGCTAATGACATAGAATCATTGAGACCAAGGGGACAGGGAATCCCACCATAACATCCTTTACATTATCAGACAGACCCTTTCGGAAAAGGCTGCCAAAGTGTCGTCATTCCATTTGGTCAGGACTGCCCACCTACGGAATCTCTGACAGTATAACTCAGCGTCATCAAGCCCTGATTTAATGCCAACAAGGCTTTTTCAGCTTGATCAGTGACATTAGGCTCATCGTACAATAACCCCAAGGCCTGAAAAAACGCATCAACATCACTCAAAACAGGATCCCCAGGTATCAGGGAAAAAGCCCAATCCTGAGGATCGCCGCGCAGAAGAGAGATGATAATTTGAACCTGCTGCGCTGCGTTCCTGAGGACTTAGGTTTTAAGGCAAAAAACAATTTACAATTATTTTTGAAATTCTGAAACTTAGCTCGATCC
The DNA here is from genome assembly GCA_033576555.1 of Oophaga sylvatica. Taxonomy (NCBI): domain Eukaryota; kingdom Metazoa; phylum Chordata; class Amphibia; order Anura; family Dendrobatidae; genus Oophaga; species Oophaga sylvatica. Next base: position 390,555,844 of record JARQOD010000002.1, read on the forward strand.
CCTAAAAACAAATCTGGCATGGGAATCCTAGGTTCCACAACAGGCAACCCAGCAAGATAGATAGCAATACTCCGAACCTCAGTGGCAAGCTGATCCACACGGCCAGACAACTGTGCAAACTCCATTGAGAGAAAAGATCCTCCCCAGCACCCAGAGATACAGAGGGAAAAAAAAAAAAAAAATGCAACAAACAGAAAAATATCTCTGACAACTCTGATAACCTTTTTTCTTTCACAATATTTTTTCCCTTCTGTGAGTACCATACAATTTTCAATTTTTAGGCCGGTGATACTGTTATGTTTCGGTAGCTGAGGAGTGCAGGTAAAAAAGGCAATACACCAGAGCAGTTGGAATCTATGAGATTGCAGTACCCTGACTAACCACCACAACTAGAGGCAGCCGTGGAGCGTTCCTACGTTGGTCCTAGACGCCTCGTCACAGCCTGAGAAACTAACTACACCTAAAGATAGAAATAGGAAAGCTATCTGCCCCGGAGCAGAACCCCAAAGATAATAGAAAGCCCCCAAACATGTAATGGCGGTTAGACAAGATGAAATACTGACACAGAAAGAAAATAGTATGAGCAAACGCTGGGGCCCAAACTAACTAAATAGAAAAGGATAGGAAGGGTGCTTACTGCAATCCCAGAAAACCCTGAAAGGCACCAACTCTACTAATTTCAAAAACACCTGAGATCACACGACCTCTTCCACCTAAATTAGTTCTCTGGTGTAACAAAATCAAAACAGCAGCCACTGAAAAAACTGGAAAAAGCAAAAGTACAAACATCAGTGGCTGAACAAAACTGAGAGGGCAGAAGCCCCCGGAGGGGACCCTGAAGGCCCCCACAGAAGTGCAGGACAAAATGCAAAAATATAGCACAAACACAAAAGAAGAAAATGTCTTATCTGTTAGCAGGAGATGCAGACAGGACACAGCAGGCTACAAGGGAAACAGGAATAAAGGATCCAGACCAGAACAATTGATCACCGGCAACCCTGATGGGAAGGTGACTCCCTTATATAAGACCAATCAGTAACATCTGATTCCCAGTCCTCACAATCTTCACTGGACAGACTAGCACCGCTTGTAACCACCAGAGGGAGCCTCTGCTCAGAACTCATCTCAAACCCATTCACAACAGTTGCGTGCAGGTAGGTACCGGGAGACGAGGTCACAGATGTATGGAGGACACAGGTTGTGGATGGCTTTGTATGTCATGATTATGGTTTTGAACTGGAGTCTTTGTGTAATGGGGAACCAGTGCAGGGATTGACAGAGGGGAGAGGCCGGGGAATAGCGGGGGGACAGGTGGATTAGTCGGGCAGCAGAGTTTAGAATAGATTGGAGGGGTGCGAGAGTGTTAGAGGGGAGGCCACAGAGCAGGAGGTTGCAGTAGTCGAGGCGGGAGATGATGAGGGCATGGACTAGGGTTTTTGCAGATTCTTGGTTGAGGAATGTACGGATACGTGAGATATTTTTGAGTTGAAGTCGGCAGGAGGTGGAGAGGGCTTGGATATGTGGTTTAAAAGAGAGATCAGTGTCAAGGATAACCCCGAGGCAGCGAGCTTGTGGGACTGGAGAGAGTGGGCAGTCGTTTACATTAATTTATAGGTCCCTTGGAGGGGTTGTGTGAGATGGGGGAAAGATGATAAGTTCTGTTTTGTCCATATTAAGCTTTAGGAATCTAGCGGAGAAAAAGGATGAAATAGCGGACAGACATTGAGGGATTCTGTTTAGTAGGGAGGTGATATCTGGTCCAGAGATGTAGATCTGTGTGTCATCAGCATAGAGGTGATATTCAAAGCCGTGAGATTCTATGAGCTGTCCGAGGCCGAAGGTGTAAATGGAGAAGAGCAGGGGCCCTAGGACTGAACCTTGCGGGACTCCAACAGATAGAGGGTGCGGTGAGGAGGTGGTGTGTGAGTGGGAGACGCTGAATGTCCGGTCTGTTAGGTATGACGTGATCCAAGATAGGGCCAAGCCTGTGGTACTAAGAGATGAGAGGGTCTGTAGTAATAGGGAATGGTCCACTATGTCAAAGGCAGAGGACAGGTCCAGGAGGAGGAGGACAGAGTAGTGTCGCTTGGCTTTGGCAGATAGTAGGTCATTGGTGACCTTAGTTAGGGCAGTTTCAGTGGAGTGGTGTGGCCGGAAGCCAGATTGTAGTTGGTCGAGGAGGGAGCAAGATGAGAGGTGGGAGGACAGTTCAAGATGGACGTGTTGTTCCAGTAGTTTTGAGGCATAGGGGAGAAGTGATATAGGGCGATAGCTAGATACAGAGGATGGGTCAAGAGAGGGCTTTTTGAGGATAGGTGTGATTGAGGCATGTTTAAAGCTTGAGGGGAAAACACCAGTTGTTAGCGATAGGTTGAAGAGATGGGTTAGGGTTGGGATGAACACTGTGGTGAGGTTTAGGATGAAGTGACAAATACATGCTGACTATCGTTATTCTGCCTTCTCTATTACAGTCAAATCTATACTGAGATAGTGTCTGTGTGTTACTCCGGAAATATATACTGAGATTTAAATTTTCACCAAAAGCGTATACAGCTGGTATCTTCTGATACAGTACCGTTTTTCTGCCTTCTGTATTACGCTCAAATCCATACTGAGAGAGCGTCTGGCTGTTACTCCGGAAATATATACGGAGATTTACAATTACCCCTACACTGTAAACGCCTGGTATCTTCGGATACATTAGCCATTTTTGCTTTTGATCAGCAGCGTAGCTACCGGGGGGGCAGAGGGGGCGGTGGCCCCGGGCCCCGCGCTCTGAGGGGGCCCAACCGGAGCTACGCTACTTTTAACTGTTACATTCTGCGGCAGAGCAGGGAGAATCGCTCTCCCTGCTCTGCCGCCCGGCCGCTATGGGGCCTGAGCAGGCAGTGGGGGGCCCTGTGCCAGCAGTGGGTCCCCCGCCCATCATTGGAGGGTCAGCTGTATCGGCATCCAGGTGATACAGCTGACCGCATTGAGAGAGAAGGAGCGAGTGCTCCTCCTCTCCCATAATCCCCCTCTCAGCGTCTGACAGCGGGCGCGATGACGTCACTGCCCGGCGCCCGCTGTCAGCAGATGAGAGGGAGAGCAGTGAGCAGCGCAGAAGCCGGGAGCAAGAGAGGTGAGTATTGTTTTGTTTTTTTTTTGTAATGGGGGTGCATTATACTACAGAGGCTCTATATGGGGGTGCATTATACTACAGAGGCTCCATATGGGGGTGCATTATACTACAGAGGCTCCATATGGGGGTACATTATACTACAGAGGCTGCCTATGGGGAGTGCATTATACTACAGAGGCTACATATGGGGGTGCATTATACTACAGAGGCTCTATATGGGGTGCATTATGCTACAGAGGCTACATATGGGGGTGCATTATACTACAGAGGCTACATATGGGGGTGCATTATACTACAGAGGCTCTATATGGGGGTGCATTATGCTACAGAGGCTCCATATGGGGGTGCATTATACTACAGAAGCTCCATATGGGGGTGCATTATACTACAGAGGCTCCATATGGGGGTGCATTATACTACAGCAGTGTTTCTCAACTCCGGTCCTCAGGACCCACCAACAGGTCATGTTTTCAGGATTTCCTTAGTATTGCAAAGGTGATGGAATTAATGCTTGAGCAGGTGATAAAATTATCACCTGTGCAATACTAAGGAAATCCTGAAAACATGACCCGTTGGTGGGTCCTGAGGACTGGAGTTGAGAAACACTGTACTACAGAGACTACCTATGGGGGTGCATTATACTACAGAGGCTCCATATGGGGGTGCATTATACTACAGAGGCTCTATATGGGGGTGCATTATACTACAGAAACTACCTATGGGGGGTGCATTATACTACAGAGGCTGCCTATGGGGGTGCATTATACTACAGAGACTACCTATGGGGGTGCATTATACTACAGATGCTCCATATGGGGGTGCACATTAAAATACAGAGGCTGCCTGTGGGGAGTGCATTATACTACAGAGGCTCCCTATGGTGGTGCATTATACTACAGAGGCTGCCTATGAGGAGTGCATTATACTACAGAGGCTCCATATGGGGGTGCATTATACTACAGAGGCTCCATATGGGGCTGCATTATACTACAGAGGATGCCTATGGGGGTGCATTATACTACAGAGGCTCCATATGGGGGTGCATTATACTACAGAGGCTCTATATGGGGGTGCATTACACTACAGAGGCTCTATATGGGGGTGCATTGCACTACAGAGGCTCCATATGGGGTGCATTATACTACAGAGGCTCTATAGTGGGGTGCATTACACTACAGAGGCTCCATATGGGGGTGCATTACGCTACAGAGGCACCTAATGGGGGTGCATTACGCTACAGAGGCTCTATATGGGGGTGCATAACACTACAGAAGCTCCATATGGGGGTGCATTATACTACAGAGGATCTATATGGGGGTGCATTATACTACAGAGGCTCCATATTGGGGTGCATTATACTACAGAGGCTACATATGGGGCTGCATTATACTACAGAGGCTGCCTATGGGGGTGCATTATACTACAGAGGCTCCATATGGGGGTGCATTATACTACAGAGGCTCTATATGGGGGTGCATTATACAGAGGCTCCCTACGGGGGTGCATTATAATACAGAGGCTGCTTATGGGGGTGCCTTATAATATAGCGGCTGCCTATGGGGGTGTATTATACTACAGAGGCTCCCTATGGGGGTGCATTATAATATAGCGGCTGCCTATGGGGGTGCATTATATTATAGACTCTGCCTATGGGGGTTTATTATAATATAGAGGCTGCCTATGGGGAGTATGTGTAGCCCAGCTGCGCTTGGTGCCACATGTTACCCTGGAGGATGCATGAAAGGTAATTCACAATCACCCGATATTCATTCACACTTCACATTTCCCTGGTGCCACCAGAGGGAGCCCTTGCAGAGTATGCAGGTATATAAGGGTGTGGAGATAGAGCAGTAGATCAGATTACAGCAGTGTTCAGAGTGTTCAGAGTTCAGTTTAGCCTGAGGGCTGAGCAGATCAGATTACACTAGTCTGTGTCAGAGTGTGTTGCAAAGCAGACAAGCTAGTTACCTCAGACGAGCTGAGAAGGAAAGACTAGCCAGAGAAAGACTTATCTGAAAGCCTGAGGACTTCAGCATTCACTCAGCTTACATCGTGAAGTCCAGTAGTAGTGGAAAGGATTGCCATTTAGTCTGGTCAAAGTTGAGTCCACTGAGAGTGCTTCAGCGAGCGTTTCAGAAAGTAAGCATACCGACAAAGAAAGCTGACATCTACTGCTTGTGCTTATGTTAAAGGTGTGAGTAGGACAACAGGCAAGTGGAAAAGAGAAAGAGAGAGTGACAGAGGTCGACAGCATTGATAGCTTACCTCCACTCTGCACTACCAGACACCGGGTCCGAGCTTGCTAGCTTCTTCAGGACTAGTAGGAAAAACCGGAGACCCTGCTGGACTACAGGTCACAGAGGGGCCCAACAGTGCTGATACGTAACCGGGGTCAGGAGAACAGGAGTCTAGCAGTGCACTGCATATAGAGACTTAGTTCTGTCCACAAGAAGGCTCCACCACAAGGTCAGCCGGGCGTAGCAAAGAGAACGGAGTTAAACTTTGTTTTATGCAAGTTAGAAACTCACTCATATAAAGATGTAAGGAGGCCCTACACCTACTCAGTGGATTACTGGACGTGCATCCTCCACCCTGAACAGCTTCCCGGGACGTGCCTGAATCTACCACCAGTAAAGGTACAGAAAGAGACTCTTTGTGTGTGTTTGCCTTATTGATCCTGCACCCCTACACCGCCATATACCCTGAGGGATCAGTCTTACCTGTGGGAGACTTAACACCTTGCTGCCCAGTAACAACCCCTCAGAGGACCTACCCTGCAGCGCTGGTCATCCTGACCAGGAACCACAGGTGGCGTCACGAACATTTCTACAACCTATAATCCCCTGTAAATACCCCTTTTTAGTGAGCGCCCAGGGCAACGGACCGAGTCGTGCTACCCGTGACATCCCCCAGTGAAGTGAACGGGCTCGGTGCCAAGTACCCCACAGCCCTGGTACGAGCGACTCATTTACATACAGCAACAGCAGATCAGTATTGGGGTATGAGGTGCAGTAATAGGGACACATACGGCAGCAGCGGCTCAGTATTGGGGAATGAGGTGCAGTAATAGGGACACATACGGCAGCAGTGGCTCAGTATTGGGGTTTGAGGTGCAGTAATAGGGACACATACGGCAGCAGCGGCGCAGTATTGGGGTATGAGGTGCAGTAATAGGGACACATACGGCAGCAGCAGCTCAGCATTGAGATATCAGGTGCAGTAATAGGGACACATACGGCAGCATCGGCCCAGTATTAGGGTATCAGGTGCAGTAATAGGGGCACATACGGCAGCAGCGGCTCAGTATTAGGGTATCAGGTGCAGTAATAGGTGCACATACGGCAGCAGCGGCTCAGTATTGGGGAATCAGGTGCAGTAATAGGGACACATGGCAGCAGCAGCTCAGTATTGGGGTATCATGAACAGTAATAGGGACACATACGGCAGCAGCGGCTCAGTATTGGGGTATGAGGTGCAGCAATAGGGACACATACGGCCGCAGTGGCTCAGTATTGGGGTATCAGCAGGATGAGGAGTTTGTGCAGGTTGAGAATATTCCAATTGGTGACCGTGACAGTGCTAAAAATATGAGAAGTGAAACGTGTCTTTTTGTATTCTCTGCAGTCGAGTCCTGGCTGGATAAGTCGTCATGTCGGTCTGGGCCAGATGGAAAAGACATGAAAAGTGAACAATTCCATCAGAAAGAACATCAGCGGTAAGTCATTATCTGTAACTCTGCTGTAATCTATTATATGTTCTGTAGGACTGGTATTATTTGCCACTGACCATATGGCGGTGATATTAATATTGGTCTTTTTATATATAGATTATTTTTGGCAACAGCGCGGTCATTTGCTGAGGTTCTCTGGTTAAGGGCCCACTTAGAAGTTTCGCCCCCCCCTAAACCAAAACCCTAGCTACGCCTCTGCTTTTTATATTCTGGTCTGCTCCATACTGAGCCTGTGAGCGTCTGTGTGTGACTCCGGAAATATATACGGAGATTTAAATTTTCCCCAAAACCGTATACAGTTGGTATCTTCTGATACAGTACAGTTTTTCTGCCTTCTGTATTACACTGAAATCCATACTGAGAGAGCATCTGGGTGTTACTCCGGAAATATATACGGAGATTTACAATTACCCCTACACTGTGTACGCCTGGTACCTTCGGATACATTAGCCTTTTTTGCTTTTTATATTCTGGTCTACTCCATACTGAGCCTGTGAGCGTCTGTGTGTGACTCCGGAAATATAAACGGAGATTTAAATTTTCCCCAAAACAGTATACAGCTGGTATCTTCTGATACAGTACCGTTTTTCTGCCTTCTGTATTACGGTCAAATCCATACTGAGAGAGCGTCTGGGTGTTACTCTGGAAATATATACAGAGATTTACAATTACCCCTACACGGTATACGCCTGGTATCTTCGGATGATACATTAGCCTTTTTTGCTTTTCATATTCTGGTCTACTCCATACTGAGCCTGTGAGCGTCTGTGTGTTACTCCGGAAATATATACGGAGATTTAAAATTACCCCAACACTGTATACAGCTGTACGCTTCTGATACAGTACACTTTTTCTGCATTTCATATTTTGGTCTAATCCATACTGAGCCTGTGAGCGTCTGTGTGTTACTCCAGAAATCTATACGGAGATTTACAATTTACCCCTATATACCTGTTATCTTCAGATCCAGCACCCTTTTTCTGCTTTTTATATTCTGGTCTAATCCATACTGAGCCTGAGAGCGTCTGTGTGTGTCTCCTAAAATATATATGGAGATTTACAATTTTCCCCAATACTATGTACACCTGGTATCTTCTGATACAGTACCCTTTTTCTGCTTTTTATATTCTGGTCTAATCCATACTGAGCCTGAGAGCATCTGTGTGTGACTCCTCAAATATATACAGAGATTGAAAATTTCCCCTTCACCGTCTACAGCTGTACGCTTGTTACAGTACCATATATCTGCTTGTATTTTGGGTACATTTTCCCAAACATGAGGAAGTATGGTGGAAGAGGCCGCGGACGTGGGTGGGGGGGCCAGCTGGTACTGATGATTGTGGTGGTGCATCTGCTGGTAGTGCCAAAAGCGCAATAGCACCTAAGGCAGGAGGTGTTGAGCCTGCGTCATCATCTGGCTCCAAAAGGCCTGGAAGGCTCCCTTTTCTGGGAGTAGGTAAACTGCTTTTAAAGGCGGAGCATCAGGAACAGGTTTTGGCTTACATTGCCGACACAGCCTCTAGCTCTATCGCCTCCTCTTCTGAGTCGTCAGTGCAGGCTCCTTGTCAGGAACAACACCTTTCCTTGTGTCCTTCACCCCCACCTAAAGTGAAGGATGCGGCAGGCCACACTTCAGATTACTCCATGGAGCTCTTTTCACATACCATGCCTGGGTTATCAAGTCAAATCCTGAATTCCCCAGTCCAAGATGAATCTGACATGGAGTGCACTGATGCACAGCCACTGCTAGATGATTCTGCTGGTACATTGACCCAGAGCACTACATTGCCCTCGCAGTCCACTGAGCCAGATTCTGACCCTGATGAAACTCAGGTGCCCCTTCCCGCATACTATACCACCTTACACGGTGACACAGAGGAAGGTGCAGATGAAATTGAAGAGGTGGTGATGGATGACTCAGTTGTTGACCCGGATTGGCATCCATTGGGGGAAGAGGGTGCCGCTGGCAATAGCTCAGAAGAGGAGGAGGATCCGCAGCAGGCATCGACATCGCAGCTACGGTTATCTGGCAGGCCCGTAGCAGTCCAAAAACGTGTTAAAACAACAAAAAGGACAGCTCGGCCAGACGGTCAAATTAGCACAGCGTGCAAGCCCTGAAAAGTTGTACCATACTAGGAAGAGGGCAGTATAGCACTTTTTTGACCAAAATCCTCTTGATGAGGCAAAGGTTATCTGTAAGAAGTGCGGAAGGACCTTGAGCCGCGGGAAAAATCTCTGAAATTTGAATACCATTGAATACATTTAAACACCATGCACTTGCAAGCGTGGATGGACTAAAAAACCTCAGGTAGCACATGTGCACCTGCTCCGACTGAAGGTAGCCAGCAACGCTACATCGCTTCCCCCACTGTAAGCCCACCGGTTAGCACACCACCATAAAGAAATGTTGAGGCCAAATCAGTCAGGGAGTCACAATGTTTATGCTCCGAAAGACTGAATCTAGGCCATCACCACCACCAACACCACCATCACCAATCCATGGCTGGGCAGTCTACATCTTGAGCCAGGCAAGGTAGTCAGTGATAACGGCCGTAATTTTGTGGCGGCCATAGCCCTTGCCAAAATCAGACACATACCTTGCCTGGCTCACACCTTGAACCTGGTGGTACAGTGCTTCCTAAATAATTATCCGAGTTAACAGCCCTGCTCCATAAGGTGCGAAGACTGTGCTCGCACATCTGTCCAGCCTACACCTTAACATATGCCATTTTTGCACCTCCCTAACTGGGCTGTACCCCCCCAGGGCCGGCGTCAGCACCTGGCGCACCCAGGCAAGTGCCGTTGCCCTGAGCAGGTGGGGGGACCCACTCGTGGGCGACGGCACTGGCACATGGCCCCTCATAGTACGCAAAAGTGTCTCTGACGGTGGGGGGGCCCACTCGCCGTCAGACACACAGGCGTACTATGAGGGGCTCTGTGCCAGTGCCGTCGCCCACAAGTGGGCTCTCTGCTTGCTCAGGGCCCCAGCACTTGCAATACTTACCTCTCCCTGCTCCATTGCTGTGACGTCTTCCACGTTTCCTGAAAGTGACATTCAGGTCAGAAAGCGCGATGACGTCACATCTGTGCGCCCTCTTCCTGAACAGTCACAGTGCAGAGAGCTGGAAGATGGCGACGCTGAGGAGTCCAGAATAGAGCAGTGCCCAGCCAGGAGAGGTATTTCATTTTTTTAATGTTTGGAGCAATATATGGGGAGCATTATATACTGGAAAATTATATATGGGGCCCATCGTACACTTGAGCATCATATATAGGGCCCATTATACACTGGAGCATGCTAAATGGGGCACATCAGACACTGAAGCAGCATATACGGGGCCCATTATACACTGGAGCATTAATGGGGCCCATTATATATGGAGCATTATATTGGCCCATCATACACTGGAGCATCATCCATGGGGCCCATCATATACTGGAGCATTCTAAATGGGGCCCATCAGACACTGGAGCAGCATATACGGGGCCCATTATACACTGGAGCATTATAAATGGGGACCATTATATATGGAGCATTATATAGGCCCATCATACACTGGAGCATCATCCATTGGGCCCATCATACACTGGAGCATCATCCATTGGGCCCATCAGACACTGGAGCATTCTAAATGGGGCCCATCAGACACTGGAGCAGCATATACGGGGCCCATTATACACTGGAGCATTATAAATGGGGCCCATTATATAGGCCCATCATACACTGGAGCATCATCCATTGGGCCCATCATATACTGGAGCATCATATGGGGCCCATTATATATGGAGCATTATATTGGCCCATCATACACTGGAGCATCATCCATGGGGCCCATCAAATACTGGAGCATTCTAAATGGGGCACATCAGACCCTGGAGCAGTATTTACAGGGCCCATCATACACTGGAGCATCATCCATAGGGCCCATCAAATACTGGAGCATCATATGGGGTTCATTATTTATGGGGCATCATATAGGGTATGGAGCATCATATGGAGCACATATGGGGCCTATTCTGTGTGGAGCATTATATGGAGCCCATTCTGTATGGAGCAATATATGGGGCCCATCATATACTGTATGGAGCTTTATATGCGACTCATTATACTGTATGGAGCAATATGTGGGGCTCATTCTACTCTATGGGGACCGTCCTATACTGTATGGCACATTATATGGGGACCATCATATACTGTAGCATTATGTGGAGCTCATCATATACTGTATGGAACATTATATGGGACCAATATTCTGTATGGAGCAATATATGGGGCTCATTATTCTGAATGGCGCACTATGTGGTGGCCATAATACTGTATTGAGTAATATACTGTCCGGTTTTTGAGCTATTGTAGAATTTAAAATAGATATCAGTCATTGAATGTAAGAAGTGAAGTATTTGTCATTGTACTATACCTATATTTCTCTGACGTATTGCAGCATCATGAATTGTGGTATATGTTAAAGGGGCCCACTAAGACTCTTTGGCCCGGGGCCCACGAAAACCTGGAGCCAGCCCTGTCCCCCCCAACAACTTTAGCCAAATAACCCCCAGTTTTCAATGCGTTACTATTATTATAAAGTAAATTAAGGTTGCCAAGCTTAAGTAATAAGAATTGATGTCGTTGGGATTGAAAAGGGCACTGTAGGTGTGTTTACTGTCCTCCACTCCCTGCCGACTTTTATTCCCCATTGACTTGCATTGGGTTTCGTGTTTCAGTCGGACTTCCGACTTTTCCCGATAGTCGGCCGAATTCGTTCGACTCGACTTTTGAGAAAGTCGGTTTTCATGAAACCCGACTCGACCATAAAAAAGGCAAAGTCGCTCATCTCTACTCACCCACTTTGCTGGGGCACTGCCACTGTGGCGGTGGTTGACATACAGCACCACACCTCTTAGGCTAGGACACACTGAGAGGTTCGCCGTGACGTTGCAGTGGGCTTCATACAGTCTGATCAGAATGTTAAACTAAGAACTTCATGTTCAGTTTGTAAATTTTTGCCTAGCGGCATTAGATCGAAATATGATTTTTGGATGTGTGATCCATGTCTTTTTTCTACAGTTCTGGCATATTTAATTTTGGGACATCAGTGGCACATCTAGTGCAGATCTATACAGCCTGGAACAGGATGGCAGAGGCCCCTGATTGGCTGCAGAAATCACATAGGACAGGTGAACAGCATATAATTAGCGGCAGTAAAGTTTAAATAATACTTAAGGGGACAACTGGAGCAGGAACCATTGGAGTGGCAGATCTTAAGTGGTGGGTTTGGGGAAAAAATGTATTTTAAAAGGATTAAAAAAACAAACAAACATATTCTGACAAGCTCTTTATGGTATGTAAACACGTTGCATTTTTGCAGCATTTTTTATGCCTTTTTATGCAAATTAAAGGCTTTTTACAGTACCAGCAAAAGCTATGAGATTTCAAAAATCTCATGCAAACATCTTTTTTCCCGGCTCAATTGGAAAACTGCTGCTTTTTTTTTTAAAACTGCAACGTGTCACTTCTTTCAGTGTTTTTGCAGCATTTTTTCACCAGAGAGATCAATAAGAAAGTGCCAACACGCAACTGTGCACTGTAGTTTTGATGCTTTTTTGATTAATGAAACTAACATTATTAAAGGGAATCTTTCAGCAGGTTTTTGCTACTTCATCTGAGAGCAGCCTTATGAAGGCAAAGAGACCCTGAATCTAACGATGTGTCGCTTACATTACTGGGTGCAGCAGTTGTGACCCAATCAGTTTTTAGATACAGTATGCAGAGACCTATATGTACATAGTCTATTGACAGTGAGCTGCTTATCACTGAGGAGACGGAGTTGGACTAGTTAGTCTAAGCAATGATAATGTCCTAGTGATAAAACCTTCAGGATACTAGGGAAAATAAATTATTCTTACAATGGCAACAGGCAGGAATAAATATGATCTCTCATCTTCTCCACCCATCTGAATCAAGATGGCTAACTTGTGTAGAGTGTCTAGAAAAATATAACCTACCTCCACAACACTATTTTCAATACGAGCAAATCAGACTCTCCATTATGGCCAACTTAAAAGACGTTACATTTGAAGTTGCTCAGAATGAGCTAGATGTCATTTTATTATCTCCATGGGTACCCCTTCAATATCAGCTCTTTACTCGGTAATGAAATCTAATTTGTTGGGGGTGCACCCGGACGTCTTCTTTAAATACTGGAAACAGCAATTAGATTATGTGAATATTCCCTATAAGATCAGAATGGGGTGGAATTTATTTAGGAAACACATCATAATTGAAATATGGAGAGAGACTTAGTATAAAATAATGCATGGAGCCATATATGCTTTCAATATTCCCAAAAAGGATCCTCTTTCAAATAAACTAACTGCTTGTCCCAAATGCCACCTCTCTTGTTCCGACCTCATGCATGGTCTTTTGTCTTGCCCTGCATCCTCCTTTTGGGGTCTGATATTAAATCTGATTAATACCATTTGGGGTTCAAGTTACTCTTTATCCCCCTATTTAGCCTTATTTCACTTTGGGGATAACATAGAGGCCACTAACTAGAGGATAGCAGGTCTCCCCAAACTGCTGCACACCTTGCTTATACTAGCAAAAAGAATGCTTCTTAAATATTGGCTGGACCCGAATTTACCCTCCATCGCAGAATTGATAGCACAAATGAAGCATTTCATGGAAATAGAACAACAGGATGCTCTATGTAAGGCCAGGGTCAGACTTGCGAGAAACTCGCACGAGTTTTGTGCGAGTCTCTAGCATCAACATTCGGCGCTGCCGCCGGCACTCGGACCGGAGCGTGCAGCTGCATAGAAATACATGGAGCCGCACGCTCCAGTCCGAGTGCTGGCAGCAGCGCCGGGTGTTGATGCGAGAGACTCACACGAGAATCGTGCGAGTTTCTCGCAAGTCTGACCCCGGCCTAATAAAGGATCACAGGCTGGCAAGTTTCTTTTGAAATGGAAGCAATTTATTGTTAATTGTTGCTCTTTGCGGGAAAGGGAGAACATGGTCAAACCGTTTGTATCTACAGCCTGGTATATAATGGAGGACCTCAAAAATAATCTGGGATTACTACGCCTGCATTAATCACAGGGAGGGAGATCACTATTCAGGGCCAATTACTCTTATTATCTTTGTTTTCTCTTCTCAGGATGGTTTTAATTTTAAATAATATACACTATTAGTTGAATCACTTGATGGGATGGATGATGATGACTTAAAGGTTAATGGTTTAAATGTTGATATTAGTTTCTTTATTTTGTATGTTTATCAGATAGATCTGTGAATGTCATTTCTATTTGTCCGATCTGCGTATAGACAATTGTCTATATCACTCAGTATGTTTTGTTTTGTTTTTTTGCCCTCTGAAAATGCAAATAAAAATGATGTTATAGAAAAAAAAACCTTCAGGATAAGTAAACAACAGCACATGGCTTGGTAAGTGACACATCATTGAAATTAATAAAATTTTGAGAACCGGCCGCTATGAACTGAGGTGACCTCAGACTGGATGAAGAAGACTGGGATCATTGTGGGACTTCAATATTATGGATTATGGTGGATCCTGTGGATTACTTATTTTTTTTTATTTTTTTATTAAATGGGGGAAAGAAGGATATTGTTGGGGAGTTTTTTCAAATAAAGATTTTTTTTTCACTGTTTTATTTCAAAAAAAGATTTTTTGGGTGTTTTCTTCTCTTTTTACTTACTGGGTTAGTAATGGGTATCTGATTAACTCGTGGGCTTGATGTCAGCGGACATCACACAGCTGACATCAACCCCCCAATCCCATTTACCTGATTGCCACCGCACTAAGGTAATCGGGAAGAGCCGAGGTTAAGCGTCAGAATTGGTGCATCTAATGGATGCGCCATTTCTAGGGCAGCTGAGGGCAGGTCTTATTAAACTGACAAGGGGCCAATAGTTATGGCCCTTTCCAGCCTATTAATATCAGCTCCCAGCTAACGGATGTGCCATTTTTGGGGTGGCTGAGGGCTGGTCTTAATAGGCTGGTAAAGGACTAATATCCATTCCCTTTTTCAGCCAATTAATATCAGCCCCCTGCTGTCTGCTTTGCCTTAGCTGGTTATTAAAACTAGGGAGGACTGTTATGTTTCGGTAGCTGAGGAGAAATAGCAAAAATAGCCAAAGTAGCAATACATCAGAGAGGCTGGAAACTACTGGGTTGCAGAACCCTAAACTAACCGCAACACTAAAAGTAGCCGTGGAGCGTACCTACGGTGATCCTAGACGCCTCGTCACAGCCGGAGAGATAGCTACACCTAAAGACAGAAAGATGAAAGCTATCTGCCCCGTAGCAGAACCCCAAAGAAATAGAAAGCCCCCAAACATGTAATGGCGGTTAGACAAGAAAATATGAACGCAGACAGAAAATAGAATGAGCAAACGCTGGGGCCCAATACTGTCTAGATAGAAAAGTATAGGAAAGAATTCTGACTGCAACCCAAAAAACCCTGACAAAAATAACAACACTTCTGATTAACAAAAAACCTGAGATCACACGATCTCTACCATCTAAATCTGGTGTAACACACAGCAATTCAGCAAATAAAAAGTGACACAGGAACAGAGCAAAAGTGCAAACAAAACTGAGCACAAATGCAGCGCCAGGCCCCAATGAGGGGACCAGGCTGAAGTCCACTGCTAGGCAGCAAACCAGCAAGGAAAATCCAACAAGAGGAAAAAAAACACACGCAAGTCACTTATCTGAATGGAAGCAGGAATGCAAGCTGAGCTCCAACCAAGACCTGGAAGAACAATTGATTACCGGCAAGGCTGATGGGCGTTCAGGTCACTTATATCAGACCATTCGGACCCAGCTGAAAGCCATTCAGCAATTGGTTCATTACCCTCAGCAACCACCGGAGGGAGCCCCAGCTCCGAAGTCGCCTCCAAAGTGTTCACAACAGAGGACCCCATATCTATTTTTTAGGGTCCCCCCATTTTTAATAACCAGCAAAGCAGATCACTGGGAATGGATATTAATAAGTAGAGAAGGTCCCGATATTGTCCCCTTCCAAAAATAATAAGACCAGCTCACAGCTGTCTACTTTTTCTTGTCTGGTTATTAAAAACAGAGGCTACCTGTTTTTTTCATGCATTTATTTATTAACAAGTACAGTAAAATACACACAGAAAGGCAACCTTAGTTCACAGCCTCAAGGTGTTCCAGCAGCTAGAAAATCCAGTAACCTTAAAATCTCCTTAAAGGGAACCTGTCAGGTCCCCCATGATCCCAGAACCACCAGGAGTTGTATCTGCATTATAAATACCCTGTGTTATAGCCCCTGTATTACATCACATACAGTACAGACCAAAAGATTGGACACAACTTCTCAGTTAAAAATTTTTCTGTATTTTCATGACTATGAAAATTGTACATTCACACTGAAGGCATCAAAACTATGAATTAACACATGTGGAATTATAGACTTAACAAAAAAGTGTGTAACAACTGAAATTATGTCTTATATTCTAGGTTCTTCAAAGTAGCCTCCTTTTGCTTTGATGACTGCTTTGCATACTCTTGGCATTCTCTTGATGAGCTTCAAGAAGTAGTCACCGGAAATGGTCTCCCAACAATCTTGAAGGAGTTCCCAGAGATGCTTAGCACTTGTTGGCCCTTTTGCCTTCACTCTGCGGTCCAGCTCACCCCAAACCATCTCGATTGGGTTCAGGTCTGGTGACTGTGGAGGCCAGGTCATCTGCCGTAGCACCCCATCACTCTCCTTCTTGGTCAAATAGCCCTTACACAGCCTGGAGGTGTGTTTGGGGTCATTGTCCTGTTGAAAAATAAATGATGGTCCAACTAAACGCAAACCGGACGGAATTGTTGTGTTCTGCTACAAGCACTAAGGAAAGAAGGGAGATCTGTCCCTCTGATAGAACTAAGCTAGATCCCTACGATGTAACGGGGAACCTGATCCTGCGATCAGACCCGCTAAAGTCCTCAGGTAGTCTGTACGAAGACCTATAGATGCGAGGAAGGGATCCCTACAAGAACTAGGGACTGGGAGAAAGATGGACACCTCCTAACAGAAGTTGTAGCAGTAAAAGACAAAAAAAACAACATAAAACATAGAGGTCCGAAGACCAAGCAAAACTGACTGAGTAAGGTAACAAAGCACCTGGCTAGCTTAAGAGTAGAAATTACAATGAAGTCCAGCAAAGCCAGAAGGGCGGAGCAGGATTAAATAGGCAAAAAAGGTCATGTGACTAGCAAAATAGAAAAAAACGGAGAGTTCTAACAGGAATAGCATGCCGCTGCAAGATGCTGTGGTAGCCATGCTGCTTCAGTATGCCTTCAATTTTGAATAAATCCCCAACAGTGTCACCAGCAGAGCACCCCCACACCATCACACCTCCTCCTCCATGCTTCATGTTGGGAACCAGGCATGTAGAGTTCATCCGTTCACCTTTTCTGAGTCGCACAAAGACACGGTGGTTGGAACCAAAGATCTCAAATTTGGACTCATCAGACGAAAGCACAGATTTCCACTGGTCTAATGTACATTCCTTGTGTTCTTTAGCCCAAACAAGTCTCTTCTGCTTGTTGCCAGTCCTTAGCAGTGGTTTCCTGGCAGCTATTTTACCATGAAGGCCTGCTGCACAAAGTCTCCTCTTAACAGTTGTTGTAGAGATGTGTCTGCTGCTGGAACTCTGTGTGGCATTGACGTGGTCTCTAATCTGAGCTGCTGTTAACCTGCGATTTCTGAGGCTGGTGACTCAGATAAACTTATCCTCAGAAGCAGAGGTGACTCTTGGTCTTCCTTTCCTGGGGCGCGCCCTCATGTGAGCCAGTTTCTTTGTAGCGCTTGATGTTTTTGCAACTGCACTTGGGGACACTTTCAAAGTTTTCCCAATTTTTCGGACTGACTGACCTTCATTTCTTAAAGTAATGATGGCCACTCATTTTTCTTTACTTAGCTGCTTTTTTCTTGCCATAATATAAATTTTAACAGTCTATTCAGTAGGAATATCAGCTGTGTATCCACCAGACTTCTGCACAACACAACTGATGTTCCCAACCCCATTTATAAGGCCAAAAATCCCACTTATTAAACCTGACAGGGCATACCTGTGAAGTGAAAACCATTTCCGGTGACTACCTCTTGGAGCTCATCAAGAGAATGCCAAGAGTGTGCAAAGCAGTCATTAAAGCAAAATGTGGCTACTTTGAAGAACCTAGAATATAAGACATAATTTCAGTTGTTACACACTTTTTTGTTAAGTATATAATTCCACATGTGTTAATTCATAGTTTTGATGCCTTCAGTGTGAATGTACAATTTTCATAGTCATGAAAATACAGAAAAATCTTTAAATGAGGTGTGTCCAAACTTTTGGTCTGTTCTGTATATAAACAGATGTTACGAAAAAGTATTTCTAAAGTCCGTTTATGATATGTAGAGGAGGTCTTTGACTAGGCGATGGGGCATTAGTGTCCCCAGACTAGTTGTATCCAGATCCTGTCAGCGCCTGCGAACTGCCACGGCTGAGCAGGGTGACTCACCCACACTGTGGGAGGGCCCAGGGTCCGATGCTGCAGGGAAAGCTCAGGTAGATGGGACCTGAGCAGCGTGGTGAGAGGAGACGCTGAAGGTAGCAGAAAGCAAAAGGACCTACGATCATGTGACCACAGGGGGCGAGACTTAGCGTCCTGCTGATGGAGATGAGTGCAGGATGCTATAGGGACCCAGGACTAGTGGAGAGGGAAACTCAGGACGGACAAACGGGGGTCATACATGGAGAGGACGGCGCGGTACAGGATGGGTGAGCTGAGGATAGTCAGAACGTAGGCAAGGATTCATACACGGAGATAGCAACCTAGTACAGGTGGGACAGGCAGAACTCGTAACGGGAACAGAACCAAGTCAAAACCAAGCAAGCATAAAGTAGCACAAGCACAAAACACAGGGTCACACACACTAGGCCAAGGGTCAAAGTATAAGCGACAGGGAATGGCTCCACAATGAGGCTATAAGAAGCCTCCCAGAATCCAAGAGTGAGGCCGTCCAGATTAACCTCTGAAATACCTAATCCCACAAACTAAGCAGATCATGACAAGTTGGCCCACTTAGATGTTATCACACCCCTGTGGGTGTGATAATATAACTTACAAGAGCCGGTGGCATCACAAGTGCTATACTTACCTTACACATGCGCGCAACTTCTACCCTTCGCATCATTGATCATCTGAAGCATGATCGGAAGTGCAGAAGACTTATTGGACATTTTATCACTAAAGGGTATAAATTTTCTACAGTCTTGTAGTAGTATTTACTTAAAGCGAACCTGTCAGCAGGATTTTGCTAAGTAAATTATCCATCTTGTGGTTCTTGTGTAATCAGTGTTAGAAGTTTTCAGTTAATGAGATGCCAGTGATACGGGGTGGTACTAAAGTCTTATCTTCCAGCTCTAAGCCAGAGAAAACCAAGGAAAGATCTGCCTACATACCCACCTTGAAGCCAAAGCATGTTCCTCATCATAGAGACAGAGAAAGAGGAAGACTGTTTGTGCTTTGGGGCGGCCTGTTGGTAGGTCTCTTCTTGGTTTCTCTGGTTCAGAGCAGAAAGATAAAACTTTGCCTACAGTCCCGCACTGGAGCACGGGCATCTCATTAACTGAAAACTTCTAACACTGATTACACAAGAACTACAAGAAGGATTTCTTCACCCAGGTATAGAGTTGAGCGATACTTTCCGATATCCCAAAGTATCGGAATCGGAATGGTATCGCCGATACCATTAAAATATCGGCGATACCCGATACCGATACCGGAAATCCAATGTAAGTCTATGGGAACAAAATATCGGAACTAAAAAAAAACCATTCTTTCCTTGTAAACACTAAATATACACACATAGAATACATATATATATATACATGTCATTGTGACATATATATATACATATATGTATAGTTTATACACTTCTACATAGTAAAATATCCTCTGATTCAATTGCCGGGTAAAGCCGGCTTCTGTGAAAAGACAGAAGCACCCGACATGAAATGACACTTGGTGTACATAGGGTTAACCATGTCTTTTCATGTCGTTTGCTATCTGATTTGCACAAACAATTACATCAGTCTATGTGTGCAAAATTTCACACCTGTAGGGGTTAATTAAAGGTGTAAATTCGTTGTTAAAAAAAAGGACTTTTTTGCTACGAATTTACACCTTTAATTAACCCCTACAGGTGTGAAATTTTGCACACTTACACTCATGTAATTGTTTGTGCAAATCAGATATCAAAGTACATGAAAAGACATGGTTAACTCTATGTAAACCAAGTGTCATTTCATGTCGGGTTCTGCATTTTCACAAAAGCCGGCAATTGAATTAGCGGCTATTATACTATGTAGAAGTGTATGAACTATAAATATATATATATATATATATATATATATGTGTCACAAACTCAATGACATGTATATATATATATATGAGGTGTAAAATTGCTGAAAAAAAATGCGTGGGCTCCCGCCCTATTTTCGCAACCAGACAGACAAAGCCAGTGAGTGGGGGCAGATAATAATAGCCCAGAGAGGGACCATTATTTTTGGCCCCCCCCGGCTACTAACATCTGCCCCCAGACACCCCAGAAAGGGCAAATCTCTAATTAGATTTGCCCTTTCTGGCACTTTGCCCGTCTTATTCCCATTGCCCTGTAGCGGTGGCGAATGGGTTAATAAGGGGTTAAAATGACCTTGCAATTGAAAGGTCACTTTAAGCCAGGTTAATAATTGAGAGCTGTCAATTAGACAACTATCAATTATTAATCCTATTGTATGAAAGAAAAATCAAACACACACTTTAATAAAAAAGAAGTTTAATGAAATAATCACAGTTTTTGACCATATTTTATTTACCTGCTAAAACCATTTCCTGTAATAAAAATAAAATAATAAAGCAAAATTATTCTTACCAATCCGATGCACAGTCAAGTCCCACGGTGTAATCCTTCAGAAAGGGTTAATGTTTACTGCAGGGACCGCAGCTAATGCTGCAGCCTCACAGTAAACCCCAAATGAATGAGCTCCTCTCCTGGCTGACAGGAGAGGAAGTGGAAAGCTTAATTGATTGCTTTCCACTTTCACTTCAGGTCAGCCAGGGACACCATCAGTGACGTCAGAGGAAACTGATTAACAAAAATAGGGTTCCCTTCGAAAAAAAAATGGCGTGGGGTCCCCCTATTTTTGTTAACCAGCCAGATGAAGCAGACCGCTGAGGCCTGGATTTTCAGGCTGTTAAGGAGCCAAGATCCATGGACCTTGCCAGCCTGATAATACCAGGCCACAGCAGTCTGCATATCTTGGCTGATTAACAAAAATAGGGATCCCCTCGAAAAAAATTAGCGTGGGGTCCCCCCTATTTTTGTTAACCAGCCAGATGAAGCAGACCGCTGAGGCCTGGTTTTTCAGGCTGGTAAGGATCCAATATCCATGGACCTTGCAAGCCTGATAATACCAGGCCACAGCAGTCTGCTTAGCTTGGCTGGTTAACAAAAATAGGGGATCCCCTCGAAAAAAAAACGGCGTGGGGATCCCCCTATTTTTGTTAACCAGCCAAGTAAAATGCAGACTGCTGCGGCCTGGTATTAAAAGACTGTCAAGGCCCATGGATTTTGGCCCTCAACAGCCTGATAATACCAGGCTACAGCAGCCCCACATTTGGCGCATCAAAAGATGTGCCAATTGTGGCACTTTACCCGGCTCTTCCCACTTGCCCTGTAGCGGTGGCAAGCGGGGTAATAAGGGGTTAATGTCACCGTTGATTGCACGGTGACAATAAGCCCGGTTAATAATGGAGAGGTGTCAATAAGACACCGATCCATTATTAATCCCAAAGTTTTTAAATGTTTAAAAAAAAGACACAGCAAGAAAAAAGTCTTTTAATGAAATAAAAGAGACAACAGTTTTCATTTTTTTTATTACTCTCTCATTCCTGCGACGCCATCGATCTCCTTTAAAAAAATAAAAAAAACAAACCAACAGTATACCACCTGTCCGACGCAGTCCATAGTAACGATTGTCCCACGACGATCCAGCTCTGCTACATCGGAATGACAGGCAGAGCCTGACATCCCGGCGCAGCACAGCTGCTTACCAGCTTCCCCGTCGGTGACGTCATCGGACTGCTTTACGGCCGCGATTACCCAGCAGTCACTGCAGTTATCGCGAGATACTGCATGTGACCGCCGGGGAGAAGAGGATGGCGGCCATTAAGCAGTCCGGGATGTGACCGCCGGAGATCTTCTGCCGGGTAAGTGCCGCTGACTCCTGAGAGACCCGACCGACGGACACTGACAGTGACAGTGACATTCCGATTCCGGTATCCGATATGACGAAAATATCGGAACTCGGAATCGGAATTCCGATACAGCCAATATCGGCCGATACCCGATATTTGCAGTATCGTATCGCTCAACACTACCCAGGTATCATTTTAATCAGTTTAACACTGCCAACCTGGCAATGCCTGTAGTTTTCTTAGCAAAATCCTGCTGACAGGTTCGCTTTAAACATGCCTCATTTATGTTCGGTATCCCCAGTTACCATGACATAGTCCCAGTCTACGCGAATAAGCTCTTTCCTTAATTTGTCGAAATCAGCTTTCCTAAAGTTCCAAGTTTTTTCATTTTCTCTTTTGAATGTTTGATTGAAAATTACATTGAAACTTACTATATTATGGTCACTGCATCCCAAATGCTTCCGTACCTGTAGATCTGAAATTTTAACTTGTCTATTTGACAGAACCAGATCCAGCAGATTATTTCCCCTGGTCAGTTCATCTACCAGCTGAGAGAGGTAATTGCCTTGAACTGCAGATAATAACTTGCAACTTTTAGCACAACCAGAAGATTCTATGTCCCATTGAATGTCTGAATAGTTAAAATCCTCCATAATAAGGACCCTATTATTATTTGCTGCATTTTTAAGTTGTTGCAGCATTTCCTCCTCTACCTGTTCAGCTATATTAGGCGGCTTGTACCAAACTCCAATTAGCAGCTTTCTATTATTGTCATCCCCATGTACATTTACCGATAATGACTCAACATTATCGCAGCTCCCCCAAAGTCATCATTGAGCATAGGTTTTAAGTTGGATTTAATGAAAATACACACCTCTCCACCTTTTTTTGTCTTTCCTGTCCTTTCTAAATGCAGTGTACCCCTCTATGTTTGTCACCCAGTCATGGCTTTCATCCAGCCATGGCTTTCATCCAGCCAAGTTTCTGTAATGCCCACCACATTGTATTCTGTGACCATCATAAGAGTCTCCAGTTCATTCATTTTGTTTGCTTGACTTCTTGCATTTGCCAGCAGACATTTTATATTATTAGGACATTTGTTACTCCTACTCAGCTCCCTACCTTCCTTGCATATCCCAGACCCCCCTAAATCCTCATTAACCCCTACTGCCTCACTCTCTCTTTCTACTCTATCTATCCCCTTAATAGCACAAGCACCCTCCCTGCACCAGATCCTAGTTTAAAAGCTACTCCAACAGTCTGACCATTTAGTCAGCCGAGCTCTCCATGAACCCAAAGCCTTCCTTCCTGCACACCAATTTCTAGCCACTTATTTATCTCCCTAAGCTCCCACTGTCTTTCTAGTGACGCCTGTGGCACTGGCAGGTCCTGGCCTGTGAACTTAGGTGATGCCAGTAAGGTTATGTCAGTTCACAGCGGCACTGTCCTCATGAGAACCGGTGTAAGGTTCTCATGAGGACAAGACGCTATAGGAACTGTACACTATACATGACAAGATTCAGGAGCCAATGTTTAGTGTCTGCTGGGTCTGGGAAAGCCGTGTCTGCTGTGACTGTGGATATCAGATGTCCGTTTAATACCTTATGTGATGACAGTGGTTGTGACTTCTCACAACCATTCCAGGTGAGCGCATTCCCTTAAAATTTTACTCTGGAGTGTTACCACAGGTAAACACTATTGTTTTTTTTTTTTTCCTTTCCTCTTCTCCTTCCAGCACCTCTGCCTTAAAAGATCTGGAAGATGGAGACCCGCATAAAGGAACTTTGCGGAGTGACTGATACAATCCTTTCAGATGTACAGACTTTAAAAACCCGTTTTGCAAGCCTACAGGACCTCACTAATCATAATTTGCAAGTGTTTGGACAGACTACCCAGGAATTGCGAGCCAGGATTGAGGCTCTAGAGGAAAGAGCCCAGGCTCCTGCCATAACCCCAAGTTCTGGGATCCCCAAATTACCTCCTTTTCGTTTTGGCGGTGAACGTGAGAAATTCAGGGGATTTATTAATCAATGCAATTTATTTTTCTCTGCACATGCTTCACAATTTCCCACTGAACGATCCAAAGTGCTTACTATAATCATGTTGCTTACCAATAAGGCTTTGATGTGGGCAAACCCTCTGATTGAGACTGAGGATGATTGTTTGAATCACCTTGATGCTTTTATTTCAGCCATGGGGCAGGTGTTTGATGACCCCAATCGAGGTGCAACAGCTGAAGCAGCCATGTTAACTTTGCGCCAAGGTAAGCGTTCAGTAGCCGAACAAGAGAGATGGTTCGAAAATAATCACACTAACCTTTTACTACCTCCCTCCTCAGCTAAGGAACCTTTGAGTAGGATCACAAGGGAACCAGAACCTGAACCCATGCAGGTGGACTCTTTACAAAGACGGTTTAGTGATGCACGCAAAGAACATCGTATAAAGGAAAATCTATGTTTCTACTGTGGTAAGTCAGGGCACTTCATTATAAACTGCCCCAGCCGTTCTCGTAAGACTACTGCAGCAGTCATTCACTGTGAGTGTTGCGAGAGGAGCTCTGTCATGTCCGAGCCTCAGGCTCCAGAGAGATCTGCTGCAAGAGATCTTGATTTCTCGGACTTAAACTCTGTTAGTTCTGGGGACGATGACGGTATAAACACTGCAATTTTTCAAGTTTCCTCAGCGGTGTCCCAGCTGAGTTGTAAAAGAAACAATTCTCATTGCTTCCTTTCCATCAAACTCTGGGTTGACTCAGTCTGGGTGTCTAGCTCTGCTGTGATCGACTCAGGAGCAAGTGGAAATTTTATGGATATCTCCTTTGCTCTGAAACAGGGGATACGTTCAGTGAAGAAGGCTACTCCAGTACAGATGGAGACTGTGGATGGCTCTCTACTGACTTCTGGACCAGTGGATCAAGAAACAGAGCCTTTGAGGGTCCTTATGGGTAAAGATCATCAGGAGAAAATGTCTTTTTTGCTTATCTCTTCTCCCACTTTCCCATCATTCTAGGGCTACCATGGCTGCAGGCGCAGAATCCTACGATTAACTGGGAGACCAAGGAATTACACTTTCCGGAGAAACAGATGAGTCAAGGAGTTTCAGCTTGCTCTGTTCCTAAAGGAACCATGTCAGTCCCTGAACTACCAGCTGTATACCAGGACTATGTGGATTTATGTGACAAGAAGAACGCTGATCAGCTTCCTCCTCACCGTCCATATGATTGTCCAATTGAATTATTGCCGGGAGCCGAGATACCTTTTGGTAAGATCTACCCCTAGCGGGGCCCGAGCTAAAAGCTTTGAAGGATTATATAGACGAAAATTTAGCCAAGGGCTTCATACGCCCCTCTTCATCTCCCGCAGGTGCACCCATCTTCTTTGTGAAGAAGAAAGATGGATCTCTGAGACCCTGCATAGACTATAGGGAACTCAATAAGGATACTATTAGAAACCGTTATCCATTGCCTTTAATCCCTGACTTGTTGGAGAGAGTGCGGCATGCCAAAATTTTCTCTAAACTGGATCTCCGTGGGGCCTATAACTTGGTCCGTATTAGACCTGGGGATGAATGGAAGACTGCTTTCAGGTCACGCTATGGACACTTTGAATATCTAGTTATGCCTTTTGGTCTGAGTACTGCCCCAGCCACTTTCCAACACTTCGTGAATGATATCTTCAGGGATCTCCTAGATACATTTGTGGTGATTTATCTGGATGATATTCTAATTTTTTCTAACTCCACAGAGGAACATCATGGACATGTGAGAATGGTCTTAGAACGCCTAAGACAAAACCATCTCTACATCAAGCTTGAAAAATGTGAATTCCATAGGACCGAAATTCAATTTCTGGGGTATGTACTATCTACGCAAGGGATTAGTATGGATGGAAGCAAGACCCAAGCCATCAAGGATTGGCCAATTCCTAGAAATGTGAAGGAGGTGCAGCGTTTCATCGGGTTTGCCAACTTCTATAGACGTTTAATTAAGAATTTTTCTGAGGTAGTGTCACCTATCACCCAACTTACCCGGAAACAGTCTAGGTTCTCCTGCACCCCGCAAGCTCAGGAAGCATTTTCCTGTTTAAAGGATAAATTTACCACCGCACCTATCTTAGTACATCCCAACCCCGAGCTTGCCTTCATAATAGAGGTGGATGCTTCAGACTGTGCCGTTGGAGCTATACTCTCTCAGAGAACAGGTGAGAAGAATGTCTTGCATCCCTGTGCCTTCTTTTCCCAGCAGTTGTCTTTGGCTGAGAGGAACTACGATGTGGGCAATAGAGAATTGTTGGCCATTATTGCCGCCTTCAAGGAATGGAGACACCTTCTTCAGGGAGCTGCACAGCAAATAGTCGTCCTGACAGACCATCGTAACCTTGAATTTATCAGGTCGGCTAAGTGCCTGACTCCTCGCGAGGCTCGCTGGAATCTTTTCCTAAACCAATTTAATTTTGTCATTTCTTATAGACCAGGATCGCGCAATGGAAAGGCTGATGCACTCTCTAGGATTCATTCAGCAGAGACACGTTTACTTACTCCTCCTAAGACTATTCTTCCTGACTCTAGATTCCTGGGAGTGATTCATAATCAAGACCTACTTAAGGACATCAAGGAAGCATACCATGCGGATTCTTTGTTGGCTCAACCCCAAGGGACGTAAGTCTTGTCTTTAAGAATGGTGTGTGGATTCAGGGACAACGTCTGTATATACCTGAAACAGTCAGATTGAGAGTATTGCAACTCATCCACGATTCCAAGATAGCCGGGCATAGGGGAATTCTAAAGACACAAGAATTTCTTTCTCGTTTCTTTTGGTGGCCCACTTACAGGAAAGATGTCTTAAACTATGTCACTTCATGTGAAGTCTGTGCAAGATGCAAAACACCTCGCTCCTCACCAACTGGTCTGTTGCAACCTCTTCCCACCCCGTCCCGCCCGTGGGGATCCATTTCTATGGACTTCATTGTGGAGTTACCAACCTCTCAAGGGAAGAACACCATTCTAGTGGTGGTTGACCGTCTAACAAAGGCAGCTCATTTTATCCCTTGTATCGGCTTACCCACTGCAAAACAGACATCAGACTTGATGATTAAGAATGTGTTTCGCTTACATGGAGTACCGGATGAGGTCATTTCGGATCGAGGGGTGCAATTCACTTCAAGGTTTTGGCAAAATTTCTGTGCAGCATTGGACATTAAAGTAAACCTTTCTTCTGCTTTTCATCCCCAGACTAATGGACAGACAGAACGAACCAATCAGACCCTGGAGCAGTATCTCCGCTGTTTTATCTGCCACCTATAGGATGATTGGGTGGATCTACTTCCACTGGCTGAGTTCTCTTATAACAACTCTCAGAGCGCCTCCACTAAGCAGTCTCCTTTTTACTCCAATCTAGGTTATCATCCTAACATTCTTCCTCGATTTCCCATAGATACGCCCTTGCCGGCAGTGGCTGAAAGAATCACTTCTTTACAAAAGAATATGGATCTTCTAAAGGAAAATCTAGAATTGGCTCAGGAAAGGTACAAGAAAGCAGCAGATAAATTTCGTAAACCTGCACCAGCTTTCAAGGTAGGAGATTTGGTCTGGCTGTCAACCAGAAATCTTAAATTAAAGATTCCATCGTCTAAATTGGGACATAAGTACATTGGACCTTATAAGATCAATAAGATTATAAGTGCTGTTGCTTGTCGTCTTCAACTGCCCAGAACTATGAGAATCCACCCTGTCTTTCATGTATCCCTACTAAAGGCTGCAACACCCAATACGTTTCCTGGACGTTCTTCTCCTTGCCCTGACCCAGTGCTGGTCGATGGTCAGGAAGAATTTATGGTGGAAAGGATTCTAGATTTCAGGTTGTACAGAAATCAGTTGCAATATTTGATTAAATGGCAGGGCTACCCAGTGGAGGACAACTCATGGGAACCAGTCAATAATGTAAATGCTCCTCGCCTGCTCCACCAGTTTCATCAGAGGTACCCTGACAAGCCTGGTCTGAGGTCATCCGGAGGTTGTCCCTAAGGGGGGAGTAATGTAAGGTTCTTTGTCTCTGTTGACATGTTCCTTGAAACTCAGTTTTCCGTCGGCCATTTTGCTTTCTGTCTTTCTGCAGCTCTTGCCCTCAGTTAATATGGAGTTTCCAGTTTTCATGTTCCCGCCCTGATTCTTCCCTCTTGCTTCTTAAGCAGCCTCAGCTGAACAATCAGTGCTCCTGAATCAAGCCTCAGTCAGTCTGTGACCTGACTCCTGGAAGCCTTGGACTTGTACTCCAGCTATTCCCTACTGAGGAACCTTGGAACACTTTTGGACTCTGGAAACCTGCTGTTTGGTGAATCCATGTTTGCAGAGGAATTACGGTACAGAGAAGAGATCCTGAACCTGCTTTGGAGATTTATTGTAGTGCTTGAAGTTACTCTGGCCTGCTGTGTCTCCTGTCGCTGTTCCTGCAAACTGTGTGAACTTTTCAGCATGCTTGTATGAAGTAATACAAGTCATTTCATTTCAACCTATGTCTCCTGTGTTTTCCTCGCACCCAAGCACAAGACGCTATAGGAACTGTACACTATACATGACAACCGGGCACTGTGAGGTGAGATAACCTTACTGACATCACCTAAGTTTACAGCAGTCGGGTCTCGCGGAGCACGGCTTGAGACTGGGAAGTGGCTGTTGCTCTAATCTATGAAGCTGCGTTCTCTGAATGGAGCTCCAAAGACTGGATGAACAGGACTGGTATCGTCGTGGGACCTCCATATTATGGATTATGGAGGACACTGTGGATTATTTTATGTTTTATTTTTTTAATAAAAGGGAAAGAGAAATTTTTATGGAGTATTTTCAAATAAAGATTTTTTTTTCAGTGCATTTTCTTCTCTTTTTACTTACTGGGTTAGTAATAGGGATGTCTGATATATTCCTCTCCATTACTAACTCGTGGGCTTTGCGTCAGCGGACATTACACAGTTGACATCAACCCACCAATCCCATTACCGAAACTGCCACACCAGGCTAAATCGGGAAGAGCGGAGGCTCAGTGCCAGAATTGGCGCATCTAATGGATTGCCATTTCTGCGGCGGCTAAGGCTGGTCTTATTAGGCTGGGAAGAAGCAAATATCCATGGCCCTTTCCAACCTATTAATATCATCCCCCTGCTGTCTGCTTTGCCTTAGCTGGTTATTAAAAATAGGGGGACCCCAAGTCATTTTTTTAGGTTGCCCCATTTTTAATAACCAGAAAAGGCAAAGCAGACAACTTGGGGCTGATATTATTAGGTTGGGAAGGTCCATGGATATTGGCCCCTGGGGGGAACCCTCACATAATTTTTTTTCCATTTATTTATTTATTAACAAGTACAGTAAAATACACATGCAAGGCACTGCTACACTCCTCCACTTGGACCTCCACCTCTTGGTTCAAGATTATTTTTTATTTCATTATTTTAAGTCATTTCCCTGTTCACATTGGTTTGCAGGCTAATTGTCTTGCCCACTTTGCTTCCTTTTGCAGCCTCCTAGCCTTTAGGACGACCATTTTACATCACCAAAGTTCGGGTCCCCATTGACTTATATAGGGTTCGGGTCTGGGGTCAAGTTTGGGTCACGTTCTTGTACCCGAACAAAACTTTTTTCTCAAGATCAGCCTAACCCACTGAACCCGAACCATAGGTCTGCTCATACCTAGTAAAGAACACTGACAATAGCTGTATCAGCTAGTAAAATCATTTTCAATGATATGCTAATGAACTCGTATAAACCAACTTCATTAACTAATTATATCATAAGTAATACATTTTACAAAGCTTGTAGTAAAAACATATCAGTAATTAACTATCAATGCTGGGACCTAATGACAAAAATTGAACAGATATTTTATACCATACAAGCAGATACAAAAAAAGTTTAATCATCTCTGTTGTATATAATATTGCACACATCAGGGGAGATAGATTTAATGTAGTGGGCACCTATTACATGTCTCTCACAAAATCTAAGAGTTTGCTAAGAGTAGAGGGTTAATATGACAGGATATATGCATTTTACCCCAGGAAAATTAGAAAAAAATGAAAACAGCATAATAATTAAAAGATGCCTCGAAACCGTCTTGCAAAAGCATAAATTGTGAAGATGAAAGAAAATGATTAAAATAATTAAATACTTGGAGTTGACATGCAGAGGCAGCCTCTCGCCAACGGACATTTGTCGGTAATTAGTTAATTAATCCTAACACAAATTATGAGCCATGGCGAACCAGTGAGGCTGAACGGAGCCGGCTGTTCAGAATTAAAACTTAAGGGAAGGGAATGAAAGAAGAATAGAGTATATTTTATCTTGTCGAAGGACGGGTTCTCCACAGCGGTTGGAATAGAACACCTACCTAGTCTGATATGGTAATTCATCATTAAGTGGCGCAGATTAAAAATATATCAAGGCTAAAACTAGTTTATGTAAATAGAGAAAGAGAAGGCAAACTGTTTTCGGAAGCAAGGGAAAAGATTTCATATTAGAGGCAATGAAATACCTACTTGCTAATTGCTTTCCCATTATAACTCACGCAAATGTATTTTTTAAGTGCACTCACTTAAACTGAAATTTAACAACACTCATTGGAGGGGTAGGAGTTTAAATAGGATGCCTACAACTCAACTTTAAAGATATCATTTCTGAAATACACAGAAGAAAATATTATTGGGCTCCGGTATTCCATACAGTGTCAAGTTATTGTCATATATTAGCCAGTTACTTTGTAGCTACTCACTAATATATATGTAAATCTCTTCATTTCAAAGTGGGATAGTCAGCTAAATAAGGGAAGTCACAAGGAATGCCCCATCTCTTGAATGACAACCTGTCAGCAGGCGATGGCTGTTCTAGCGTTTTTACTGACAGAATTATAGAGCAACTAATTAAAATAGTTAATCTCCCCTATAAAGAAACTTGATATATGTAGTGATGCCAGGAACAGTGGAGACTTCAGTTGACCCTAGTTGCCCTCCCACAATGGCAGCCCAGGCAGTATGCAATGGTGCCATAGCAGTGGGATAATCTGTATGAGTTTTGCCCTCGTCCTGCCTATCATACCATACCCCATCATATTGGGACCACACTGCATCTCTTTGTAGATAAATGTAATGCCATGGTTTGGCTTTGTCAGAATTTAGTGATGATATATTACCCTGTGTCATTATCTAGCCCTAACCCTGTAAAGAGCTGCAGAACAGAATGAGTTGTAATGAGTCCAGACACTACTTACAGCAGCCGCACACTTCTAGCCATCGGAGCGGTGCTATAATCAATACCCAGTGAGTGCAATGTAATCACTGACCGGCACTTTGATACCCTACTCCGCACACATATTGTGGGCAGTTTGTCATTCAATGTGGTCAGGGAGTGATTACAATGCGCTTTCTGTGGAGAGCGCATTGCAATCACTCCCCTTCCGATGTCTGGAAGCAAGTGGCTACAGGAGGAAATAACTTCATTTTCTCCCTGTAGCCGCTCTTTCAGTAAGGCTTTAGTTGCAGATCAACGCTGTATCTTAAGGTAAAGTAAGTTTTTCTTAACAGGTTTACATTAAACATGTATTATACAAATGTGTCATACAATAAATAAGTGATGTCATAACACTATTATGTTACCTTCTGGTAGTACGACCCCCTCCGCTATAAACTATGTATAAAAATCCAAAAATGCAAAACCATGATAAACATTGTCCTAACATCTGTAGTTATTCTTGGCATAGGGAAAACCATGTGAAAGTGAAATGTGCCTCCTGTTTATCTTATTGTAAGAGTCAGTACTTAGTTTTAATACCTGATCTTTACTGACTTTGCATTAAATACACAGGGTAGGATTCATTGTACATTCCAGTCTTAATTATTGGGACAGGTGAAGTGAGGTAAGCCTAATTCATTAAAAGGCGCCTGTCACTCAATTAATTTGGTGCATCTTATAATTGGCGGGTATGTCTGCCAGAAATGTTACTCCAGTCAGGGATTAGAGTACATTTCTGGTGAACTTCATTCCCCTAAAGTGGTGTAAATTTTCATGAATTTGTTAGGCGGGCTTAGCCATGACCCATCCATGTTACACCCATCTTGCACAATAATTTTGAAGGTGCTTTGCTCCAGAAAACTGGTGAAATACCTTCATGAATCGGGCTACAGAATTATATAATGGTCAATATGATTATCTAATTTCATGTATCCTTTGTCTACTAATTAAAGTGGAAATTCAGTTAATATATGCTAATAGATATGTTTTCAATTATTTTTAAGATCCCAAGACTTAAATATCAAGTATGACTAATCAGTGGAGTAATTTGAAACTCGTAGGCTCTAGTACTCTGAACATGATATTATTAGTTTTGTTTTTTTCATATGCGCCAAAAGGACTTTTTGGGCCCTCCTAGGCTCCAGGACCCGGATGCGACACCAACCCACGCACCTACTGTTGTTACACCCCAAGCCTAGATAATGCATGTCCGCTATTGAACAGTAGCATCAACATGGTTTTCAGACATAAAATGGGTTATCAGGCATCAGTGCTAATGACTAGATGAACTGCGGCTTGTTAAGAGGAGGTCATTAGAAGGCAGAGTCTGATGTTAAATCACTTTTTCCTATTAACACAGTGTCATCCAGCAGCATGGCTGTATATGTGAATGCGGGATCACTAGAGGACACTTCAGTAAACTGTCATTAAATGGAGATCAAGTGCTTTGTCCTGGCTCATTAAAAGTATGTAGGAAACGGGAATTATCAGTCGTTAGAGGCTTGTGTCATATGTTCTCACAAATTAGTGACCCTTATACTGGACAGTTCTGGTTATAGACCTAGAAGATGCTCAAATAAATAGATGATGAGATGAGGATAATTTGGTGATCGATTTGTAAGTGATGTCCAAAACTTACAGTTTCCTGAATGGAAAAGAGCCATAGTGATTTCATACTTACAAAGTAACTCCTAGCTGTGCGGATGATAAGTATTGATATAGACACTTTTGGTGGGGGCAATTTTTTTTTCTTATTTAAATGCATCGTAACGTTCCACACTGTCTGTGGACGGGGATTTCTCACTTTGCAGGTCTTGGAGGTAAACACTGGCACACACAGGGTTAAAAAGAGTCCATTCGGTTTATTATTCACCAGTTTCAGCAGCCATTACACTGTCCGTTACACATTCAGCTTTAACAAATTAACACAGTCTATCACTGACCCCGATCAGTATAACACGGACTCCTGTCCGTTATCTGTTGGATCAGCCACACAGGTTCTCAGATGCTTCTTAACTTCAGAGGTATCCTGTAAACATAGCACAAAATACAGTCTCTTCCTCACAAATACTTCTCACTGATCCCGATCAGTATAACTCACTGTTGTCAAGACCGTTACCTGTTGGATCACCACACTCGTTCCTGGACTCCTCTTGTCCTCAGAGGTATCCCATAAGCGAAAATTAAAACACAGTCTCTTTCTCATAAATATTTCTCACTGGCATGAACACAGTCTTTCTCTGACCCCGGTCAGCATACCACAGACTCCTGTCTGTCACCTGTTGGCCACGCAGGTTCTCGGATCCCTCTTTTCCGCAGAGGTCTCCAATAAACATTTCTCACTGACCCCAGTAAGTATCACTCACGGTTTTCAAGACCGTCCATTCCACTGGCTCAGACTCGCCAGCACTGCTTCCCCAGTCTGTGCGACGTCCAGCCTGGAAACATGGGAGCTCTGTCCAGACTGACAGACTCCCAACACCCTCTCTCACATGTGCAACACACCTTCCTGACATAGTTGTAACCACTCCCAGTTACCCATCACATGGCTTGGTCACATGCTCATGACCTCATCACAGGTCCTCAAAATTCACAACCACGCACACATCTTCAGGCAAAACGGGTACAGTAAGCCCCCCTCACCACGGAGCGAGGTAAATGGGTAGCCCGACCCTCCCAACTCTCAGAGCTACCCGTAGCCTGGACCCAAATGTGAGCAACTACTTAGAATTTACTTACACTTCAGAAAAAACACTCCGGGCTATATCACAGGGAGCTACCATCCCTGTGATACATACCTCCCATTAACTATGCGGCCATTAATATCGCTACAGCACATATTTTGGGATAAAAATAAATTTTTGCAATTGGGTTTCATTAGAAATTTTCCACCATTTGGCTTTTAAGACTGTTTGTTTCCCTTCTTCTCATTGCTGGCTGCAGAATGGGTTAACTAAGAATCTGTCAGCCAGTTAGATCTGGGGGCATTCACAACTCTCTTATCTGTATTTTAGTCATCTTCTTTCACTATATTTTGACCACAAACTACCAAATGAGAACTGAACTATAATGTAATAAAAAATCAGCTCTGAGGAGCTGAGCAAAAGAATTACAAACTCAGAACAAGCTGACTGAGGGATCTTTCGTTAACTCAATCTTCAAGCAGCAATAGATATTGCAACTCAGAGCCTAAAACAGGCAAATTGTGCAATATTTGTAATGAAACCCAATTTAAACAATTATTTTTAATCCAAAATATAAGAATTTAAAGTGAATCTGTCAATCCTGGATTCCCCATCTAGGTAAAGGCAGAGCAGGTTCAGTGTTATACTCAGGACGCAAAGCACATGTCTGTATCATACTGCATCTAGCACTCAGTGGTGAATGCAGAAAACATCTCACTGCACTCCATCCAGTCATCTGGGCAGCGCACGGCACTGGGCAGTCACAGCCGGTCTCCAATTATGCCCACTTTTCAGATGATTGGCGGCCCGCTCAGCCTGTGAATGACGTCTATCACCTGAACTGTGGGCATGATAGGAGAACAGCTGTGATTGCTCAGTGTTGTGCCCCAATCACTACAATTAATGCTAGCTATGAAACCGGCATGGCCTGGGTGCTAATCATAACCGCTGGTCTGCGCTGCCTTTATGTAGATAGAATCCTGACCTAAGAGTTTTCAAGTTAAAATAATTTAAAAAATTTGCCCCCCAAATTGTCTGCTTCCTCTAACAAGACTAGCAGTAGCTTAACACTGTGTCAATTTTACATTAAGAAAAAAGAATATTAGATAGTCGGAATATGCAGAAACGAGGCTTTAATTTTTAAAATGTAAAAAGTACTTTTCGTCTCCACAATACCCTGTCTGGGCCCATATTTTCCTATTTATCCTTTGCATGGATAAATGCTTCTACGCATGCTCTATTCTTTTTTGTTTCTTAGTTTTGTGAATTTACCAGATGGCTGTTTAAGAATTAAGTAACGTTATTATATCTGGATAGGGCCAGCCCATTTACACAAGCACTCCAGTCATTTTTTTTTGCCTTTTCCTCTTTTTGTATAGCGAAAAAGGTACAAGGTAGTGCAGATAATTCTCTTACTAATCTCTATTGCCAAAATATCCGCTCCATTACCAGCTGGTGTTATATACCATACCATAATCCAGGGCTACCTGTATACATCTCTATGGGAGCCTCCATGTAATCCTCTTAGGAATGCCCACAGAGAGCAACTCCTGGTCTGCATAGAAGATGCTGTAGGATTCCGATAGTCATAGGGAAAGGGACGTCACCATTTTGTATAGGGCCTATACCAGCCTCCATTTTGTCAGTTCACAGAGCCACAAACTTTTAACTACACAGGGCCTATTAGCATATTCAGTACGACCAGCTTTGATGTCCACTATGAATCAATAGGCCTTTACATGCTAATTGGTTTAGGCCAGTGTCTGAATGGGGATGGTCATTGGTATGTTGAATGGCTCGGACTCAGGCCAGTGTTTCCTGCTCCATATGAATTGCAGGCCAGTTAATATGCGTGCTTCAAAGCAAAGGGGGAAGGGCCTAGCAGGTTCAAGAACTGTAGCCCTGAACAGGGGTCATTCCTTTTTACACACAGAAGCCAAGAAGATGGTCTAGGAAAGACCAAGGGACTATCCAGCAACTGAAGACTGTACCTGGGAACGGCCGAGCCCCTGCCTTCCCATGACTATACTACCCGGTAATATTGATCTATAGCTTATACCTTTAAGCCTTGTACATTATCGTTGTATTTTTACTCTGACTGCAATTCCATTGTAATTACGTTGTATAGCTTTACTGTATATTTCTGTAATTATTTAGTGCGCTCTTAAGGCGATTAAACCATAACATTAATCTTGGGCTGATGCTTTTACTCTGATCACGAATCTTAGAATACCCAGTGGGTAACAGGACAACCTCCCCGGCGGCCATTTGCTCTAGGTGCAGTTCCCTTACTGACCTGAGAGACAAAGGGGCGCTGGAGAGCTGTACCTGTGGAGTTACGTCCCATTGGTGACGTGGGAGGAAGGGGGTCGTCCCTCACATTTGGTAGCGGCGGTGGGATCAGAAGCTGTGATACCCGGGCTACCGTGTGGCGGTCGGCTTAGTTCCTCACAATTGGTGGCAGCGGTGGGATCAGAGTAATAGTGTGCGTGGGACCCCTACTCCCAGACACTAGAGACTACCAGCGGTACTTTCACTGCTGGGGTCTTAAGGTCAGCCCAGCACTAGACGGTCAGAGTGTAAATATAACAAGTTGTGTGCAAGGTCAGGGTTGCAGCTGTGTCAGTAACCAAAGGTTCCCAAGATGGCGGAAGGCACCAGGAGTAGGGCAAAGGGGGATGCCAATGCTATGGTCTATGAGGGGTTTGATACCGATGAGGGGGAGCTCAGCCAGGGCTCCCCAAGGAGCCCGACCCCCGTGCTCAGTCTCACAGTGGACTGTCCACCCCGTGCCCATCCCAGCCTGTCCCGATCGGAGGCCCTTTTCCAAGCGGCTATGGCACAGCTCGAGGCTGGTAATGACGCCGCCCATGACAGACTCCTGGTGGCGGCAGAGAAAGCAGCAGAGCGTGAGCAAGCAGCGGCAGAGAAAGCAGCAGAGCGTGAGCAAGCAGCGGCAGAGAGAGCAGCAGAGCGGGAGCATACAGAACGCCGTGAAGCTGCGGAGCGCCGGCACCAACTGGAGATGGCTCAGCACGGGCCCCCACTGGACGCACCAGGCCCACCGGAGACAAGGGCTTCCAAGGTCCGGGCGGAGGACTTTCCCTTACTTGAAAAGGATGGAGACCTGGATCCCTTTCTGCTTGCTTTTGAGAGGACATGCCTCCAACATCATCTGGCCCTGGATCAGTGGGCAAGGTACCTGACCCCCCGTTTGAGGGGTAAGTCCCTGGAAGTTTTGGGGGACTTACCTGCCGGGGAGGAGCAGGACTACAACAGCATCAAGCGGGCCCTGATCCAGCACTACAACCTCACCCCGGAGTCGTACCGCAGGAAGTTCAGGAGCCTGCAGCGGGGTTCCAAGGACACCTGGACCGACCACATGCGGGCCCTGCTGAGAGCTGCGGAGCACTGGACCTCGGGTCTAGAGCTCACTACCCGCCAGGAGGTCCAGGAACTGTTTGTCGTGGAGCAATTCTTGTGGAACTGCCCAGAGGACCTCCAGCAGTTCCTCCGTGACCGGAAACCAAAGGGGGCTTCTGCTACAGCTGCCCTGGCAGACGAGTATGCCAACAACAGGGCGCCGGAGCCAAAGAAGCCTGCCAGCAGCACCTGGAGAGGGGGTAAGCCCAATCCTGCCCCAGCCCCATATCCAGCCCCAGAGTGCAAGGGGTGTACCCCCCGGCTGCCCTCTCCAGGCCAGGAACAGAACCCTGACGTTGTCATAATTGCAATCAGCCAGGACACTTTAAGGCTGCGTGTCCCCAGCGCCAGAAGGCCCCATCCCTGTCCCAGAAACCGACCACTGTTTTGTGTGTGGGAGGGGGTGGTGGGAGGTCCCTAGACAATTACCAACCCGTCACCATCGGCCGCTCAGCGGTCATGGGACTGCGGGACACAGGCGCTGAACGAACCCTGGTACGTCCTGAGGTGGTGTCCCCTCAAGACTTGGTACCTGGGAAAACCCTTTCCGTCTCCGGAATTGGAGGCGTTGAACCGGCGCTGCCCGTTGCCAAGGTGTATTTGGACTGGGGCGCCGGGAGGGGGATGCGGGAGGTGGGAGTAACGCCGAATATTCCTGCAAATGTGTTGCTTGGGACTGATTTGGGGCGGCTAGTGTCCCAGTATGTGGCCACTGAACCCCCAAGTTCAGCTCCCCAAGAATGTCATGACTCTACTGTGAATGCTAATGTTAATGTATTGAAGGTGCCTCCAACAGTGGAGGAGGGAGTGAAACCTGATGGTAAGCCATGCACTGACACTACACACACAGGGCTCACAGTGAGGACAGGTGAGGAGGCTGTAGGGGAGAGCTCAGAGGTGGAGGGAGGGGCTGCTATGGGCAGTGTAGGGCCCCTAAGTGAACCCAGCCTGCTGAGTCTAGGGCCCCTGCAGGAAGAGGAACAGGCCATGGGGGGAGGGGGCGTCACGGGAGAGGAGCCACCAGGTAAGACCCCAGGTCAGGAGTTCCCCACATCCGGGATGTCAGGAAGTCAGGGAAGTCTGCCTGACCCGGCGACTTGGTCAGGGGACGAGGGAAGGCAGGCGCTACCCGTGGTCTCAGCGGTCGTGGCCGCTGTTACCAGGAGTGGGAGCGCTGAAGCCCAAGGAGCCTCGCGGAGGTCCGACGGTTTCCCCCTCTCTGACCAAGTGGCTGCCGAGTCAGACAGTAGCCAGGAGACAGATCCCGGGGAACTGACAGAGGACATGGCAGTTTCATCAATTCTTGCCACATCTAGTCAGGGATTTCAGGCAGCGTTGGAAGCTGACCCTAGCCTGAAGACTCTCAAGGAACAGGCGGCACAGCCTCCCCTGGAGTCCGACCGCGAGCGAGTGGTCTGGGACCAGGGACGGCTGTACCGGGTAACGGTCCAGCAGGGTTCACCGGAGGCGTGGCCCAGGGACCGACAGTTAGTGGTACCCCATCCGTTCAGGGCGGAATTGTTGCGGATCGCACACGAGATTCCAATGGCCGGACACCTAGGGATCACTAAAACCAGGGCCAGGCTAGCTCAGCATTTCTACTGGCCTAGAATGAGGACCGAGGTGATAGCCTACTGCCGTTCGTGTGACACCTGTCAGAGGGTGAGGAAGGCGGGCCGTGCCCTAAAGCCCCACTGGTAACTCTGCCCATCATCGAAGAGCCTTTCTCGAGGGTGGCTGTGGATCTCATTGGACCTCTGTCCACTCCCAGCCACTCCGGGAAATGCTTCATACTAACGGTAGTGGACTATGCCACCCGGTACTCGGAGGCGGTAGCTTTGTCGTCCATTCGGGCCGACAAAGTGGCCACTGCCTTACTGGACATTTTCTCCAGAGTGGGGTTTCCCAAGGAAATGCTCACCGACCGAGGGACCCAGTTCATGTCGCAGCTGATGGAGTCTCTCTGTAAGCAGGTACAGGTGCAACATCTGGTGGCCAGCCTGTATCACCCACAGACCAATGGCTTGTGTGAGCGGTTTAATGGCACCTTAAAGCAGATGCTGAAGATGTTGGTCGACTCCCACAGGAGAGACTGGGAGCGGTATCTCCCACACCTGAGGTTTGCCTACCGGGAAGTCCCACAGGCCTCAACGGGGTTCTCCCCCTTTGAGCTCCTGTACGGGCGACGTGTACGGGGGCCCCTTGCTCTGGTGAAGGAAGCATGGGAAGGGGATTTAGCCACCCCTGGAGTGTCGGTCATTGAGTATGTCGTGCGCTTCCGGGACCGAATGATGGCCTTGACGCGGCTGGTGCATGACAATATGGCCCAAGCTCAGGCTGACCAGAAGCGATGGTACGACCAGAATGCTTGTGAGCGGACCTACCAGGTGGGTCAAAAGGTGTGGGTACTGGTCCCCGTACCCCAAAACAAGCTTCAGGCGGCCTGGGAGGGTCCATACCTCGTGCACGAGCAGCTCAACGCCGTCACCTACCTGGTCACCCTGGACCACGCCCGTGGAAGGAGGAAGGCCTTCCATGTGAACATGATGAAGGCCCATCATGAGCGGGAGGCTTATGCTCACCCAGTGTGCAACCTTTCAGAGGACAGAGAGTCAGAAATCCTTCTGGATCTGCCACCCTAGCCAAAGAGAGGGTGCGGTAGGGCGCACGGGGGAACACAGGAA
Organism: Oophaga sylvatica; assembly: GCA_033576555.1. Classification (NCBI taxonomy): domain Eukaryota; kingdom Metazoa; phylum Chordata; class Amphibia; order Anura; family Dendrobatidae; genus Oophaga; species Oophaga sylvatica. The sequence continues at coordinate 390,596,037 of JARQOD010000002.1, forward strand.
TGTGATACCCCCTAGCGCCCTCAAAAGCAGGGAGGTGTAAGGAAAGGGACGTCACCATTTTGTATAGGGCCTATACCAGCCTCCATTTTGTCAGTTCACAGAGCCACAAACTTTTAACTACACAGGGCCTATTAGCATATTCAGTACGACCAGCTTTGATGTCCACTATGAATCAATAGGCCTTTACATGCTAATTGGTTTAGGCCAGTGTCTGAATGGGGATGGTCATTGGTATGTTGAATGGCTCGGACTCAGGCCAGTGTTTCCTGCTCCATATGAATTGCAGGCCAGTTAATATGCGTGCTTCAAAGCAAAGGGGAAGGGCCTAGCAGGTTCAAGAACTGTAGCCCTGAACAGGGGGTCATTCCTTTTTACACACAGAAGCCAAGAAGATGGTCTAGGAAAGACCAAGGGACTATCCAGCAACTGAAGACTGTACCTGGGAACGGCCGAGCCCCTGCCTTCCCATGACTATACTACCCGGTAATATTGATCTATAGCTTATACCTTTAAGCCTTGTACATTATCGTTGTATTTTTACTCTGACTGCAATTCCATTGTAATTACGTTGTATAGCTTTACTGTATATTTCTGTAATTATCTAGTGCGCTCTTAAGGCGATTAAACCATAACATTAATCTTGGGCTGATGCTTTTACTCTGATCACGAATCTTAGAATACCCAGTGGGTAACAGGACAACCTCCCCGGCGGCCATTTGCTCTAGGTGCAGTTCCCTTACTGACCTGAGAGACAAAGGGGCGTTGGAGAGCTGTACCTGTGGAGTTACGTCCCATTGGTGAAGGGGGTCGTCCCTCACATTTGGAAGCGGCGGTGGGATCAGAAGCTGTGATACCCGGGCTACCGTGTGGCGGTCGGCTTAGTTCCTCACAGTGCGGGTCACGTAATACATCAGAGGCCAAGAACAGAGCTCATAATTTGGCAAAAAATCCCCCAGTTATAGAATTACCTACATTACATTTTATCTGACGTATTATACATGAATCTCTAACGTTACATAAAAAAAAACTCCTTGGAGAATCCTTCCTCATATCTACATAGTAGTGCAGCCCAAACAGCTATTGTAACAACAATAATTATATAGTAGAATTTCTAGAAAAATCAAATGCTATTAACTTGCAGCTATGGGTGAATCTGCAGGTTAATAGCATTACAATGCTGTTCAGCTGCCTTACTGAAAGCACAGCTACTGGCAAAAATGAACTTTATTCCTACCAAGGGCTGCCAGCTTTCAGTCATAGAGACGTGCAGAGGCGGCACCGTACACAGTGAGCAGTGGCTGTAAGCCACCTCGGCGCTGTCAATCTAAGTGCTGGGGCATGCTCACAGCTGACGATCACAACGCTGATGACTGTAGCTGCTCTGTGCACACCGGCATGACTGAAAGCCGACGGCCCTTGGGAGGAATGAACGTCATTGTCTCCCAGTAGCTCTACTTTTAGTAATGCAGCTGGACAGCATTGTAATGCTATTAACCTGAAGATTAATCCTATATCTGCAGACTTATAGTGTTTGGGGACATTAGTTTCCCTTTTTAAGTATGCAAAAAAGTCTCAAATCAAAATGTCCACAGACTATGGCGCTTTGTAGCAAAATGTGCCCACAGTGTAGTATGTCTTCATTTGTTAAGCATGGTTTTCAATGTGAATTTGATTGTACAACCCTGTCCCTGTAAGTGCAATAACTAAGATTAAGGGTGACTATATACATTAGTTGTAAACTCTGCCAAACTAATTTCACCAACTTGAGATGGATGAGGATCAAATATGTTTTTGGGTGTCTCAACGTTCCCCCATAAGTAGGTGTCAATAAGGATTAGGCCTGTTGGATTTCAACAAGCCCAATACTACATGTTCCACAGGACATAAGCAGGACAAATGATGAGTATTGAAGCAGAGAACCCTGCATTTAGATATTACTGTTTTTTTTTTCTTTTTCTTATTAAAAAAAAGTACGACTAAATTGACAATTGGACTCATGGTATAGTAACAACTCCGGTTGTCAAATTATTAATATACTTACAGGAGGAATTAAGGAAGAATAATGCAATGCAGAATTCTAAACAACAAAAAAGATACTCCAGAACTGTTATTTAATTGAAAAGAAACGATTTAGTAAAACAGACAATTAAGAAGAGGTAATATAGTACAGGGTAGAGTTGGTATACAGCATACACTAATAAAAATGAAAACTGTACACCTCACATTACTACAATTACGATTCACACTGTGGTTGTTTTTTATTTTAGTTTATTCGTAATATTAATTTCTTCCTGCTATCTTGATAAATGATCTTATAATGAATAAAGTGATAACTGCCATTTATAATGAGCCCAGCCATAATAGCAGTGTTTGTTGTGTAAAGGATGAATAGACAATATTATATCTGCGGCCTCAGGCAGCTTACTAGTAAGGTTCAACTCCTGCTGTTATATTTGCGAGAACCTTTGAATATTCCTATTTGAAAAGTGGCTGCTTAATACTGTATTCTGCCTGACATTTTACATAATAACCCATAAAATGGATTCATATCACACAAAAGGACTTTTTTTCATTGGTGGTGCCATATTTGAAAAATAATACCCGCACGTTGTCCATAAGTATACACATGCATGTAGCTGGATACTGAATATACCATGTGCTGTGACCTTCACAATAGAGAAGGAGGAGGATCTTCTGCTCCAGGCCCATTGCTGTCACCAAAATGTCTGTCTGTCTCAATCATTTTAGGCTTGGTGACAGTGGACAGAGAATTGTGCTGGAAAGGGAAATAGTGAAAAAAATAATCTGTCACAAGGAATCTATTTCAAGTGTGCAATTTGGTGCCAACAGTGGGTCATCTCTACCACCTGACACCCACTATCCTACAGTCACGGGCAGTCACATAGCACATAGCTACTAAATAGCATTGCATTGATGGAAACAGAGTTGTGCAGAATTATTCGGAAAAGATCATTATGTTTGAGGGTTATGCTGCTGTAGTCAGTAGCCATGCACTCTCTGTTCTGCGTGTCAAATGCGCCATCTATTGCAGATGAAATAACAGAAGTATATCTACCAGATAATTAACACTGTTATAATGCAGATTTTGATGAACCGAGGTTAAATCCACGCTTTAATGCTAGGGAACAAGCGCAACAGCACATTATTAGCTCTGGTTTCATTTACAGAAATGATAAAAAGCAAGTAACTTGAAGATAAATTTCTGCGCATTTATTTTTCTTTTCTTCTATTAATTGTTTGAGCCACCAAATAAAGATAAACAGGTTATTCAATTTATGACGATTTCTTTTTCTGGACACGGAATTTCATGAAATCCCATCCACTATCCTGTAACATCTGGACGCTGCGAGTTGGATGTTGCGGATGTACGCAGCGTTCAACCCGCAGAGTTTACTGACCGTGTGCACATACCCATAGAGTTCTTACTAATGTAAAACACAACACTTGGATACAAATGATTTGCATTGTGTTAAGTGATCGATATCCCATCTTCATGGTAATCAATACGTAGCAGTTCATGGATGGCACAATAGAAAAGTAACTACAAGTTCCTACAATGCTACCATGCTGATGGAACGAGGTGCTGTAATTCTCAAAATGTAGATGCAGGAAGAGTAAACACCAAAGAATGTTGTTAATTTTGGGTGGAAACTGGCAAATAGAACCAGCGGTCACTTTTCATATTTTAATTTGCTATTCTGTGACATCATACATGAGGATATGGCAGAAGTGCTGTAAATCTTCACTATGAAACTTCCATTTGAGAAGGGTCTACAAGCTCTTAATAGGGTTTAGGTTAGGTGAAGAAGCGGGCTATGTCATTATTATTTCATCTTTAAAGAGAACCTGTCACCACCAAAAACGCTATTCACCTGCAGATAAGGGCTTCACCTGCAGGTTAATAGTGTTACCAACCTGCCCGGCATCTGCACTTAGCCTAATGCAGTGGAGACAAAATGAACTTTACTCCCCCCTGGCAGCATTCAGTTTCAGTCATGGAGGCAGCGCCAGCGCTGGTTCAGTCACTGCTCTGAGAATAGAGCAGCATCTGCATTGGGGCGAGCTGTCAGTCAGGGCCGGGGATGCTGTTACAGCCACCGCTCTGTATACTCAAATCGGTGACTGAACCAGCGCCACAGCCGCTCCTATGACTGAAACCAAATGCGGCCAGGGAGAATAAAGTTAATTCTCTCTCCGCAGTGTTTAGCTACATGCAGGCAAGCCCATATCTGCAGGATAATACCGTTTTTGCGGGTGACAGGTTCAATTTAAGGCCTTTACTGGCTAACCAAGCAGTGGAGTACTTCGATGCATGAGATGGAGCATTGTTGTGCATAAAAATCAAGGTTTTCTTGAAAGGTTTAGCCAATGTATAGCTAAACAGACAACCAGTAGGGTAGCTACTGGTCTCAGTAAATTTCTGAATAATATGTGCAACTGTAGTCACAGGAACATCAAGCTGCTTGGAGATGGCCTTATAACTTTTACCTTTAACATGTTTGTCTATAATTTTCTTTCTAATCTCCTGAGACAACTCTTTCCTTCGCTTCCTCTGGTCCATGTTGAGTGTGATTACACACCATGTCACCAAACAGCACAGTGAGTATCTGTAGCCCTCTATACAGGCCCACTCACTGATTCCAAGATTGTAGGTCTTTTTCTATTATTATAAAATACTTCACTTGAGATAACTATGAGACATAACAAAATAAAACACATCAGAACAAACCAAAAGAACAAAACTACAATCAGAACAAAACACAAAGAAATAAACTAGAAATGGAAACAATATTTAGGAAAGTTCTTGACCTACAAAAAGTGAAAAAAGAAAAATGAAATAAAATTAAAGAAACAAGAAATAAAACTAAAAAGGGAAAAAATAAATAACCATAATTACACGAGTAACCCCTAAAATAAGAAAAATAAAATCATGTAAAACCCCCGGCCCAGCTTCATTCATACCACTACATACAACCCCAACTACATTCACATCGTCCTATATACAATATTATATACAATATAAACACGACACTAAACCTAATACTATACATGACACCAAAACAACAAATACCCACTGGTCCCACTGCCTTACCTTACATCGTCCGCCTTATACCACCACATTCACACTACAACAAACCTAAAAACAACACAATAAACAAAAAAAAAAATTATTGTTTTTTTTTTGTTTAGTTTTTTTCTGTTTTCTTTTTTTATTTTTTACTATATTTAAACACAAACTTATACTAACTATCCCACCACCCCTCATCCAGCTCTGGCCACAAAGTTCAGGAATTCTCCGAGCTAGGATCAGGCCCCAAAGTTTTTCCCCAGGCGGGGCCTGGGCCAGGCCAGATCAGTCTCTTATCACCGCTGTTGAACCCCCCGTCCCCCCACCCAACCTAACTAAGACCCTCTATTATACACAATATATGAAATATATACAATACATACAATACACTATATACAATATATACATAAACCAACATTACAGAACACAACTCACCAATCAAGGCTCAAGGTCGATGAATGAAAAACTCCTATTCAGGAGACAGAGATTCAAAACAAAAATCTAGGGTGCAAAGACATTAGCCCACCACCAGGATATAGGAGTACTACTGGACTAAGGCACCCTTAAGGAGAAACCCCTCCAGTGATGGGCCGCCCTCCGGGCACCCAGTCTTTCACACTCCAGAGAATGTACCTTCACCAGGGCACCTAGGATGCTGCTATAAATTTCATCTACACGGAGGATTTTACTCTGCGTCGAAACCAAAACTTGTGCGTTCCACGTGAAGTACCTGACCACTGCGCTGACTATGAATAAAGTGGTTCGGTCCCTTCTCCCGGGGTCTCCGAACGCTCCATAAGCCAACTCGGCATAGGACAGAGTAGCCAGCCGCGGCCAACCAATGGAAGCTCCCACCCTGTTGTACACCTCTGTATTAAAGGGACAATGCAGCAGGAAGTGCTCCATGCTTTCCAGCATGGGGGCAATTCCTGTCCTCGGAACTCCTGTACTTCAGATTGTCCCTTACATACAACTTACCTTGGAAGCAGCGCCAAGTCAAGTCCCAGTACTTCTTGGGGATCCTGTTAGAATTTAACAAACTCAACCCAACCTCTAGATCCCGACTTGGGCAGTCCTTGAGGACCAATGGTCTCTGAAAATGCAAAAGCAAGACCTGCATATCGAGGAGTTTCCTCAGGAGGGACCTCACCTCCCACATTGCGAGACCCCACCGGCACATCATTTTCAGAACCGGGGTAACATAAGCCGGAGATGTCCGTGCGGTGTGCGAAGATCCTTCAATCTTCCCCGTCTCCCATTCCTGGAAGAAAGGCTGAAACCATCCCTTGCAGGAGAATAACCACGGAAGAGCCCTCTCTTTCCAGAGGTTTGCCACGTTGACCTTCAAAAAGGTGTTCACTAGGAACACCACAGGGTTCACCATATTCATCCCCCCTAGTCTCCTTGTGCGGTAAGTGACCTCCCGCTTGCCTAGGTTTAGTCTATTTCCCCATAACATCTGGAAGAACAAACTGTAGACCCGAGTCCAGAGAAGCTCTGGCAAGACACAGACGCAGCCCAGGTAGATTAGCAAGGGGAGCAGGAAAGCTTTGCACAGGCCAACCCTTTCCCTAAGGGTCAAAGACCAACCCTTCCATTGGTCCACTCTTTGGGCGACACCTTTGATTCTGCCTTCCCAGTTTTTCGTGGGGTAATCACCCTGGCCAAATTCGATGCCTAGGACTTTGGCATGTTCTTGGAGCTCGGGAAGGGTGTCCGGAAGATGAAACCCGGGATCCCCGCCTGCCAACAAGAGACTCTCACACTTGTCCTGTTGACCATGGACCCGGAAGCCTCCGAGTAGCTCTCCACTTCTGACATCACCACCATCGCCTCCACTTGTGAAGAAACAAAAACGGTGACATCGTCCACGTAGACCACTACCCTCAGGATAGCCTCTGGCGCCACCCCACCCATCCCCACCCCCACCAACGGTCCACAATCGACCCTTCTGAGGAAGGAATCGATTGCAAACGCGTAAAGCAAAAGGGCTAAGAGGGCAGCCCTGGGTGACACCAGATCCTACCCCGAAAGGTTGTCCAATCCACCCGTTTACCAGAGGGAAAGTCTCGGCTATCTTAGCTAAAACCTTCCTGTCCACATTGAGAAATGCTATGGGATGCCAATTCTCAATGTGTGACGTATCCTTACCCTTTGACAAAATGATCAAAGCTTACCTCCCCAATGATCTCGGCAGAGTGATCAAGGAGAGACACTCATTAAACAACTGAGTCAAGAGGGGGACCAAGGAGTCCCTAAAGGTCTTAAAGAACTCAGATGTTAAGCCATCTGGACCTGGTGATTTTTTGGGCATGAGCCCATTGATCGCCAGTCTCACTTCCTCTTCTTTGATCGCTTCTGCCAAAACGTCCAGCGAGAGGTCAGCCCCTGGCTCAGGAACAGTTTCAGCCAGGAAAGCCGACATCCTGTCACGATGCAGTTCCCTCCTTCTCAAGAGGTGCGAGTAGTATGAACTGACGACCTCCAAGATCCCTGACATGGACCTTCTCAGGGATCCCGTACTGTCCATCAGCCCAGTCACACAAACAATATTTAGGAAAATTCTTGACCTACAAAATGTGAAAAAAGAAAAATGAAATAAAATTAAAAACAAGAAATAAAACTAAAAAGGTAAAAAATAAAAAACCATAATTACACGAGTACACCCTAAAATAAGAAATATAAAATCACGTAAAACCCCTGGCCCAGCTTCATTCATACCACTACATACAACCCCAACTACATTCACATCGTCCTATATACAATATTATATACAATATATACAATATAAACACGACACTAAACCTAATACTATACATGACACCAAAACAACACATACCCACTGGACCCCTTATACCACCACATTCACACTACAACAAACCTAAATACAACACAATATACAAAAAAAATTTTTGTTGTTTTGTTTTATTTTTGTTTTTTTCTGTTTTCTTTTTTTTTGTTACTATATTTAAACACAAACCTATACTAACTATCCCACCACCCCTGATCCAGCTCTGGTTACAAAGTTCAGGAATTCTCCAAGCTAGGATCAGTGTTGTGTTTCGGTAGCTGAGGAGAATAAGCAAAAACGGCAATACACCAGAAAGGCTGGAACCTATTAGATTGCAGTAACCTGAACTAATCACACAACTAGAGGTAGATGTGGAGCGTTCCTACGTTGATCCTAGACGCCTCGTCACAGCCTGAGAGATAACTACACCTAAAGGCAGAAAGATGAAAGCCATCTGCCCCGGAGCAGATACCCAAAGAAAATAGGAAGCAACCAAAAAATGTAATGGCAGTTAGACAAGAAAAAGCACGGACACAGACAGAAAATAGAATGAGCAAACGCTGGGGCCCAATCTGTCTAGACAGAAAAGTACAGGAAAGGATACTCACTGCAATAAAAAAACAAACCTAAAAAATACCAACTCTTCTGATTGCAAAAACACCTGAGATCATACGATCTCTACCATCTAAATCAGATCTCTGGTGTAACAAAACTCAGCCGCAGCCACGGAAAAAGCAAATGAACAAATAACAGTGGCTTCAGATAAACTGAGAGGAGCACAAGCCCCCCGGAGGGGACCTGGCTGACATCCACAGAAGTGCAGGGAACAATGCAAAAAGTAAGCACAAAAATAAAAGCAGAAAATATCTTATCTGATAGCAGAAGATGCAGGCAAGACTCAGCAAACTTCCAAATGAACCAGGAAAAACAATTGAGACAAGAACAATTGATCACCGGCAACCATCATGGGAGGGAACCTCCCTTATATCAGACCAGTCCGTGATCCCAGATTGCTATTCCTCGCTGAAAGGTTCAGTACTTTCTGTAACCACCAGAGGGAGCTTCTGCTCAGAAACCATCTCTAGCACATTCATAACAGTACCCCCCCCTTGAGGAGGGGTCACCGAACCCTCACTCGTGCAACCAGGCCGATCAGGATGAGCTCGGTGATAGGCATGGATCAGTCTCCTAGCATGGATGTCCGAAGCAAACACCCAAGAATTGTCCTCCTGACCATAACCTCTCCACTTAACCAAATACTGGAGTTTCTGTCTAGAAAAACGAGAATCCAATATTTTCTCAACCACATACTCCAGATTGCCCTCAACCAAAACAGGGTCAGGAGGCGCAGCCATAGGAACCACTGGCTCGACAAACCTCTTCAATAAGGACTTGTGGAACACGTTATGGATCTTAAATGTCCCTGGAAGAAGCAAACAGAAGGAAACAGGATTAAGAATCTCCATGATCTTATAAGGTCCAATGAACCTAGGCTTAAACTTTGGAGATGCAACCCTCATAGGGATATTTCTTGAGGACAACCAAACCAAGTCCCCCACTTTAAACCGAGGACCATCAGTCCTATGCCGGTTGGCAAACCGTTGGGCCTTCTCCTGAGAGAGAGACAACCTCTCCACTACCTGGTCCCAAATCTGCTGCATTCGCTCCACAACAGAGTCAACACCCGGACAGACAGAAGCCTCCGCCTGTCCCGAAGAAAATCGAGGGTGAAACCCAAAATTGCAGAAAAATAGAGACATCAAGGTGGCAGAGCTAGCCCTATTATTAAGAGCAAACTCAGCCAAAGGCAAAAAAGAGACCCAGTCATCTTGATCAGCAGACACAAAACATCTCAAATAAGTCTCCAAGGTCTGGTTTGTTCTCTCGGTTTGTCCATTGGTCTGAGGATGAAAAGCAGAGGAGAAAGATAATTGAACACCAAGTTTAGAACAAAATGTCTTCCAAAATCTGGAAACAAACCGGACTCCTCTGTCAGACACAATGTTCTCCGGAATGACATGTAACCGAACCACGTGCTGAAGAAATTAAGGCACCAATTCGGAGGAGGAAGGTAATGGCACAAGATGTATCATCTTGGAAAACCTATCACAGATTACCCAGATAACGGTCATTCTCTGAGAAACAGGGAGGTCGGAAATAAAATCCATAGAGATATGGGTCCATGGCCTCTTGGGCACAGGTAATGGCATAAACAAACCACTAGAGCGAGAGCAAGGCTTGGAGCGAGAGCAAGTCCCACAGGACTGCACAAATTCCCTGACGTCACAAGACAAAGTAGGCCACCAAAAGGACCGACTCACCAAGTCTCTGGTACCAAAAATCCCGGGATCACCAGCCAACGCGGAACAATGAATCTCAGACATCACACTCTTCTTCCACTGGTCTGGGACAAACAATTTCCCAATAGGGCAGCGCTCAGGTTTATCCTCTTGACACCCTTCCAGAGCCAGTCTCAAATTGGGCGAGATGGCGGAAAGAACTACACCCTCTTTCAAAATAACAGTAGGATCAGATAACTCAGGAGAGTCCGCAAAGAAACTCCTCGAGAGGGCATCCGCCTTAACATTCTTAGTGCCAGGAAGAAAAGAAACCACAAATTAAAACGTGTGAAAAACAAGGCCCACCTGGCCTGTCTAGGATTAAGTCGCTTGGCTGATTCGAGATAAACCAGATTCTTATGGTCCGTGAGGACCACCACCTGATGTTTGGCTCCTTCCAGCCAATGTCTCCACTCTTCAAAGGCCCACTTCATGGCCAATAACTCCCGATTACCCACGTCATAATTACGTTCAGTTGGAGAAAATTTTCGAGAGAAAAAGGCACAAGGGTTACTCTTAGAGGTCTCTGTATCTCTTTGGGACAAAACGGCACCTGCCCCAATTTCAGAGGCATCAACTTCCACCTGAAACGGTAGAGAAACATCAGGCTGCCGTAGAACAGGAGCAGAAGTGAATCTCTGCTTAAGTTCCTGAAACTCAGAGACTGCCTCAGGAGGCCAATTCACCACATCAGAACCGTTTTTGGTCAAATCAGTCAATGGTTTAACAATACCGGAGAAATTACCAATAAATTTACGATAAAAATTGGCAAACCCAAAAATCTCTGAAGAGCCTTTAATGAAGTAGGTTGGACCCAATCACAGATGGCCTGAACCTTGACCGGGTCCATTTCAATAACAGACGGAGACAAAATGAATCCCAGAAATGAGACCTTCTGTACGCCAAAAAGACACTTTGATACCTTCACATACAGTGCATTCTCTCTCAAAATCTGGAACACAGTCCGAACATGTTTCACATGAGAGTCCCAGTCATTGGAAAAAATCAAGATATCATCCAAATAAACAATCAGAAATTTATCCACAAAATCCCTGAAAATATCATTCATGAAGGACTGCAAGACGGAAGGAGCATTAGTGAGCCCAAAGGGCATCACTAGGTACTCAAAATGCCCCTCTGAGGTATTAAACGCCGTCTTCCATTCATCCCCGTGCTTAATGCGAATAAGGTTATACGCCCCCCCTGAGGTCAAGCTTGGTAAACCAACTAGCACTTTTCTCCCTGGAAAACAGGTCAGAAATCAAGGGTAACGGATATTGATACTTCACAGTGATCTTATTCAAGAGATGATAATCAATACACGGCCTCAATGAACCATCCTTTTTGGCCATAAAGAAAAAACCGGCACCCAAGGGTGAAGAGGATGGTCTGATATGACCCTTCTCCAATGACTCCTTGATATAAGATTGCAAAGCATTGTGTTCAGGTACAGACAAGTTAAAAAGGCGACCTTTAGGAAATTTACCACCAGGCACTAATTCAATAGCGCAATCGTAGCTCCTGTGAGGGGGCAAGGATGCAGATTTACTTTCACTAAATACATCCGAAAAATCAGTCAAAAAGTCAGGAACATCCTGAGACTAGGGAGAGGCAGAAAAAACAGGAGTGTCGGCATTAACACATTGGCAGCCCCAACTGGTCACAGACACAGATTTCCAATCCAAAACAGGATTATGAGACTGTAACCAAGGGAAACCTAGTACAATAATGTCATGCAGATTATACAGCACCAGAAATTTGCAACTCTCCTGATGATCTGGTTCAACCCTCATTATCACCTGAGTAGAAAACTGGGGTTTATTCTCCGCCAAAGGGGTAGAATCAATGCCCAGTAGGGGAATAGACTTCCGCAGGGGTATCATGGGAAACCCACAATGTTTGGCAAAGTCAAAATCCATCAGGTTAAAAGCTGCTCCTGAATCAACAAAAGCCTGAGCAGAAAATGTGGACAGGGAGCAAATCAGGGTAACAGTCAACAGAAATTTAGTCTGAACACTACCCAAGACAACTGAGCGTGCAAAACGTCTTCCCCGCTTAGGGCAGACTGAAATAGCATGAGAAGCGTCACCACAGTAGAAACATAACCCACTGCGCTTTCGAAACTCATGACGCTGTGCCCAGAAGTCACTCCATCACACTGCATGGGCTCAGAAGCTGGCTCACAAGGCAACACTATCTCACGCATACCTCTGCGCTCACGCAAACGTCTGTCAATTTGAATAGCCAATGACATTGAATCATTAAGACCAGAGGGAGCAGGGAATCCCACCATAACATCCTTTACATTCTCTGACAGCCCCTTCTGAAAAAGGGCTGCCAAAGCATCATCATTCCATTTGGTCAGGACTGCCCACTTTTGGAATTTCTGACAGTACAACTCAGCGTCTTCAATACCCTGATTTAATGCCAACAAGGTTTTTTCAGCTTGATCAGTGACATTAGGTTCATCGTACAATAACCCCAGAGCCAGAAAAAGTACATCAATATCATTCAAAACAGGATCCCCAGGTGTCAGGGAAAAAGCCCATTCCTGAGGGTCGCCGCGCAGGAGAGAGATGACAATTTGAACCTGCTGTGCTGCATTCCCTGAGGACTTAGGCTTTAAGGCAAAAAATAACTTAGTTATTTTTGAAATTCAGAAATTTAGCCCGATCCCCCAAAAACAAATCTGGCATGTGAATCCTAGGTTCCACAACCGGCAACCTAGCAAGATAGGTAGCAATACTCCGAACCTCAGTGGCAAGCTGATCCACACAGCCAGACAACTGTGCAAGCTCCATTGAGAGAGAAAAAAAAATCCTCCTCAGCAACCAGAGAAAAAGAGGGAAAAAATGCAACAAACAGGAACAAAAAAATCTCTGATATCTCTGACTTTTTTTTTCTTTCCACACTATTTTTCCCTTCTGTGAGTACCATATAATTTTCAGTTTGGCCGGTGATACTGTTATGTTTAGGTAGCTGAGGAGAAAAAGCAAAAGCGGCAATACACCAGAGAGGCTGGAACCTATTGGATTGCAGTAACCTGAACTAACCACACAACTAGAGGTAGCCGTGGAGCGTTCCTACGTTGATCCTAGACGCCCCGTCACAGCCTGAGAGATAACTACACCTAAAGGCAGAAAGAGGAAAGCTATTTGCCCCAGAGCAGATCCCCAAAGAAAATAGAAAGCCCCCAAACATGTAATGGCGGTTAGACAAGAAGCACGGACACAGACAGAAAATAGAATGAGCAAACGCTGGGGCAAACAGAAAAGTACAGGAAAGGATTCTTACTGCAATCCAAAAAAAACCTAAAAAATACCAACTCTTCTGATTGCAAAAACACCTGAGATCACACGATCTGCACCACCTAAATCAGATCTCTGGTGTAACAAAACTAAGCCGCAGCCACAGAAAAAACAGGAAAAAGCAAATGAACAAATAACAGTGGCTACAGATAAACTGAGAGGAGCACAGGACCCTGGAGGGGACCCGGCTGACCTCCACAAAAGTGCAGAGAACTATGCAAAAAGCAAGCACAAAAATAAAAGCAGAAAATATCTTATCTGATAGCAGAAGATGCAGGCAAGACTCAGCAAACTTCCAAATGAACCAGAAACCACAATTGAGACAAGAAAAATTGATCACCGGCAACCATCATGGGAGGGAACCTCTGTTATGAATGTTTTAGAAATGAATTCTGAGCAGAAGCTCCCTCTGGTGGTTACAAACAGTACTGAATCATTCAATGAGGATTGGCAATCAGGAATTACAGACTGCCTGGATATAAGAGAGGTTTCCCCCATCATGGTTGCCGGTGACCAATTGTTCCTGTCTCAACGTTGTTTCCTGGTTCATTTGGAAGCTTGCTGAGTCTTGCCTCTTCTCCTGCTCTCAGATAAGATATTTTCTGTTTTTTGTTTTTGTGCTTGCCATTTGCATTTTTCTCTGCATTTCTGTGAGGTTGGCCAGGTTCCCCTCCCCGGGGGGCTTGGGCCCCTCTCGGTTCCTCTGGAGCCACTGTTGTTTGCTCATTTGCCTTTTCCAGTTTTTTCAGTGGCTGCGGCTGAGTTTTGTTACACCAGAGAACTAATTTAGGTGGTAGAGGTCGTGTGATCTCAGGTGTTTTTGCAATTAGTAGCGTTGGCTTTTTTTTAGGGTTTTTTGGATTGCAGTAAGTATCCTTCCTATCCGTTTCTGTCTAGGCAGATTGGGCCCCAACGTTTGCTCATACTATTTTCTGTCTGTGTATTTCCTCTTGTCTAACCGCCATTACATGTTTGGGGGCTTCGTATGTTCTTTGGGGATCTGCTCCGGGGCAGATAGCTTTCCTTTTTCTATCTTTAGGTGTAGTTATCCTCTCAGGCTGTGACGAGGCGTCTAGGACCAACGTAGGAACGCTCCACGGCTGCCTTTAGTTGTGGTGGTTAGTCAGGGTACTGCAATCCAGTAGATTCCAACCTCTCTGGTGTATTGCCGTTTTTGCCTGCTCTCCTCAGCTACCAAAACATAACAGTATCACCGGCCCAACTGAAAATTATATGGTACTCACAGAAGGGAAAAATAGTGTGGAAACAAAAAAGGTTGTCAGAGTTGTCAGAGATTTTTTTTTTTTTTCTGTTTGTTGCATTTTTTCCCTCTTTTTCTCTGGGTGCTGAGGATTTTTTTTTTCTCAATGGAGTTTGCACAGTTGTCTTGCCGTGTGGATCAGCTTGCCACTGAGGTTCGGAGTATTGCTACCTATCTTGCTAGGTTGCCAGTTGTGGAACCCAGGATCCCCATGCCAGATTTGTTTTTGGGGGATCGAGCTAAATTTCTGAATTTCAAAAATAACTGTAAGTTGTTTTCTGCCTTAAAACCTAAGTCCTCAGGGAACGCAGCACAGCAGGTTCAAATTGTCATCTCTCTCCTGCGCGGCGATCCTCAGGATTGGGCTTTTTCCCTGACACCTGGGGACCCTGTTTTGAGTAATGTTGATGCATTTTTTCTGGCTCTGGGGTTATTGTACGATGAACCTAATGTCACTGATCAAGCTGAAAAAACCTTGTTGGCATTAAATCAGGGGCTTGAGGACGCTGAATTGTACTGTCAGAAATTCCGAAAGTGGGCAGTCCTGACCAAATGGAATGATGATGCTTTGGCAGCCCTTTTTCGGAAGGGTCTGTCAGAGAATGTAAAAGATGTTATGGTGGGTTTCCCTGCTCCCTCTGGTCTCAATGATTCTATGTCATTAGCGATTCAAATTGACAGATGTTTGCGTGAGCGTAGAAGTAGGCGTGGAATAGTGTTGCCTTGTGAACCAGCTTCTGAACCCATGCAGTGTGATAGAGTGGCTTCTGGGGCACAGCGTCATGAGTTTCGAAAGCGCAATGGGTTATGTTTCTACTGTGGTGATGCCTCTCATGCTATTTCAGTCTGCCCTAAGCGGGGAAGACGTTTTGCACGCTCAGTTCTTTGGGTAGTGTTCAGACTAAGTTTTTATTAACTGTCACTCTGATATGCTCTCTGTCCTCATTTTCTGCTCAGGCTTTTGTTGATTCGGGAGCAGCTATTAACCTGATGGATTTTGATTTTGCTAAACGTTGTGGGTTTCCCTTGATGCCCCTACGGAAGTCTATTTACCTACTGGGGATTGATTCTACCCCTTTGGCGGAGAATAAACCCCAGTTTTCTACTCAGGTGATAATGAGGGTTGAACCTGATCAGGAGAGTTGCAAATTTTTGGTGTTGTATAATCTGCATGACATTATTGTACTAGGTTTCCCTTGGTTACAGTCTCATAATCCTGTTTTGGATTGGAAATCTGTGTCTGTAACCAGTTGGGGCTGCCAATGTGTTAATGCCAACACTCCTGTTTTTTCTGCCTCTCCCCAGGCTCAAGATGTTCCTGATTTTTTGACTGATTTTTCTGATGTGTTTAGCGAAAGTAAATCTGCATCCTTGGCCCCCCATAGGAGCTATGACTGCGCTATTGAATTAGTGCCTGGTAGTAAATTCCCTAAAGGTCGCCTTTTTAACTTGTCTGTACCTGAACATGACGCTATGCGGTCTTATATCAAGGAGTCATTGGAGAAGGGTCATATCAGACCATCCTCTACACCCTTGGGTGCCGGTTTTTTCTTTGTGGCCAAAAAGGATGGTTCATTAAGGCCGTGTATTGATTATCGTCTCTTGAACAATATCACTGTAAAATATCAATATCCGTTACCCTTGATTTCTGACCTGTTTTCCAGGGTGAAAAGTGCTACTTGGTTTACCAAGCTTGACCTCAGGGGAGCGTATAATGTTATTCGCATTAAACACAGGGATGAATGGAAGACGGCGTTTAATACCCCAGAGGGGCATTTTGAGTACCTAGTGATGCCCTTTGGGCTCACTAATGCTCCTTCCGTCTTCCAGTCCTTCATGAATGACATTTTCAGGGATTTTGTGGATAAATTTCTGATTGTTTATTTGGATGATATCTTGATTTTTTCCAATGACTGGGACTCTCATGTGAAACATGTTCGGACTGTGTTCCAGATTTTGAGAGAGAATGCTCTGTATGTGAAGGGATCAAAGTGTCTTTTTGGCGTACAGAGGATCTCATTTCTGGATTCATTTTGTCTCCATCTGTTATTGAAATGGACTCGGTCAAGGTTCAGGCCATCTGTAATTGGGTCCAACCTACTTCATTAAAGGCTCTTCAGAGATTCTTGGGTTTTGCCAATTTTTATCGTAAATTTATTGGTAATTTCTCTGTTATTGTTAAACCATTGACTGATTTGACCAAAAAGGGTTCTGATGTGGTGAATTTTGGCCTCCTGAGGCAGTCTCTGCGTTTCAGGAACTTAAACAGAGATTCACTTCTGCTCCTGTTCTACGGCAGCCTGATGTTTCTCTGCCATTTCAGGTGGAGGTTGATGCCTCTGAAATTGGGGCAGGTGCCGTTTTGTCCGAAAGAGATCCTGAGACCTCTAAAAGTAACCCTTGTGCTTTTTTCTCTCGAAAATTTTCTCCAACTGAACGTAATTATGAAGTGGGTAATCGGGAGTTATTGGCCATGAAGTGGGCTTTTGAAGAGTGGAGACATTGGCTGGAGGGAGCCAAACATCAGGTGGTGGTCCTCACGGACCATAAGAATCTGGTTTATCTGGAATCAGCCAAGCGATTTAATCCTAGACAGGCCAGGTGGGCCTTGTTTTTCACACGTTTTAATTTTGTGGTTTCCTTTCTTCCTGGCACTAAGAATGTTAAGGCGGATGCCCTCTCGAGGAGTTTCCTTGCGGACTCTCCTGAGTTATCTGATCCTGCTGTTATTTTGAAAGAGGGTGTAGTTCTTTCCGCCATCTCGCCCAATTTGAGACTGGCTCTAGAAGGGTGTCAGGAGGATAAACCCGAGCGCTGCCCTATTGGGAAATTGCTTGTCCCAGACCAG
This sequence comes from Oophaga sylvatica, assembly GCA_033576555.1. Taxonomy (NCBI): domain Eukaryota; kingdom Metazoa; phylum Chordata; class Amphibia; order Anura; family Dendrobatidae; genus Oophaga; species Oophaga sylvatica. Next base: position 390,613,673 of record JARQOD010000002.1, read on the forward strand.
TGGAAGAAGAGTGTGGTGTGGTGAATTTTTGGTACCAGAGACTTGGTGAGTCGGTCCTTTTGGTGGCCTACTTTGTCTCGTGATTTCAGGGAGTTTGTGCAGTCCTGTGGGACTTGCTCTCGCTCTAGTGGTTTGTTGATGCCATTGTGTTATGTTTCGGTAGCTGAGGAGTGCAGGCAAAAAAGGCAATACACCTGTCACGCGGTCTTATGATATGTGTACGATGTCAGTAAACTATTCTTAAAAGAACAACACTCTATACAACATATAGATTAGCAACATCAGCATGTAAATATAGAATAGATTTACCTGACACGATATCCGTTGAACTCAGGGTTAATCTTGAGGACTTGATACACTGTCACAGGAAAGAGGAGGACCGGGGGTCTAACCTGACCCTAAACTGGGGTCCTAACTAATCCCTCACCTTGGAGGTACTGATAATGGTTCAGAGGTCCAAGTCTCCAGCCTAACCCTGTCTCCTATCAGTCCCTGAACCCTGTAATCAGTCCTAAGAAGGATTCTGATTACCACCAAAGGGATATGGGCTGATCTCTGCTAAATACACAGATTAGACATATAAGACAGACTGGAGAAAACACAGACTTGCATACACACTCAAACACAGAAGGAACATAAATGATCTGGGATATTAAACTCTAAGCAAGGTGAGCTTAAAACAACTAAGGAGCTCTTTAACTTAAGTCTATACAGATACAATCCTATCTGTGGTCTGCATGAAGAATTTCACTGGCAACTCCCAAAACAGACAACCAGAGATTTAAAGGAAACCAATCAACAAATAATTAATTGCAGCCGGGAGAAACTGCACCCAGTCCCAGAACTGAGCACAGACAGAATTAACTCCCTAACTGCCAAACACAAAGAAACAGCAACTCAGCTGTGAGAAGTCAGAATGTGCAACCGCGACGATCTTCGTGGCGATGCACACATGACAGTACCCCCCCTTCTACGAGGGGCCTCCGGACCCTCAGGGCCAGGTTTGCCCGGGTGAGTTCTGTGGAAGGTCCGCACCAAACGATCTGCGTTAATGTCAGACGCAGGAACCCACGTCCTCTCCTCTGGACCATACCCCTTCCAATGCACCAAGTACTGAAGGGACCGGCGATTCAGACGTGAGTCAATGATCTTTGACACTTGAAACTCCAAGTTACCATTGACCACCACTGGAGGAGGAGGTAGAGGTGATGGTATGACTGGTGCCACGTACCTCTTAAGTAATGACTTGTGGAACACATTGTGGATTTTAAACGTAGGAGGGAGGTCCAGACGAAATGCCACAGGATTAATTATGGAACTGATCCTGTACGGCCCGATGAATCTGGGGCCCAGCTTCCAGGAGGGAACTTTAAGTTTTATATTCCTGGTAGACAACCATACCAGATCGTTCACATTAAGATCTGGACCAGAAACTCTCCTCCTATCAGCCATACGTTTATAACGGTTCCCCATAGCACTCAGATTATTCAATACACCTCTCCACACTGAAGCAAGTGACGACGAGAAACGCTCCTCCTCAGGAACCCCAGAAGGGCCCCCCCCATTGAAAGTACAAAACTGGGGATGAAAACCATATGCCCCAAAAAACGGGGACTTACCAGTGGACTCGCTCCGCCTGTTGTTAAGAGCGAACTCTGCCAGAGGCAAGAAAGAAGACCAGTCCTCCTGGTTCTCTGAGACAAAACACCGAAGATAAGTCTCTAGGCTTTGATTCAGACGCTCTGTCTGACCATTGGTCTGCGGATGAAAAGCCGAGGAAAATGACAATTGCATCCCCCGACGTAAACAAAATGCCCTCCAAAACTTGGACACAAACTGAGACCCCCTATCTGACACCACATCAGAAGGCAACCCATGAAGACTCACAATCTCCCCAATGAACACCTGCGCCAGAGTTTTAGCATTAGGGAGGGCAGGAAGAGCAATGAAATGTGCCATCTTACTGAACCTGTCAACAACCACCAGTATGACAGTCTTCCCTGACGACTGAGGAAGGTCCGTGATGAAGTCCATAGACAAATGAGTCCATGGACGCTCCGGAAGTTTCAAGGGTAAGAGGGTCCCAGACGGACGGGTATGAGGGGTCTTAGAGCGAGCACAAACCCCACAGGACGCGACAAAAGTTAAAACATCTTTATTAACGTTAGGCCACCAAAACCGGCGAGAAAGGAGATCTAAAGTAGCCTTACTCCCTGGATGTCCTGCTAAAGCAGAATTATGATGTGCCTCAATAACCTTTTGTCTCAACTGATTTGGGACAAACAGTCTCCCTGGAGGTCCTGCAGGGGCGTCCCCCCGAACCTCTAATACCTCCTCCTCAAGCTCAGAACATACAGCCGACACTACCACCCCCTCCTGAAGGATAGGAATCGGGTCATCCATTTTCCCGGCCCCTGGGAAACTGCGAGATAAGGCATCCGCCTTAACATTCTTAGATCCAGGGCGATAAGTGACAACAAAATTAAACCTGGTAAAAAACAACGACCATCGAGCTTGTCTGGAATTCAGACGCTTAGCAGATTCCAAATACAGCAGGTTCTTGTGATCAGTAATGACGGTGACCGGGTGGACTGCCCCTCCAAAAAGTGACGCCATTCTTCAAAAGCCAACTTAATGGCCAAAAGTTCCCTATTGCCGATATCATAATTCCTTTCGGCGGACGACAATTTTTTAGAAAAGAAAGCGCACGGATGCCATTTACCAGGGGACGGACCCTGGGACAATATTGCACCCACCCCTACGTCAGACGCGTCCACCTCCACAACGAACGGCTGTGATGCATCTGGTTGGATGAGAACGGGTGCCGAAGCAAAACATTTTTTCAAAGAGGAAAAAGCTTGGCAAGCTTTGTCCGACCATTTAGAAAAATCCGTCCCTTTTCTTGTCATGTCAGTGAGAGGTTTGACAACAGATGAGAAATTACAAATAAATTTCCGGTAGTAGTTAGCAAACCCCAGAAAACGCTGCAGAGCCTTAAGATCCTCTGGCTGATCCCATTCAAGCACTGCTCTCACCTTTTCAGGGTCCATACGGAAACCGGAGGCTGACACCAAGAAACCCAAAAACTGAAGTTCCTGTACGGCGAATACACACTTTTCCAGTTTGGCGTATAGTTTATTGTCTCGCAAGATCTGCAACACCTGTCTCACATGCTCCTGGTGAGACACAAGATCTGGTGAGTAAATTAAAATGTCATCCAAATATACGACCACAAACAGCCCCACCAGATGACGAAAAATGTCATTAACAAAATGTTGGAATACTGCTGGTGCAGTAGTCAGACCAAAAGGCATGACAAGGTTCTCATAATGTCCCTCCGGCGTGTTAAACGCCGTTTTCCACTCATCCCCCTCTTTTATCCTAATCAGATTATACGCCCCCCTGAGATCCAATTTAGAGAACCATTTGGCGCCAACAATTTGATTGAAGAGATCAGGAATCAGAGGGAGTGGATACGGATCTCGAACAGTAATCCGATTAAGTTCGCGGAAATCCAAGCAAGGGCGTAGGCCTCCATCTTTTTTCTTCACAAAGAAGAACCCCGCGGCCACTGGGGAAGATGAAGGTCTAATATGCCCTTTGGCCAGACTTTCCGAAATATAATCTTTCATAGCCTGCCTCTCAGGACCAGAAAGGTTATATAACCTAGCTTTAGGTAACTTAGCATCAGGAAGTAAATTAATAGAGCAGTCATACACGCGATGAGGAGGCAACTCCTGACACCCCTCCTCAGAGAACACATCCCCAAAGTCCTCCAAAAAAGGAGGCAAAGTACTAGGCACGACCGCACTGATGACTGTGTTCATGCAGTTACTTTTGCAAAACTCACCCCATTGGCTTATCTCTCTGGACTGCCAATTAATCACAGGGTTATGTTTAACCAACCAAGGAAGTCCCAACACAATAGGAGTAGGTAGACCCTCCAACACATAACAAGATATAGTTCCCTATGTATTGCCCCTACCCGAAGGTCAATGTTATGAACCTCATGAACAAAGCTACCTTGGCCGAGAGGCCTGGCGTCAATGGAGAATATAGGGATCGGTTTGACCAATACACTCAGATGCATACCTTGAGCCTGAGCAAACTGAGCGTCAACCAGATTAGCCCCGGACCCACTATCAAGAAGAACAGAAAATCTCTCCACTCTCGTACCAACCACCACCTCCACTGGTACAAGGAACTGAGAAGAACTAGCGGACGAAATACATACTCCCAGGTTGTCGTCCACCACACAACCTGGGATTAACAGTTTTCCGGCGACTTTTTGCTCAACAAGGCACGGGATGGACATCCCCCAACAAAATGTCCCTCTTTCCTGCAGAAGAAACACCTTCTAGTCCTGCGGCGTACCGCCAATCCCCTCCTACGAAATGATGTCCCTCCCAACTGCATAGGCTCCTCCGAACAGACAAGGGGAACCTCAACATAAGGGACTTTAGTAGTAGGTGGAGTAACAACAGGGGGTGGAGTTACCTCGCACCTCTCCCGGAGCCGTCTATCAGTACGGATAGCTAGGGCCATAGCAGCCTCCAGTGATGGAGGAGAATCATACTGAGCCAAAACGTCCTTTAATTTGTCAGAAAGCCCATGACAAAACTGGCTCCTAAGAGCTGGGTCATTCCACTGAGTATCTGTGGCCCATCTACGGAACTCAGAAGCAAATTCCTCCGCCGGACGATCTCCCTGCTGTATCTTACGTAATTTTGTCTCAGCAAGAGAGACCCGATCTGGGTCATCATATACCAAACCCAGGGCAGTAAAAAATCGATCTACTGACTGTAGAGCCGGGGATCCCGGAGGAAGGGAGAAGGCCCAGGATTGAGGGTCCCCTTGTAGGAGCGAGATAACAATTCCCACTCTCTGCTCTTCACTCCCTGATGATCGAGGCCGAAGCCGAAAATACAATTTACATGCTTCCCTGAAGGTAAAAAATTTGTCTCGCCCACCAGTGAACCTGTCCGGGAGAGCTACTTTAGGTTCAAATCTGGTTTTCTCCGAGGGAGACAAAACTTTGGACTTAATGTCCGTCAGCTCCATGGATAATCCCTGCAACTGCAGAGCCAGCTGGGCTACTGGATCCATGGCAACTGGAATAATTTTATGGGCCAGTGAAAATGTCACGCGGTCTTATGATATGTGTACGATGTCAGTAAACTATTCTTAAAAGAACAACACTCTATACAACATATAGATTAGCAACATCAGCATGTAAATATAGAATAGATTTACCTGACACGATATCCGTTGAACTCAGGGTTAATCTTGAGGACTTGATACACTGTCACAGGAAAGAGGAGGACCGGGGGTCTAACCTGACCCTAAACTGGGGTCCTAACTAATCCCTCACCTTGGAGGTACTGATAATGGTTCAGAGGTCCAAGTCTCCAGCCTAACCCTGTCTCCTATCAGTCCCTGAACCCTGTAATCAGTCCTAAGAAGGATTCTGATTACCACCAAAGGGATATGGGCTGATCTCTGCTAAATACACAGATTAGACATATAAGACAGACTGGAGAAAACACAGACTTGCATACACACTCAAACACAGAAGGAACATAAATGATCTGGGATATTAAACTCTAAGCAAGGTGAGCTTAAAACAACTAAGGAGCTCTTTAACTTAAGTCTATACAGATACAATCCTATCTGTGGTCTGCATGAAGAATTTCACTGGCAACTCCCAAAACAGACAACCAGAGATTTAAAGGAAACCAATCAACAAATAATTAATTGCAGCCGGGAGAAACTGCACCCAGTCCCAGAACTGAGCACAGACAGAATTAACTCCCTAACTGCCAAACACAAAGAAACAGCAACTCAGCTGTGAGAAGTCAGAATGTGCAACCGCGACGATCTTCGTGGCGATGCACACATGACAACACCAGAGCAGTTGGAATCTATGAGATTGCAGTACCCTGACTAACCACAACAACTAGAGGCAGCCGTTGGAGCGTTCCTACGTTAGTCCTAGACGCCTCGTCACAGCCTGGAGAAACTAACTACACCTAAAGATAGAAATAGGAAAGCTATCTGCCCCGGAGCAGAAAACCAAAGATAATAGAAAGCCCTCAAACATGTAATGGCGGTTAGACAAGAAGAAATACAGACACAGACAGAAAATAGTATGAGCAAACGTTGGGGCCCAAACTAACTAAATAGAAAAGGATAGGAAGGGTACTTACTGCAATCCCAGAAAACCCTGAAAAGCACCAACTCTACTAATTTCAAAAACACCTGAGATCACACGACCTCTACCACCTAAATTAGTTCTCTGGTGTAACAAAATCAAAACAGCAGCCACTGAAAAAACTGGAAAAAGCAAAGGTACAAACATCAGTGGCTGAACTAAACTGAGAGGGCAAAAGCCCCCGGAGGGGACCCTGAAGGCCCCCACAGAAGTGCAGGACAAAATGCAAAAATCAAGCACAAAAACAAAAAGAAGAAAATGTCTTATCTGTTAGCAGGAGATGCAGACACGACACAGCAGGCTACAAAGGAAACAGGAATCAAGGATTCAGACCAGAACAATTGATCACCGGCAACCCTGATGGGAAGGTGACTCCCTTATATAAGACCAGTCAGTAACACCTGATTCCCAATCCTCACAATCTTCACTGGACAGACCAGCACCGCTTGTAACCACCAGAGGGAGCCTCTGCTCAGAACTCATCCCAAGCCCACTCACAACACCATTGCCTGTGCCCAAGAGACCATGGACCCATATCTCTATGGATTTTATTTCCGACCTCCCTGTTTCTCAGAGAATGACCGTTATCTGGGTGATTTGTGATAGGTTTTCCAAGATGATACATCTTGTGCCATTACCTAAGTTGCCTTCCTCCTCCGAATTGGTGCCTTTGTTCCTCAGCACGTGGTTCGGTTTCACGGCATTCCTGAGAACATTGTGTCTGACAGAGGAGTCCAGTTTGTTTCCAGATTTTGGAGGACTTTTTGTTCTAAACTTGGTGTTCAATTGTCCTTCTCCTCTGCTTTTCATCCTCAGACCAATGGACAAACTGAGAGAACAAACCAGACATTGGAGACTTATCTGAGATGCTTTGTGTCTGCTGATCAAGATGACTGGGTCTCTTTTTTGCCTTTGGCTGAGTTTGCTCTTAATAATAGGGCAAGCTCTGCCACTTTGATGTCTCCATTTTTCTGCAATTTTGGGTTTCACCCTCGATTTTCTTCGGGACAGACGGAGGCTTCTGTCTGTCCGGGTGTTGACTCTGTTGTGGAGCGTATGCAGCAGATTTGGGACCAGGTAGTGGAGAGGTTGTCTCTCTCTCAGGAGAAGGCCCAGCGGTTTGCCAACCGGCATAGGACTGATGGTCCTCGGTTTAAAGTGGGGGACTTGGTCTGGTTGTCCTCAAGAAATATCCCTATGAGAGTTGCATCTCCTAAGTTTAAGCCTAGGTTCATTGGACCTTATAAGATCATGGAGATTCTTAATCCTGTTTCCTTTCGTTTACTTCTTCCAGGGACATTTAAGATCCATAACGTGTTCCACAAGTCCTTATTGAAGAGGTTTGTCGAGCCAGTGTTTCCTATGGCTGCGCCTCCTGACCCTGTTTTGGTTGAGGGCAATCTGGAGTATGTGGTTGAGAAAATATTGGATTCTTGTTTTTTTAGACAGAAACTCCAGTATTTGGTTAAGTGGAGAGGTTATGGTCAGGAGGACAATTCTTGGGTGTTTGCTTCGGACATCCATGCTAGGAGACTGATCCGTGCGTATCACAGAGCTCACCCTGACCGACCTGGTTGCACAAATGAGGGTTCGGTGACCCCTCCTCAAGGGGGGGGTACTGTTATGAATGTTTTAGAAATGAATTCTGAGCAGAAGCTCCCTCTGGTGGTTACAAACAGTACTGAACCATTCAATGAGGATTGGCAATCAGGAATTACAGACTGGCTGGATATAAGGGAGGTTTCCCCCCATCATGGTTGCCGGTGACCAATCGTTCCTGTCTCAACGTTGTTTCCTGGTTCACTTGGAAGCTTGCTGAGTCTTGCCTCTTCTCCTGCTCTCAGATAAGATATTTTCTGTTTTTTGTTTTTGTACTTGCCATTTGCATTTTTCTCTGCATTTCTGTGAGGTTGGCCAGGTTCCCCTCCCCGGGGGCTTAGGCCCCTCTCGGTTCCTCTGGAGCCACTGTTGTTTGTTCATTTGCCTTTTCCAGTTTTTTCAGTGGCTGCAGCTGAGTTTTGTTTCACCAGAGAACTAATTTAGGTGGTAGAGGTCGTGTGATCTCAGGTGTTTTTGCAATTATTAGCGTTGGCTTTTTTTTTAGGGTTTTTTGGATTGCAGTAAGTATCCTTCCTATCCGTTTCTGTCTAGGCAGATTGGGCCCCAACGTTTGCTCATACTATTTTCTGTCTGTGTCTGTATTTCCTCTTGTCTAACCGCCATTACATGTTTGGGGGCTTCCTATGTTCTTTGGGGATCTGCTCCGGGGCAGATAGCTTTCCTCTTTCTATCTTTAGGTGTAGTTATCCTCTCAGGCTGTGACGAGGCGTCTAGGACCAACGTAGGAACGCTCCACGGCTGCCTTTAGTTGTGGTGGTTAGTCAGGGTACTGCAATCCAGTAGATTCCAACCTCTCTGGTGTATTGCCGTTTTTGCCTGCTCTCCTCAGCTACCGAAACATAACAAACCTCCCTTATATCAGACCAGTCAGTGATCCCAGATTGCCATTCCTCGCTGAAAGGTTCAGTACTGTCTGTAACCACCAGAGGGAGCCTCTGCTCAGAAACCATCTCTAGCATATTCATAACAGGGGAGTCTGGCAGGACTACCATAGGGGAGATACATCTTTCTGGGGGTGGAAAAGAGTGTTCCATTATGTACCCCTCTGAGATAGTTCTTAGAACCCACCGGTTCTCGGTAATTTGAGCCCAGTTTCCCGCAAAATATTTGAGTCTCCCTCCCATGGGTCTGGCGTCATTGTCCTTTGGATCTGGATGATGAAGGAAAGGAACCCTTCCTTGTACTCTGGCTATGGGAACCTCTATATGACCCTCTGCTGGACCTGCTCTGGCTCCTAAAGTCAGGCTGACGTCTAGGGGGGAAACTTTTACGAAAGGGCTGTGGCTGTTTTGGTCTCTCTTCAGGAACCCCTTCTTTTTGTCGGATGCTGACTCCAAGATATTATCCAGAGCCGGCCCGAACACTCTTAGCCCTGAAAAGGGGATAGAACACAACTTAGATTTTGAGGCGTTATCCCCTGACCAAGAACGCAACCAAATAGCTCTTCTAGCTGCATTAGATAATGAACTATTTCTCGCTGCGAATCTTACAGATTCCGCTGATGTGTCTGCAAGGAATGCCGTGGCTGATTTTATCAGAGGGAGAGAAGTAAGAATATCTGCCCTGGGGGTCTTATTGGTAAGGTGTTCCTCCAACTGGCCCATCCAGAGAAACATGGATCTGGCTACCGAAGTAGCCGCTATGTTAGTCTTAATAAGGGCTGCTGAAGACTCCCATGCCCTCTTTAAGAGAATGTCCGCCCTTCTGTCCATTGGATCTCGAAGACTTGAAGAGTCCTCGAAGGGAATGGTCGTTTTCTTAGCCACCCTTACTACCGGCACATCTATTTTTGGTGTTTCTTCCCACAGATTTATTTCCTCCTGCTCAAAAGGTAAACGTCCCTTGAAGTCTTGGGCTAGTACCAGCCTACGTTCTGCGTCCTTCCATTCATCCAGTATCATAGACTGGATATGCTCACTAACCGGGAATACTCTCTTTCTTTGCAGTGTAAGGCCCCCGAACATTAAGTCCTGCCTGGACTGTGGCTTTGGGACCTCCTCTACCTGCATAGTACTCCTCTCGCGTCCCTCCATGCAGGGACAGGAAAAACACTGAGGAAAGGGGGTGGGGTGGGTCCTTTTAACCTCTCGTGTGCTTTCCTGTCCCTGTAAGGAGGAGGAGTACGTCCTCCATGGTGCTGTCAGGAGGGACGTCCTGGAAAACATGATTAAAACAAAAGAATTGACCAATGCTGATGGAAGTCGAACCTTCAAGATTCTACATCATCTTACTTGCTCCTCTAAAGCAGTCATAAATTAAAAACAAGACTGCACATCTGCAAGAACTAAAAAAGCATAGACCTGAAGATATAATGTAACAAAAAATGCGGTTCACAATGTGGCGGAAAAAAAAACCATGATTGAAAATAGTGATGAAAACAATGACGTTAAAAGTGCTTATAAAAATATAATACCGTGTTTTTTCGGACCATAAGACGCACTTTTTTCCCAAAAAATTTTGGGGGAAAATTGGCTTGCGTCTTATGGTCGCAATATACTTACAAATCACGGTGGCGACGGTCCCGTGGCAGCAGTGCCGATGCAGCCTCCCTCTGCTCTGTAGTGTGGCGGCAGCGGGGCTCTGTGCTGCGTGGGGGCTCCGCCGGCATTTCGTCATAGTCGGAAAGCCCCCCCGCAGCTCCGCTGCTGGAATGGACAATGATAGGGTGGCATGGGAGAAAGCAATGATAGTGGTGGGGAGAAGGCAATGATGGAGGTGGTAAAGAGGGCAATGTTGGGGTGGGGCAGAGGACAATAATGAGATGCAGGGGAGGACAATGAGGGGTGTGGGGGATTGGGATGGGAGGAAGGGGGGCAATGGACTTAGGAACAGGGGGAGGTGGAGGAAGACATTATTATCGCTTATTATGTCTAACACAGTCCCTTAGTATATAGTGTACTCACTAATTCAGTTTAAGACCATCCTTAGTTATAGTTTCCTCTTTTATTATGTATAACCCCGTCCCTTATTACGTACCATCCTCTCTAGTTATATATGGTGCCGTCCCTTATTATATAGCTGCCTCTGCTGTTATGTACAGTGCTGTCTCTTACATAGTGTATTCTTATTAATTTTGTTATCAACAGCGCCCTCCTATTACATAGTCCCCTCTCTTGTTAGATATAAAATGACTGATGGAGGAGTCGGTGACCAGATTACCAGTCCATCAGCTCCTCCATTAGAAAGGAAGCTCTCCCATGCTCCATCAGCCATCATTGCATTATACAGCCAACAGGACAGGACGGTATGTAATAAAAAACAGGGCTCTATATAATCCAATATGTAAGGGACGGTACTGTACATAACAAGTGAGGGCACTGTATAATAGGGGATGGCAATATACATAATAAAGGAGACTGTGCAATATATATACAGTACAGACCAAAAGTTTGGACATACCTTCTCATTCAAAGATTTTTCTGTATTTTCATGGCTATGAAAATTGTAGAATCACACTGAAGGCATCAAAACTATGAATTAACACATGTGGAATTATACATTACACTTTACAAAAAAGTGTGAAACAACTGAAAATATGTCTTATATTCTAGGTTCTTCATAGTAGCCACCTTTTGCTTTGATTACTGCTCTGCACGCAGAAAAGGTGAACGGATGGATTCTACATGCCTGGTTCCCACCGTGAAGCATGGAGGAGGTGGTGTGATGGTCTGGGGGTGCTTTGCTGGTGACACTTGGGGATTTATTAAAAATTGAAGGCATAGTGAACCAGCATGCCTACCACAGCAACGTGCAGCAGCATGCTATTCCATCCGGTTTGCGTTTAGTTGGACCATCATTTATTTTTCAACAGGACAATGACGCCAAACACACCTCCAGGCTGTGTAAGGGCTATTTGACCAAGAAGGAGAGTGTTGGGGTGCTACACCAGATGACCTGGCCTCCACAGTCACCAGACCTGAACCCAATCGAGATGATTTGGGGTGAGCTGGACCGCTCACCGCTTCAATTTTGAATAAATCCCCAACAGTGTCACCAGCAAAGCACCCCCACACCATCACACTACCTCCCCCATGCTTCACGGTGGGAACCAGGCATGTAGAGTTTATCCGTTCACCTTTTCTGCGTGCAAAGCAGTAATCAAAGCAAAAGGTGGCTACCTTGAAGAACCTAGAATATAAGACATATTTTCAGTTGTTTCACACTTTTTTAAAGTGTAATGTATAATTCCACATGTGTTAATTCATAGTTTTGATGCCTTCAGTGTGATTCTACAATTTTCACAGTCATGAAAATACAGAAAAATCGTTGAATGAGGTGTGTCCAAACTTTTGGTCTGTACTGTATATATTATATATATATATATATATATATATATATATATATATATATATATATATGTAGCCATAAAAGGAAGGAGGCCCAGACACATTTCTTGCACAGGGGCCCCAAGCTGTCAGTGTCCGCCCCTGGTTTAGTCTGTGACTGCCACAATAAATATTCAGTAAACTTTTGGTCACTTGTCCCATTTGTATTACTTATGTTATTAGCATTATGGACTTGGTGATACCAAAATACTTTAAAAGTCTTGCTGTTGGTTATTTTTGCAATTAAATTACCTTCCAAGCAAAAGCATTGGTGGGAAAAGAAGTTACTGTTCCAGGAAAATAAACCGGAATTAAAAAAATTAGTAGAGGCCTTGGGAGGCAGGGTGAGTAAAATAAAACTGGTTGTGTTGACCCATGGAAAGCCTTCGCTGTGGTAGCCACAATTTTAAAGGGAATCTGTCACCCCATTTTAGCCATATCAGCTACAGATATGACTGGATAGTGCGTCCCATAAGCAAGCTATCGGTATGTAGCTTATATCCAGATACCCCGTTTTGATAGCAAAATATGTTTGTAAACTTGAGATTCTTTTCTGTAAATCTTGGCGGTCAGGTCTGGAGGGCGGCGTTTTCTCTCTTCTCCTACCCCCCCCCCGCTCCTCTGCATCTCTTGCGTATGGCCGTCTGTGAATCGCACAGACGGTGCTCTGCTTCCCGCAATTGCGCTTTTAAAATTCCCCATTCCCCTCGCGCATGCGCAGTGTGGTTTGCCCAACAGTGGGTAAAGCATAAAATCATTACAGTACAGGCGCAACTCTTTCCTTGCCCGGAAATGACTGCTTGCCCTGGACCACTTCCGGGGCGAGGAAAGTGAAGGACAATGGTTGCACATGCGCTGTATTGATTTTAGGTTTTGCCCACTGTTAGGTAAAGCACACTGCGCATGCGCGGGGGAATGGGGAATTTTAAAAGCGCAATTGCGGGAAGCCAAACGCCGTCTGTGCGATTCACAGACGGCCATACGCAAGAGATGTCGAGGAGCAGGGGGGGGGGAGAGAAAACGCCGCCCTCCGGACCTGACCGCCAAGATTTACAGAAAAGAATCCCAACTTTACTAAGGTATTTTGCTATCAAAACGGGGGTATCTGGATATAAGCTACATACCGATAGCTTGCTTATGGGACGCACTATTCAGCCATATCTTTATCTCTGATATGGCTAAAATGGGTGACAGATTCCCTTTAAGCCAGTTTCCAGCAGGTGACAACGGCAGGGCCACACGTAGCTACTTCCGGTCTGCGGTGCGAGCGTTCACTCACTACACAGGACTACAAATCCCGGCATGCATTGCGGTGGCGGCGGACAGTGATGACGTACATGATTGAGCCACGGCCTAGGCCTTGCAGTTATTTGCTGTGTAACGTCTGGAGGCCGGGCTTAGCGGGGACTACCGGCTAAAGAAAGGAAGGTAGCGCAAGCATGGAGTACCTGATCGGCGTCCGGGGCTGCGACTACGTGCTGGTTGCGGCAGATACTGTGTGCGCCAACAGCATCATCCAGATGAAGCACGGTGAGTGGCGAGGAGCCCGGTGTACCGGGGCTGCGGCAGAAATGACGTCCCCGACTAGACACCGGTTATCGCCTGTCACGACAGTGTGTCTGACCCTGGCGACATGAGAAGGTGTCCCAGAGTGCGCCACACACGGGAGAGCTCTCCAGCCCCTCATGCCCTGTGCGCTCCATCACTATGGCTGGCCCTGTCAGGTGCTGGGGTTCGTCACTTGTCGCATTTCCCATCATAGAGGCTTTACCTTTCATGCCCTGTGCGCTCCATCACTATGGCTGGCCTTGTGTCAGGTGCTGGGGTTCGTCACTTGTCGGCATATACCGTCATAGAGGCTTTAGCTCTAACGCCATGTGGCTGCCCATGTGCCGGGGGCTTCTTTCTGCATATTCTGGTGGTGCGGTGTAATGGTTCATCAGTGTGGACCACCCTAGGCAGAGGGTGTGCACCCCTTCAGTAACAGGTCTCTCTCGATCCCCCAATAGACGTGTCCTCTGTGTTCACCCCAATACGTAATGTGAATGGGGAGGGGGGTGACCACTGTCAGACACCTCTGGTGGTCACCTATCTACCCTGCGGACGCCCAGTCCAGCTTTCCGCAGACATCGGCTGCTGGGGGAGAGTTGGGAGGACTTGCTGCTCGGCTCACCTTCTGCATTTTACACCTTTTAAGGGGAAAGGAACGAATAATCAGGGAACTCGTAAAGATTTCAGTAGCCTTGATGCAAAGTCAGTAGATCTTGTGAATCAGTCAGCCCCCTCAGTAATCTGAGGTCACAGGACGGGATTGTGAGACCCCTCTACCTGATGGCGTGCCAGCTTGGTGCGACATCATCATTGTGGCGTGATGCACACGTGCCATTGTTCGGGCCGGCTAGTGAAAAGTAGAGCCATGGATGCTCTGAGTGAGGCAGTTCTCAGGGCTCCCGTCTGGCAGTCTCACATTACTGACTGGGCCATTGGACCAGCTCCTGTGAATGGATGTGCACCAACTCCAGCATTCAGGAATACATCTTTTTTTTTTTTTTTTTAAACACCAAACCCCACATCCTCTGTTATACACTGCTCAAAAAATAAGGGAACACTCAAATAACACATCCTAGATCTGAATGAATGAAATATTCTCATTGAATACTTTGTTCTGTACAAAGTTGAATGTGCTGACAACAAAATCACACAAAAATCATCAATGGAAATCAAATTTATTAACCAATGGAGGCCTGGATTTGGAGTCACACACAAAATTAAAATGGAATGTAATGTCCTTAAAACAAGACAAAATGATGCTCAGTAATGTGTGTGGCCTCTACGTGCCTGTATGACCTCCCTACAACGTCTGGGCATGCTCCTGATGAGGCGGCGGATGGTCTCCTGAGGGATCTCCTCCCAGACCTGGAGTAAAGCATCCGCCAACTCCTGGACAGTCTGTGGTGTGACGTTGGTGGTTGGAGAAAGACATGATGTCCCAGATTTGCTCAATCGGATTCAGGTCTGGGGAACGGGCAGGCCAGTCCATAGCTTCAATGCCTTCATCTTGCAGGAACTGCTGACACACTCCAGCCACATGAGGTCTGGCATTGTCCTGCATTAGGAGGAACCCAGGGCTAACCGCACCAGCATATGGTCTCACAAAGGGTCTGAGGATCTCATCTCGGTACCTAATGGCAGTCATGATACCTTTGGCAAGCACATGGAGGGCTATGCGGCCCTCCAAAGAAATGGCACCCCACACCATTACTGATCCACTGCCAAACCGGTCATGGTGAAGGATGTTGCAGGCAGCAGATCGCTCTCCACAGTGTCTCCAGACTCTGTCACATGTGCTCAGTGTGAACCTGCTTTCATCTGTGAAGAGCGCAGGGCAGCAGTGGCGAATTTGACAATACTGGAGTTCTGTGGCAAATGCTAAGTGTCCTGTACGGTGTTGGGCTGTGAGCACAATCCCCATCTGTGGATGTCGGGCACTCAGACCATCCTCATGGAGTCGGTTTCTAACCATTTGTGCAGACACATGCACATTTGTGGCGTACTGGAGTTCATTTTGCAGGGCTCTGGCAGTGCTCCTCCTGTTCCTCCTTGCACAAAGGCGGAGGTAGTGGTCCTGCTGCTGGGTTGTTGCCCTCCTACAGCCCCCTCCACTTCTCCTGGTGTACTGGCCTGTCTCCTGGTAGCGCCTCCAGCCTCTGGACACTATGCTGATAGACACAGCAAACTTTTTTGCCACAGCTCGCATTGATGTGCCATCTTGGATGAGCTGCACTACCTGAGCCCCTTGTGTGGGTTGTAGAGTCCGTCTCATGCTACCACAAGTGTGAAAGCACAACCAACATTCAAAAGTGACCAAAACATCAGCCAGAAAGCATTGGTACTGAGATATGGTCTGTGGTCCCCACCTGCAAAATCACTCCTTTATTGAGTGTGTCTTGATAATTGCCAATAATTTCCTTCTGTTGTCTATTTCATTTGCACAACAGCATGTGAAATTGATTGTCAATCAGTGTTGCTTTGTAAGGCTGTGTTTCCATGATCAGGAAACGCAGCACTTTGGACGGAGCGGAAAGTCCGCTCCGCCCAAAGCCCCGCCCCCTACTGAACGCGCGGTCAATCCGGATGTGTTCATGGAACACATCCGGAATGACCGCAGGGCTACATAGCCCTGTTATTTCCCTTGCGGCGACGCAGCTGTAACATCTGGACGCTGCGTGTTTGACGCTGTGCCGACGCACAGCGTCAAACACGCAGCTAATCCTGACTGTTTCCTGACCGTGGAAACATACCCTAAGGGTGTGTTTCCACGGTCAGGAAACCATCAGGATTAGCTGTGGATTGAACGCTGTGTCCTACCACAGCGTTTAATCCGCAGCGGCCAGATGTTCCTGCATAGTGGAGGGGATTTTATGAAGTCCCGTCTCCACTATGCGTCCGATTACGCGGGTGACACACCCACGAAACCGGACATGCGGCGCGTCTTTTCAGATCGCAGCATGTCTATTTACCTTGCGGCGACGGAGCATAGCCGCAAGGTAAATAACACAGTCCTATGTAGCGGTGCGGCGATTCCGGATGTGTTCAATGAACACCTCTGGATTCACCGCGCGTTCAGAAGGGGCGGGGGCTTTGGGCGAAGCAGGGTTTCCGCTCCGTCCAAATCGCATTGGTTCCGGACCGTGGAACCATACCCTAAGTGGACAGTTTGATTTCACAGAAGTTTGATTTACTTGGCGTTATATTCTGTTGTTTAAGTGTTCCCTTTATTTTTTTGAGCACTGTATATATACTTCTATAAGGTCTTGGAAACTGTTGTATCCACATTTAGGTGATGTGGATTATGTACACATCCATTAGCGCCATTTTTGTCAGAGCTTGTAGGGTCCTAAACTGGCCTTAATCATTAGATAGTGAGCGTTCAGACTGGTTATCGCTTCCACCCCCATACACATGCACGCTCAGCTCGCCTGGGCATGCAGCTGTTCTCAGCATGAGGAATGGAGGAATCCGTTGTCAGATGTCTCTGTGTCAATATGTGCCAGATTCGTGTGTAAATCTAACTGCCTGGTTATGATCTCGCGACAATAGTTTGGTTCCCCCGAATGATCAGCTCGCCGTGCCGTGATCATCAGGCTCGGCTGATGTAGATCTAGCATGTATTGCCAGCTTGAGGGTGTTTTCATCTAGGACTATAAAAACACATAAATAAGTGCAGATTTTTGCCTCCAACTTTCTGCTTTTTCACATATAAATGCTATTGAAATTCCCAATGTCTAGACTGCATCATAGATTGTTTTTGGGGGGTTTCTTTGTATTTTCTATACAAAAAGCAGCATATGTTGTACACAGATTGTAATGGCTTCGGGGTCGGCTGTGGCACCTGACTACCAGGTGGAGTGGTGACTGTGTGGGGTGCGTAGTTCAGAGGCAGACAGCTTAGGTTGTGGCCGGAGCAGTGACTCGCTGTATAAATCTGTCTCATCATGGTGTTAGTGGGAGCGGCTTCTAAAAGAAAGTGAAAGAATCTGGAGCTGTTCCTGGCTTCCTGCCTTGCCTTCACAGCAGTCATTTGAAAAATCCCCAAACTTCCCCTCCTATTTACATAGTCCTTTTATTGTATGCTTCTCCTACCTGTATGTACAGACTGACCAGTGCCATACAAGACGTCAGCCGTACAAGCAGCTTGCTGTATACCAGTGATTCTGCCATGGATGCATCGCACTATTTCTGTACTGTGTGTGAATGTATATGTAACTGTAATACGTTTCCTTGAACAGATGTAGACAAAATGTTCAAGATGAGTGAGAAGATCCTCCTCTTGTGTGTGGGAGAGGCTGGCGACACCGTGCAGTTTGCAGAATACATTCAGAAAAATGTCCAGCTATACAAAATGAGGAACGGTAAGTTGGCGAACAACAAATTTTAGGAGTTGTGATGGAGAATAATGAATTTTGGTCAGTGATGTGACTCATCGTACAGAGCCTCATTGTATGAGTGCAGCTAATGTTCATACAACTTTGTCCCTGCTGCCCGTTATGTAAAGTAAAGGTAGCCGGCCCGAGGCTAGCATGGCTTATAGCAGCAATCATGGCAGCCATAGGCGATGTTAGTTAACAGGTTTGAGCAGTTTACGTAGATGACACTAGACCATTGTCATATACAGGTATTATTCTCTAAATCTACTGTAGTGGATTCACATTTAGGAAAAACCTTTCATTAAACATGGATAGCTGAGCCTGCAAACATTGGAGGGGATTTACTAAGGGCCCTGTCTCACATAGCGACTCACCAGCGATCCCGACAACGATATGAACTTGTCAGGATCGCTGCTGAGTCCGCTACATGATCGCTGCTGAGCTGCCAAACAGGCAGATCTCAGCAGTGATCAGGACAGCGAGTACGCTGGTAACAAGCGACACACGTCGCTTAGTTACCGGCATACCCACGCGCTGGTGCAGGCAGCTGGTAACCAAGGTACACATCGGGTTTCTATGCACCACTCGGCGCTTAGAAACCCATTGTGTACCTTGGTTACCAGCTCCCCTAAACCAGCGCGCTGGTATCGAACGTACACATTGGGTTTCTAGGCACCGCCCGGCGCCTAGAAACCCGCTGTGTACCTTGGTTACCAGCTGACCGCTGGTCTCCCGCCTGCCACACGCAGTAATGTGTGCTGGCCAGCGGGAGACCAACTATCAAAAAAATGGTCCAGGACATTCAGCGACGATCAGCGATACCCAGCAGGGGGGCTGATTGTCGCTGCATGTCACACACAGTGATATTGCTGGGGAGATCGCTGTTGCCTCACAAAACTTGTGACTCAGCAGCGATCTCGCTATGTGAGGCCGGGGCTTTAGACTACCACCAGAGTACAGGGGGGAGTAAAATGGAAACGCTTAAGAAGCCTAGGACTATTAATACATTTGTTGTATCTTTGTGTCTGTGCTCCAGAAAAAAACCCATGAGATGACAGGTGGCCCAAGCCCCCTTCTACTAATTCTCGCCCACCCTTTTGAAAAGTGGAGAGAATGGAATAAAAAGTTGCAAACTTTTGCAAATTATTCCCAACAAGAAACTGTCCTAAATGTTTACTTTTTCTAACAAGTTATAAAGTTATTACCTATCCACAGAATAGTTAATACCTTGCTGATTGCTAGGATTTCCCCATGGATCCTGAGAGCTGTCTGAATGGAGTGGGAGTTGATCATACACCACTGCTCCTTTCATTGTCTACAGGGCTGGTGGAGAGAGCGCCACGTGCAGCGCTCATCACTCTCCGGGAATCTTGTAGAGAATGAATGCAGTGGAGGTGCTACAGAGGCTTGGGAGTGTAGGAGAAAGCAGACTATTCAAGATGGGACTCTGCAGAGCCCTAATCTCTGGAGCACTGGGGGTTGTATATCAGGGAGTTAGAACTTTCATTTCTGGGTTACCCCTTCCACAAATCTCCACTATTGTTTGTTAATAAGGCAGAATCACTGTCATTACTAGTCACATAAAAAATGTATTTTCTTTCTGTTTTTAGGCTATGAATTGTCTCCCTCAGCAGCTGCAAACTTCACACGTAGAAACCTAGCTGACTATCTGAGAAGCAGGGTGAGTTACTAAAGGTTGTATGACATGTCTGAGTCTCTCAGTAGATTCTAAGATTGGGAAATGTTTTTTAAAAGCTTTTTGAAATCCTTTGAGCTGCCACAAAACCTTCTAAGTACGCCCATATAACAAAACTTAATTTCATATGTTTCGGCATGATTGAAGCCTAATGAATGTATATGGTTCACATAGTGAGTAGTTGCTGGGGTACATTGCACTTCCCTGTATTCTTTTCCATCTCCCCTCCATAGACAGGCTGCTGTGTAAGCACGACGTGCCTCTCGTATGCCCTCTCCCCAGTGTTATCTTGCTACAGTGAATTGTTATTGTGGTGCTCTCGTGACCCCATGAAACAGATGGTGCAGGTAAAGCTGTGATTTTTAAATATCCTGTCTCCCAAGTGCTGAAATCCATTTGCTACACACCGAAAGTTAATATCGCTAACGAGGGTAATTGAACACGCGTTTTGGCAAACACATTTAGCAGGATGTGACATGGTGCCACGTTCCATCTCCTCTCCTTTATTCATAGTCAGGGCCACCCTCCCCCTGTCCCCTTAGAAGATCTGCCTTGCCCTCCGCTCTCCACGATGCCCACTCCCACCCCACCTGCTCCAGATGGGCAACTCAGTAGGGGGACACTGGCAGAGGCAGATGTGTTTGCATGCCGGAGATGCAGGTCTTTGCCACTGCAGATGGTGATGCCTGGGAGGGAGTGGGGTGTGTAAACTATTGTTCATGGATCCTGCTGTTAAGTCTATCCACTCTCTGACACTGCACAATGTAGCTGCTTACAGCAAAGAGAACTCGCTACCAAGTATGTAACCACATCATTCGCAGATAAGCGTATAGTGTAATCAGTGCCACGGGATAATGTAACTGGACCTCTGAAATGATCGTGTCTTTGTATAATCCTGCTTGAAATTCGGATATCTGTTCTATTCTGGCATCTCAATGTTTGACGCAAGTGGTATCTGCTCAAAAATGACTTTGCCAGTTTCTTAATATTTTGGGGCACTTGGTAAAATAAGGCAAAACCGTAGTGGGAAACTTACCCCAGCTCATGGCTGCCATAGATTTAGTCTTCCGCTGCACCCATAGGCCAAAGATGATCCAAGTGTATTGAGGCATGCACACCTTGCTCCTGCAGGCTTTTGGTGTAAGACTGTGTATGAAACAAGGTTTTAGATTGATCACTGTTTCTGGACATCATCTTGCGTACAGGAGTAGAGTGGCTGTAATGCCCAAACAATCCGCTGTGTTGGCTCATTCTCATTGAGCTTGGCTCTAGCTCCTACCACAAATGTCTCTCTAACCAACGCTGACACAGTTGCAGGATCGCAGGTGTAAATTCCCCAGCCCGTACGTCTCTCTGGGGGATCTGAGACAGCGTTGCTATCTCACTCCTCAGCAGAGACGTGCTAAGCAGCGAGGACCCGCTGAGCGTAGAGGAATCATCGGATCAGCAGAATACACCGGAGTGCAGACTTTCAGGTGTAGTTATCTAAAGTTCAGAGCTCCTAAAATAAGCAGTGTACGATGGGAGAGATAGTTTAAGTGTTGGCCGCATTTATCTACATAATTGCAATAGGCAAAAGGAATGGAAATAATTTTTTGGTGGGAATGAACACATTTGTCAAGGTACTCTCCTAGAAAATGTAATTTAATGATGGATATTGCAGTGGGCATGTTGTCTTGGTGCTGTCACATTTGGTGTCTGCTGCATGCCACTTCCTAGAGGTTTGCAGTAACAGATGCCGTTTTATACCAATGACCCTAGTGGTTATAGCATTACTGAAATTATGGACTGGCTGTTGACACTAGTTGCTAGTCTGTTTTCTGCCATCTCGAAAGGAAATGATCGGCTTGGCCAAGCTTTTATTGGGTAAATGAAGGAATGTCCGTGGCAGTGACTCCTTCATCTGCCCTGAAAAACAAGAGGATCGGGCCTTCACCTGCCTGTATCTTCTCTCCCCCGGCATCATCTATCATGGAAGAGCCAGGAGGTCTTCCTGTACACATTAGATTGTCGTCTGGTCTTGCTGACTTTAATCCAAGGCTAGAGCATTACGACTACATGTCGCTTTGCGACATTACATTTAATGACTTTCTATATAGTTTTTAAATGAGTTTTGGTTTTCTATCGCTGTTATCATCATATGTTATGTAACTGTGTTGCCAAATACTTCAATGCAAGTGACCAGCGATTGCTACTTCCGTGACTTCTCTGCAGTTTGTCCTCTTTATTTTTACAACAAAATCAGAGCAACAAGTTGCACAGATGTTTTGGCTGTGCCCCCTTTCTGAGAAACACGTGTAGCCGCAGTCTAATATGTATGGAGGCCTAAAGAACTACATTATTCAATTGCCTCTTAATGCGCCGTACACATTAGATGGCTGTCGGCCAGGAGCCATCTTAGCCGCCTCTTCCGTACACAGGACCACACATTATTTTGAGCTCTCCTGTGTTCGCTATATGAAAACCATTGGCACACATTTTTAGCAGTGGCTTATCTTTGAGAGAACTTCGTCAGTCTGAAATCGGTCATGACCAATAGACTGCTCCGTTCTCCGGGCTGATGTTGGTCTAATGTGGATGGGGGCCTTACGTCAGGTTTTAGTGTATATGTGTGTGTGTGTGTGTGTGTGTGTGTGTGTGTGTATATATATATATATATATAGATATAGATATAGATCTATATATATACATATATAGATCTATATATATAGATATATAGATCTATATATATCTATATATATATAGATCTATATCAGTCTGGGGCTTATCTTTTTTTCTCAATCTTCTGCACTTATCATTTAATAACTTTTCTGTTCATTTAATTTAGCATGATTTATGGAACTTGTTAATTTTCTAACAATGAGATGCCATATATTTTGTGTTGCCTCTACACTATCTGCATATGCAGAAAACAGCAATGTATTTTACATTGTATTAGCAATGAGGCGGGATGTGCCAGCTTTTGACCTGGGTTGAATATCGTTATTGTGACTGCGCCCGCCCTTGTGTCACTCGCCCTGCGCTCGCTTCCTGCTGTGCTGGTTTCTTCCTGTTCTTTCTCTGCCTTTGTTACTGTTATTTTGCCTTCCACCAGATGTCTCACCGCTGTCAATCACCACCCCTGTGCCGTCTCACCGTACAGCATGACTTAGTGTCTCTTGTCACCACTGCACCCCTGGAGCTGAGAAGTCGGTGGAATTTCACGCTTTGCTAAATCCCAAATGCAGCTTATTGTTTTAGAGGAAATAATGGGATTCGGAGGTTTGTTTATATTGTATTCTCATTGTCGGGGTGATTTCCAGAGGTCTATTAAACATGGCGTGATTCTCCGTTTTGGAGAATTTATTCCCAACGGTTGACGACTGCATTGGCCTGATGTGTGATACTTGCATTACAATTAGATTTAAAAAAAAACAAAAAACTACACATTTCTGGATTTTGCTGAAAAACCTCAAAGCAAAGTTGCCTTTGTGCTAGATCCACTTTGGGGCTTTACTCACAAAACTGCAGTGGGATTTTTCTGAAAAACTTTGAGTTAAATCCCCCTTCTCACATTTACAGAAAGATTTATGTTCTTGAGGTGGGTTCTGCAGATGGGCAGTTAAAATTACCGCAGAAAAGCGGTAAGTGGTTCTCTCTAGTGTTAGGAAAGTGATACGGGATTATTGGTTACTAGCTGGAGGGGGGTAATGTCACAACGGGGTCAAGCTTTGCAGCGTTGAGAATCCCTTTCTCCCCCCCCCCCCCTCCATGTGCTCACCCACCTATCCACTCTCTCTCCCCCATGCGCTCACCCACCTATCCACTCTCTCTTTCCCCATGTGCTGACTTCGCCTACTGTGCTCTCTTCTTTGTCCTGTCTACCCCATGTGCTATCCCCCTTGTCTGCTGTCTCTTTCCTTCCTGTGCTGTGTTCTCCCCTCATGTGCTGTCCCATTTGAGCTATCTTCCCACTGTGCTCTGTCTCTCTCACCCCTGTTGTGCCTTTGCTGCTTTACTTTCATTGTCATTGGCGTACTTTTTAGGAGGAGCCATATTGGCTTTCCATGAACGAAAGTTCACTTCAAAAATTGTCTGTGTCTGACCGTGTACAGAACATACCACAGCTCCTGGGCAGGGGAGAAAGCAAAAGACAATACTGACATTACAGCAGGAAATCGCAGAGGATTCATTTTGTGAGGTAAAGTATTGTTTAAAATGAATCCTCTGTGATCCCCTCCTGTAATGTCAGTATTGTCTTTTGCTTCCTCCCATGCCCAGGAGATGTGGTATGCTCCGTACACTGTGAGACACAGACAATTTTTAAAATGAACCTTCATTCGTGGGAAAACCCCTGTAATGTGACCGGCTTCCTCTGCCTGTAGACACGCCGCACATCTGCCACCGCGATCAGCCGAATGAATCACTGCACCTGCGCGGAATTCGCGCAGACTCAGTAAATCAGACTGCTGCCATCTTTGTGCAGACAGATAGCGGCGGTCACATTAAAACTGTGCATGCGCTCCTCCTGTACAAAGATGGCAGCAGTCAGTGAATCATTCGGCTGATCGTGGCAGCGTGTTCGCGACGGTGTTTCGCTGGTGGTACAGTGTAAGAGGCTGCATATGGCGTATACAGTGTGCGTGGTGCGTACGTACGGCATATACAGTGTGTGTGTGTTGCGTACGGTGTATACAGTGTGCGTGGTGCGTACGTACGGCATATACAGTGTGTGTGTTGCATACGGTGTATACAGTGTGTGTGTTGTATACGGTGTATACAGTGTGTGTGTGTTGCATACGGTGTATACAGTGTGTGTGTTGTATACGGTGTATACAGTGTGTGTGTGTTGTATACGGTGTATACAGTGTGTGTGTTTGCATACGGTGTATACAGTGTGTGTGTTGCATACGGTGTATACAGTGTGTGTGTTGCATACGGTGTATACAGTGTGTGTGTTGTATACGGTGTATACAGTGTGTGTGTTTTGCATACGGTGTATACAGTGTGTGTTGCATACGGTGTATACAGTGTGTGTTGCATACGGTGTATACAGTGTGTGTTGCATACGGTGTATACAGTGTGTGTGTTGCATACGGTGTATACAGTGTGTGTGTGTTGCATACGGTGTATACAGTGTGTGTGTGTTGTGTACAGTGTGTTGCGTACGGCGTATACAGTGTGTGCGTACGGCGTATACAGTGTGTGTGGTGCATACGGCGTATACAGTGTGTGTTTGTGTCAGATGCGTACGGTGTATGTAGTGTGTATGGTGCGACGGTGTTCCGCTGGTGGTACTGCGCAAGAGGCTGGTATCAGCAGCAGTTTCCATATTGAGACACCCATCACTTGGCTGTCCCAGTATGGCGGTCGGTGAACTTCCGCCGCTTTGAATTCTGGGATCCGGACACATCTGGACGGTACAGGATGTGAAGACATTACAAGGTAAGTATATATTAGATTAGTGAACTTTTCTAACAAAGTCTGCCTGGGTACGATCCTGCATGGATGACACAGAATGCTTCATTGTCTAACTAGCTAGGTTTGCTATTCAGGAGTCTGAGAACACAGCTTTCCCAAAACCCGACAGTACTGGGAATATTGATCTTGTGAGCTCTTCTGCTCTGGATGGCTACGGCACAAGCTGCAAATTTTTTTTTTTTTTTTTACATTTTTTTTTTCTTTTTTTGGTGTGGGGGGGGGGAAATCTTCCCAAAATTATATCCATTCGATAAACAGATTCTTAAGGGGTCAACAACCTATTGCTCAATTCTTTCTGGTTTAGAATGGGTAAAACTCACAGTTCATCCCTTGTGCCCGAGCGTGTCAAGAGGAAGTCTGACATGGTAACTGGCACAGATGTATTGATTTAATTAAAACTGCCTCACACCCTTTTATTTATGCCTGAGCTTCTCGCACATGCAGAAAGCTGGCATCTTGAGAGTCGCACAAACCTTTAGCGAGATATCTGGTGCACCGCTCTTTAAACACTGAGAGATTTCCCCCTCCTCCCTGTTCCTCCTCCTGTTAATTGTGACTGCGTCTCGGATGTGTAGGCATAAATAAATGTTAGAGCGGCTAATTAAATTAAAGTATCTGGAGCAGTGGCTATAACTGCACACAATCAGTGACTGGCCTGGCTACTGGGGGCATCTGTCTATTGTCGGCTTTCTCAGATTCACGTTCTTGTTTCACATTGTTTCAATTTGACCGTTTCAAACTATGGGCTTATTTCATAAGTTGTGCCATTATAACGGCCCTCAATGACCTTGTGTCCAGCCCCCAGGCAGATTCCTGGGGACCACAGTGCTTGGGCCGGCAGCTGTATTTTGCCGGCCCATTAATTTCTTCTTGCTCTTTGAGCATGCGCACGCAGTGTTAACTACTGAACGCTGAGGAGCCTGCATTGAAAGATTATGTCCTGACACCAGTGTCAACGTCAAGACGAACTTTGTGAGCCAAGTTAGCACGTAATTTGTACGGCCCCCAAAGAATGGTATAAATATCCAAATGGCTCTTGGCAGAAAAAATATTCCTCACCTGGGACTTGCAGTAAAGGCCCTCAGATATATCTAAAAGAAATTGACAATCTTTTCATTAGTTTGACATACCTGGCCTGTTCATCAGTTACATGGTTGGCCCTCCTTCCCCGCTGCTCTGGCAGTCCTGGCTTGTTCATCAGTTACATGGCTGGCCCTCCTTCCTCGCTGCTCTGGCAGTCCTGGCCTGTTCATCAGTTACATGGCTGGCCCTCCTTCCCCGTCGCTCTGGCAGACCTGGCTTGTTCATCAGTTACATGGCTGGCCCTCCTTCCCCGTCGCTCTGGCAGTCCTGGCCTGTTCATCAGTTACATGGCTGGCCCTCCTTCCTCGCTGCTCTGGCAGACCTGGCCTGTTCATCAGTTACATGGATGGCCCTCTGGCAGACCTAGCCTTTTTATCAGTTACATGGCTGGCCCTCCTTTCCCGTCGCTCTGGCAGACCTGGCCTGTTCATCAGTTACATGGCTGGCCCTCCTTCCTCGCTGCTCTGGCAGACCTGGCCTGTTCATCAGTTACATGGCTGGCCCTCCTTCCTCGCTGCTCTGGCAGACCTGGCCTGTTCATCAGTTACATGGCTGGCCCTCTGGCAGACCTAGCCTTTTCATCAGTTACATGGCTGGCCCTCCTTTCCCGTCGCTCTGGCAGACCTGGCCTGTTCATCAGTTACATGGCTGGCCCTCCTTCCTCGCTGCTCTGGCAGACCTGGCCTGTTCATCAGTTACATGGCTGGCCCTCTGGCAGACCTAGCCTTTTCATCAGTTACATGGCTGGCCCTCCTTTCCCGTCGCTCTGGCAGTCCTGGCCTGTTCATCAGTTACATGGCTGGCCCTCCTTCCTCGCTGCTCTGGCAGACCTGGCCTGTTCATCAGTTACATGGCTGGCCCTCTGGCAGACCTAGCCTTTTCATCAGTTACATGACTGGCCCTCCTTTCCCGTCGCTCTGGCAGTCCTGGCCTGTTCATCAGTTACATGGCTGGCCCTCCTTCCTCGCTGCTCTGGCAGACCTAGCCTTTTCATCAGTTACATGGCTGGCCCTCCTTTCTCGTCGCTCTGGCAGACCTGGCTTGTTCATCAGTTACATGGCTGGCACTCCTTTCTCGTCGCTCTGGCAGACCTGGCTTGTTCATCAGTTACATGGCTGGCACTCCTTCCCCACTGCTCTGGCAGACCTGGCCTGTTCATCAGTTACATGGCTGGCCCTCCTTCCCCGTCGCTCTGGCAGACCTGGCCTGTTCATCAGTTACATGGCTGGCACTCCTTCCCCACTGCTCTGGCAGACCTGGCCTGTTCATCAGTTACATGGCTGGCCCTCACCCTGACCTGTTTGACCTATTAGTCATTTACGTGGGTGGACATTTATTTGGTTGCTAACATCCCATTTAAAGGTTGTATTTTCACTGAAGATGTTTGAGGTGTTGAAGTGTGTGTATGTGTTTTTTGTTTTTTATAATAATATTACTAACAGCAGAAAAATTGCTAAATTAACCAATACTCACCAGTTCAAACCCTTGCAGCTCCAGAGCCAAAGCAATGATGTCACATATACTTTGTGCACAATTATTAGGCAATTTGCATTTTTGACAACTACAGTGCTGTTGGTCAGTCCAAAAGGTTAAAGGGGTTGTTCACACCTTCTTGAACAAGATGTTTATACTCGTCTACCGTGTCGGCGCTGTTCCTGCGGTGTTACCATTCACGCTCCCAGGCCTTCTGTGCTGTTGTTGTGATGCCAGCGCCCAGTCAGCACTGACGTCATTGTCTCCGCACTCGGACAAATCGAACATAGAGGAAGTCCAGGCTGCAACTGATCTCGGACTTTCTCTTCATGCTCAATTCGACAGGAGGCGGGGACAGTGACTCCGGCGCTGATTGGGTGCCAGCGTCACAACAGCACACGCGCCCCTGGAGAGGGGTGCCGACACCACCAGCACGGGAGGCGAGTATAAGCTTTATTATGAGGGCCAAGCGAGGGCTATGACAAGAAGTTGACCAAGTAGTGGACAACTTCTTTAAAGAAACACTCACATCAAAGTTTTTATCCTCTTAATATATTGCAGTCATCATATTATATTGCACTATGCACTTAAAGTTGCTCATTTGGCAATCTCTACCCAATTAAAGTGAACCTGTCAGGTCCACCATGCCCTCCAACCTAGCACCTTTCACTTATGTTTCAGTTAATTCCCAGCTGAACCATCCCTGTATAGCTTTTTTTAGGTAAAAATTAGGTTGAAAAAAAGCATTTACAGGTGCTTCTCACAAAATTAGAATATCATCAAAAACTTAATTTATTTCAGTTCTTTAATACAAAAAGTGAAACTCACATATTATATAGTCATTACAACAGAGTGATCTATTTCAAGTGTTTATTTCTGTTAATGGTGATTATGGCTTACAGCCAATGAAAACCCAAAAGTTATTATCTCAGTAAATTAACAAAAAATACCTGCAAAGGCTTCCTAAGCATTTAAATAGGTCTTAGTCTGTTTCAGTAGGCTTAGAATAAGCCATAATTGGCCCATCATATATGATGCACCACTACTGCAGCACCAGCTGGCTGATATTTGTAGGTTGGGAATAGCCCAATAATCATGGGCATTCTTAACCTATTAACCCCTTTGCGACATTTGCCGTACTAGTACTGCACTGCGGGAGGTGCAGTTGTACCCAGAGCAGTACTAGTACGGTTGCACGATCGCACGGCACTGACGCTGAGCGCCGCGGCGATCGTGTGCTGGTGTCAGCTGTATGTGACACCTGACACCCCGCAGCAATGCTCACCATCGGTGCTATCGCCTATTGTGGGCATTTAACCCCTCTGATGCCGCTGTCAGTAGTACCTTGAGGGGTGCAGTTTTTAGAATGGTGTAATTTTTGGGTATTTTCTATCATGTAGACCCCTCAAAGTGACTTCAAATGTGATGTGGTCCCTAAAAAAAAAAAAAATGGTGTAGTAAAAATGAGAAATCGCTGGTCAACTTTTAACCCTTATAACTTCATAACAAAAAAAATTTTGTTCCCAAAATTGTGCTGATGTAAAGTAGACATGTGGGAAATGTTATTTATTAAGAAATTTGTGTGACATATCTCTCTGATTTAAGGGCATAAAAATTTAAAGTTTGAAAATTGCTAAAATTTTCGCCATATTTCCGTTTTTTTCATAAATAAACACAAGTCATATCAAAGAAATTTTGCCACTGACGAAGTACAATATGTCACGAAAAAACAGTCTCAGAATCAGCTGGATCCGTTAAAGCGTTCCAGAGTTATAACCGCATAAAGAGACAGTGGTCAGAATTGTAAAAATTGGCCCGGTCATTAGGCTGCAAAATGGCTCTGTCACTAAGGGGTTAAAAGTTGACCAGCGATTTCTCATTTTTACAACAAAATTTGCAAAACCATTTTTTTTTTTTTTTTTTTTAGGGACTACCTCACATTTGAAGTGACTTTGAGGGCCTATATGACAAAAAAATACCCAAAAATGACCCCATTCTAAAAACTGCACCCCTCAAGGTACTCACAACCACATTCAAGTAGTTTATTAACCCTTCAGGTACTTCACAGGAACTAAAGCAACGTGGAAGGAAAAAATGTACTTTTCTTTCACAAAAATTTTCTTTTAGACCTACGGTA
The DNA here is from genome assembly GCA_033576555.1 of Oophaga sylvatica. Lineage (NCBI taxonomy): Eukaryota > Metazoa > Chordata > Amphibia > Anura > Dendrobatidae > Oophaga > Oophaga sylvatica. Next base: position 390,643,605 of record JARQOD010000002.1, read on the forward strand.
ATTTATTTTTACTTTCGCAAGGGTAACAGGAGAAAATGGACCATACATTTTGTTGTGCAATTTCTTCTGAGCATGCTGATACTCCATATGTGGGGGAAATGTACTGTTTGGGCACACAGTAGGGAAGGAGAACCATTTCACTTTTTGAATGTAAAATATGCTGGAATAATTAGCGGATGCCATGTCGCGTTTGTAGAGCCCCTGATGTGCCTAAACAGTGGAAACCCCCAACAAGTGACACCATTTTGGAAACTAGACCCCTTATGGAACTTATCTAGATACTGTATGTATTGAGCAGTGACGATTTTGACTCCATGAGTGTTTTCCAGAAACAGGTAGCATTGGATGTTGGTGAGTGAAAATTGTATACTGCCGTTGTAGTGACCGGTTCGTTTCAGTCACCAGTACGTTATGCCCAGCTCATGCTTCTGGAGACATGGACCTGTAAATTAGGAGGGCTCTCATCACTACAGAAATGCCAAACATGTGGGTGCTAAATGTGGTTTATGCACACTGGGGCTCAGAAGGGAGGGGGCATTTGGGAGCAGAGAATTTGCTGAATTTTTTTGGTGGGTGAGGAGCCATTTCACTTTTCCAGAACTTTTTTGCTACCAGTAACATGGAAACCCCCCATATTTCCATTAACAGATGACAGATCTGAGTGGGGACTTGCTGAAGCTTTTATTGGGAACATTTTACATAATGTTTGGGATCACATTTTCCGGCGCTCCACGCTGAGCACTTACTTTGCGGTTTCCATCTAAATCTCTGAGTGACGTGATTCAGATGAAATACCTGATGGATCCATTCACTATAATGAGGCAGCGGAGTTACTCTGGACTCTGTCTGGCCTCTGTTCCGCGGTTTCCTCTTCAGAAGTGCACAAAACTGTGGCCGATGGCCACATCAGAGGGGAGAGAAATCTTTTTTTTTTTTTTTTTGTTGCAGTCGCCGTTATACTGTTATAACGGCAATCGCAACACCGGTGTCGGTAAATACCGACCCGGATCATGTTCTCTTGGGTCTCGGCTACCCCCGGCAGCCGAGTCCCCGGAGAAAATTGCCCACCCCACCCCCCCTCTCTCTCCTGGCAGATCGCGGCGGGCGCACTGAGCATGCGCCCGCCATTCAAGATGGCGGCGCACACCGGAGGAGGCAGGTGGGCCCGGGGGCCACAAGGGGCAGATTGGGGGCCACAAGGGGGGATCGGGGACCCTTTTTCTCTCTCCTCTGATGTCTGATGACATCAGAGGAGAGAGAAATTAAATGGCACATCGGGGTTTTTTTTAATTTTTGTTGCGATCGCCGTTATAGGGTTAATAACGGCGATTGCAACATCGGGGTCGGTAAAAACCAAGACCCCTGAGAAAATGCGCCTCTGGGGGGCGCTATTCACTTTTTCCACAGCGCCGTTAATTAACGGCGCTGTGGTTTAAGTACCCTTAATGACCGCCATTAAAAGGCGTATCGACGGTCGTTAAGGGGTTAACCCTTAACTTCCTAACAAAAAATTGTTTCCAAGATTGTGCTGATGTAAAGTAGACGTGGGAAATGTTATTTATTAACTATTTTGTGCGATATGACTCTGATTTAACCCCTTCCCGACCTGGGACGCAGCGTATGCGTCATGAAAACCTGTGCCTTCCCGACCTGTGACGCAGCATATGTGTCATGGCGGGATTGCATTCCTGCGGGGTCACTGAAAGGTCACCCTGCCCGCAGGTACAGGAGGACTTGTACTTCACCCTAGAGGGGGGTGGCTTTGCTCTTTCAACAGCCAATCAATGCAATTGTAATATTTCACCAATGAAACTTGGTGAAATATTACAATCCAGCCATGGCCGATGCTGCAATATCATCAGCCATGGCTGGAGACCTCGATCTGCCACCGACTGAGCCGCCGTCAGTCTTTCCTCCGCTCCCTACCACCCTATCACAGTGATCTAGATAAAAAAAAATAGTAAATAAGCCCCCCCTTATCACCCCATAGGTAGAGAAAATAATTAAATAAAAAAAAATATTTTTATTTTTCCACTAAGGTTAGGGTTGGAATTAGGGTTGGAATTAGGGTTAGAATTATGCTGTGTGCACACGTTCAGGAATTTTTGCAGTTTTTTAGCGTTTTTGCCACGATTTTCCACGGCAAAAACGCTTAAACAGACATTAAGCATCCTATTAGTTAAATGCATTCCGCAATTTTTGTGCCATTCTCTGAACGGAGCTCCATAGACAAGTTGAAGAAGACTCTGACCGTCGTGAGAACTCCATTTGTATTACGTCGGACTCTGTGGATTAGGCTAGGTTCACATTGCGTTAGGGCAGTCCGTTCAACGCATGCCTTTTTTTTCATCGCGTTATGCGATTGCGCTAGCACAGATGCTCCATCTGCGCTAGCAGTGACGGATCCCTGAACGCTGCAGACCACGTCCGAAGGTCCGTCACAGTGTGACGGCACATCACTAACGCATGCCGATTATGACATGCGTTATCGATGCGCTACGTTATGGCAGTCTATGGGTGCGTTAGGTAGACAAAACACCGTGAGCACAACTAATGGATGGTGCTAAGGTAGGGTCCCAAACCGTTATAACAAATCAGCATAAAACCTTGCACTCAACTTAATGATCAGAAAAGTGGTTTTTATTGTAGTACGTTTAAACAAACGTTTCGGTCGCAGTTGACCTTCATCAGTGACGTACTATATTGGATAAGGTGAGAATGTCAAATGGGAATAGTCCCTAAATAATCCGCAGTAATAGTGGGTCTGCAGTATAGTCCCTGTGAAGTAATTGTCTATCTTGTAGTTGAAAAGGGCGCCACCACCATGGACACGGTAAAACAGTGGATACATCACTGATGAAGGTCAACTGCGACCGAAACATTTGTTTAAACGTACTACAATAAAAACCACTTTTCTGATCATCAAGTTGAGTGCAAGGTTTTATGCTGATTTATGGGTGCGTTAACGGATGCGTTACATCGCGTTAATACCGCGTTGTAACGCAGTCCGTTAGACGGACTTCCATAAGGCAATGAGATCCCAGCCTTTTTTTTTTTTTTTAAATGGTGGTAAAGAGGGATATAGTTGGAGGTTTTTTTTTTTTTTTTTTTTTTGTTTTTTTTTTAATGACCAGGGCTGCAAGGTAAAGCAGACAGCTGGGGGCTGGTATTCACAGGCTGGGAAGGACCATAGATATTTGTCCCTCCCTGGCCAATTAATAGCAGCAAACAACTGCCCCAGAAAAGGAGTGAACTTTAACTAAACACCCTCATAGACAGACTAAAGTCGGCTGAACCAGCCATTATCGACTGATCATCTAGTATGTACGGGGCTCTGGTCTGTTGGATTTCCAATGGCCAATCCTTTCATTCTCCAACACAGCTGTCTGCTTTACCTGCACTTGTTAGGACCACCTCTATGTGTTTTGTTTTTTTTAAATGCATGCTGTGCCATCTAGTCAGTCATTCCAATACTTGGCATAGCTGTGATGGGGCCGGAAGTGCCAACATCAGAAAAGCTGGTTGATTCACTGCTCTGCAGACTTTCAACAAGCTTTGTCCGGGTTGCCGAACCCGAACAGTAGCACAAACTTCTGAAAGAATTCCGTGCACAGATGCTAGGTGTCCGGTATGGACCCCGAACTTTACCTTTGAGTTTCGCCCATCACTATTCATAAGTCATGAACCTCCTATCTTGCCATGACATAAACTTATGTCAAAGGTCGTGAAGGGGTTAATTCCCCTATACGATTATGGTTCTATCAACCTCTTTCTGCCCGTGTCCCATATACAAGAGTAATCTGCCTGTGTTGTCTGAGATAGCCATTGCTAAACTCCTGGCAGAAACTTATCTCCTGGAGAATTAAAGGATCGGCCATTAGAAATCCAACAGAGCAGAGCCCCGTACATACTAGACTATTGGTCGATAATGGCTGGTTCGACCAACTTTAGTCTGTGTGTGAGAGCGTTTAGTTAAAGTTCTCTAAGTTCTTGGCAATGTTCTTGTTTGCCAGGCTGAGCAAAATCCATGTGTACTGGCAGCACCCCATGAGCTTGGTATGCTACTGGTTTCCTGCATGATGGTCTAGTGGCAATGTGTTGGCAGCAGTCTATGACCAAGCCTTAGCATTTTATTTATAATCCCGCTGTATTGAACTGGAATAATTTGTTTTCTTATAGCAGTGAAAGTAGCCTATATAGCATGTTTATAACATCATTCCGTGTCTTTGCAGACCCCTTACCATGTTAACATGCTGCTGGCTGGTTACGACGAACATGATGGACCTTCCCTCTATTATATGGATTATCTTGCGTCTCTAGCAAAAGCACCTTTTGCAGCTCATGGCTATGGAGCCCACCTCACTCTCAGCATCCTTGACCGCTACTACAAGCCAGGTATGATGAGTTTTTCACTTTGGTCATACAATGTGCCTTAATTAATAAAATGATCTTGGTCAAGATGTACAGTGTAGGACACATGACAGTGGGATACAGGGAAACAATATTTTGTCATTTAACTTTTTGATATTTTGTTTTTGTTGTCTTAAGTCATATTGATTCCTGGAGTGCTATGAATGGCTCTGCAAATCTGCAGTCATTGTCCATCTTTGTAGTAAAATGACAAGCTTCTAGTATTGGCACTACAAGATTTTAGCAAAATGTAGCCACTCTAATGCTATGTTCACAGGTTGCTTTTTTTCTGCAGCCAAAACCTGATCTCTTGGCAGTAAGAAAAAAATCTACATATAAAAAGCAGGCTTTGCTGCTTTTCTGGCTGCGTTTTATGCTGTTTTTCAGGATACCAATGTTCAGCTTTGCTTCCACTATACAAGCATGAGCAATGCAAGGTGATAGGCCACAAATGCAAGACATATATGTAACCATAAAACATTTTTGGAAAAAATGGGAAATTCTTCAAATTATTTAGTGGAGAGACATGTTTGAAAAAATAGTGACTATTTTGAACAAAAAAGTTCATGAAAAAATACATAGTTACAATTGTAACAGTGGGGTGGTTGAATTGGTCTGGAATTGTTTACCCAAGACATTGCTTGGCAGAGCATTTTGTAGGGTGGACACAGTTCACTCTCCCACATTGGTTGGCCATTGAGTTAGCAGGTAGTCTTCAATTTCACACATTGGTCAGACAATGTTAATTTTTATACATTAGTCTGCAATTGTTTACTTTACAAATACATGTCTTAAATGCATATCCTGCATTTTTCTGGTGCAATTGAAGAGCATTAATGACATTTACGAGCAGAGATAAAAATCATTCGCCTTAACATATTTTTATTTTTTGTTGGTTTATCACTTGAGGGAATGTGGGACCTAGATGTAGCAGAATCCAATCAGTTTAGAGCGGTTGCTTTGTAATGCAGCCCTGCAAACCTGCGATACCAGTGCTGAGAAGTTAGTGTGATAACACCCACACCTTTGCCGGGGCACAGAGTGTAGAGTACCCCCTGGTGGGACCTTGGTATCACCTACTCCCTCCTCTAGTCCCTCAGGTCTCTTTCTGTGTCATGTCATCAATCAATCATTGCTTGTCTTCTGCACCCTTTCATTGCTAATATATATAGATAGGTCAGTCTTCAGAGAGCCCAGCCATGTGCATTTCCTGCACTGACTGGTTGGTAAACCTTGCACTTGTATATTATTAATATAAAAGAGTTAATAAAGACCACCCACTTACTGATATACCATGATATTTCATATGCATTCGCACCTTTTCAATTGTGCGACTATTTCTTCCATTTATTTACCCTTCTCTAAAGCATGTCATTTCCATATTTATTATGAACTTGTCAGTCATAGACTCATGAACTAAGGGAATGTAAGACTGCAAAGGCAAAAATGGCGGTGTGGTAATGTTCGTTTCCACAAATTGTCTGGCGGCATTAAACTACCTGTCATCCGTAAACATTTACTGACCGGCGAGCGTTTAATAGTCTGTTTACACAGGCAGACTGCGCTTAGCAATGCGCACTGAGCCTTCTATAATAGATCGTAGTTCTCTGCAACGCGAATACCGTTTACACCAGACTGTGCTGCCGAGAACATTAATCTTTTGTGCAGGAGAAATGATCATTTCACCGACAAACAAGCAAAACTGGGCCAGTTTACATTGAAAGATGAATGTTCCTAGGAACGTTCGGTCGAGTTAATCTTGCAGTCTAAATTAACCTCTAGGCTTTAAAGGGAATCTGTCACCCTTTTGAGCCTTTTGCGTTATTAATCTGGGCATATAGGTCAGTGATGGCTAACCTTGGCACTCCAGCTGTTGTAAAACTACAACTCCCAGCATGACCTTGCAACCTGCAGCAGTTGAGGCATGCTGGGAGTTGTAGTTCTCCAACAGCTGGATTGCCAAGGTTCGCCATCACTGATATAGGTTGTATACAGCTGCAATTAGCCATACCTGTATGCCTCCTGGATGGTGCCTTGTTCAGTAAAAATCCTCTTTATAGCTTCAGTCTTCCAGGCTATGGGGCGTATGCTGCCTGGAAGATAAGACTGCCTCTGATCTTCATTATACAAGATTTCCCCTTCTCTTCAGTTTCCCTTTGACGTCATGTGCGCAGCCGTAAATCCCGCACCTGTGGGTTCTACCTACAGTCTCTCCTCTGCTCCGTTCTGCCCTCCTGTGGGCGCTGTCTTTAATTTTTATGTGTGCCGGAGAGTCGCTGTAACTTCCGGTCCCAATGATCTCCGGCGCACAGTAAAGGTGAAATCCCCACAGTGCAGAGGAGCGACAGTAGGCAGAATGCGCGGGCGCAGGTTTTCTCACCGCGCACATAACATCTAAGTGAAACTGACGAGAAAAGGAGGAGAAATCTTGTATAATCTGGAGGCAGTCTTATCTTCCCGGCATCCTATGCCCCATAGCCTGGAAGATCGAAGCTATAAAAGATTATTTTTACTGAACAAGGCCACATCCAGGAGGCATACAGGCATGACTAAAACTTCCTTTGCTGTATGCCCATATTAATAGCTCAAAAAAGTGACAGATTCCCTTTAAAGGTCAGCAGATAACTGGTGGGATTGTTTAGTCTCAGACCTAGACAATTCATTTAACTGCAACAGTTCTTTAGGTGCCTGGATCCAAACAACAAATCAAAGGTTCCATACTCCGCCACAGTGCTTCATCAATGGATTTCAAGTTGTTTCTGCTGATACTGTGAGCTTTGCTATGCTGGCATTAAAAGTACAAGTTAGGGTCCCGTTACATGTAGCGACTCACCAGCGATCCCGACAACGATATGCACTTGTCAGGATCGCTGGTGTGTCGCTGCATGATCGCTAGTGAGCTGCCAAACAGGCAGCGATCAGGACAGCGACTATGCCGGTAACAAGCGACGCATGTCGCTTAGTTACCCGCTGTGTACCTTAGATACCAGCGCGCTTGTGCAGGGAGCTGGTAACCAAGGTACACATCTGGTTTCTAGGCACCGCTCGGTGTTTAGAAACCCGCTGTGTACCTTGGTTACCAGCTCCCCTGCAACAGCGCGCTGGTATCTAATGTTCACATCGGGTTTCCATGCGCTGCCCGGCGCATGGAAACCCGATGTTTACATTGGTTTCTAGCTCCCGCTTGCTTATCGCTGGTCTCCCGCCTGTCACACGCAGCGATGCGCGCTTGCCAGCGGGAGACCAGCGATCAAAAAATAGTCCAGAACATTCAGCGACACCCAGCAGGGGGGCTGATCGTCGCTGAATGTCACACTAAGCGAGATCGCTGGCTAGGTCGCTGCTACGTCACAAAATCGGTGACGTTTCAGCGATCTCGCTTAGTGTAAAAGGGCCTTTAGTCATTCTACTTTATTAGTAGCCTGTCCAAAAACAAAGCATCTTAAACCAATACTACCCAGCATGAAGCTGATAGTAAAGTCGATTGACCCGCCTTAAAGCCACTCGCAATAGCCTGGGGTGTTGTACAGAGATTGCAGAGTAGTTTTCAGAAGGTGGTGCTTTCCTCCCAGACTCCCGAGGACTGGAATTCCGTCATGCCTCCTTCACCAACATGACTAATTGATTATTGGGAGGATTTGTCTCATATGGAACATGTTTCTTTCCCATGAAAGTTATATTGCTTTCATTGCAAAAGTGTACACTAAATTATGGGCACAAGCTTGCGGTTTCCTTTGGAAGCTTTCTCGCTGTAACTGCCATCTTTTCCTGCTACTTGACGAAGAATGCTTTTCCAAAGATCCCATCCCTGTACCTGTAGACCATCTCGTTCTTGTTCCTACAGGGCTAACCGTCTTAGTCCACTTTAGGGTTTGGCACAAAGCTACAGTAATGTTTGCAGGTATCAATAGAATGTGGAGTATTTCAGTATTTCATCGTGTCCTTGTTAAAGGGGAGTTCTCAAATTCATAATTGGTTAACGTTGTATGATGCTTATGAAAACAAGCAACTTTGCAATTTACCTAGCTTATTAAAATTACACTG
>JARQOD010000002.1:390652158-390884702 GCA_033576555.1 Oophaga sylvatica
AAAAACCATCCAAAAAAAAAAAACAGCCTGACCTCACTGCATGTGCCCGCATTTACGCCACCAAATGTAGGGATCCGCTCTGTAGGCAGAGGCCGGGCACGCAGTAATGAGGCAATTTACAGGCTTTATATCAAAATAATGGTTTACTGTTTCTTGATATCAGGCAACAAAATATGACAAAACATAAATCACAGTCTTTCAGTAGATCAACATAGTCTTCATGACCCCGGTCATTATCAACACGGACCCTGTCCGTTACCTGCTGGTGTCTCAGGTTCGCAGACACCTCAGAGGCATCTTCCATTAAACACAGTCCTTATATTCCACTCTGATCCCGATCAGTTTCAGCACGGCTTTCAGGACCGTCCACTCCACTGGCTCAAGCACGCCAGCTTTCCGTCTGCAGTCTGTGCGACATCCCGTCTGGATGTCAGGGAGCTCTGTCCAGCCTGGCAGACTCCCGAGACCCTCACAGTCTCAGCTCAGACTCTCCAAGACAGACTCCATCCATCTCCAACTCAATCTATCTCCATGTGCTAAAACACTGCCTTACATACTTGTAGCCACTCCCCAAGCCAAGGCATGAAGCACATGATCTGGTCACCTGTTCCTGACCTCATCACAGGTCCTTCACACTAACTACAATCACCAGATTGTAACATACATTCTCCCACCACCAGTGGGCAGTGTATGTGTGGTTAGCATGTCCCACCCAGCTCACAAGCTAACCCTGTAGGTCACCCTTGATAATAACTAGAACTCTTATGGGACTACAAGTCCCAGAACAACATTCCTGACCTACAGCGCAGAGGAACTCTGCGACACATATCTTCCCTTTATAACCCTGCCGGGGATTATCTTATCAGCCACAACATGCCTCAATGCATATCCCGAGGAGCATGCACAGCGCCCCCTAGCTGCATCATGGGTCATTACACCACAGTATATATAGTACATACACATCTGTATTCAGATAGTAAAGGTAGATTAGAAGCGCACATTTGCAAAAGCAGTTTAGAATAAACCATGCAAACCCTGAAGAGCATATTATTATAAAGATAAAATATCTATAGTATAAGCGCCTGCAGGTTTTTTTTTCAAAGATTAGCACAAAACTGACAACTGGAAGGAAATTTCATGTGTACAAAAGCGCATTTGACCGAGTTATAGTCTATATGATTTATGATTTACAAAATTTAACAACCAATGGAGAGATATCTACCGTATTCTAGACAATAATTGGGATATCCTTCAAAGTGAGCCCAAATTGAGATCTTTCATCACAGATAGACCTAGATTGGTAGCAAGGAGGGCCATGAACCTGAAGGACCTTCTCACAGTCACTTTAGACGTCCCATGTCTAGAGTACGGTATGGCAATCAAAGTAAAGGGACTTTTCCGTGTGCCCCTTGATGGTATCTACGAGTACTTTTTCTGTGCCCCACTTACCCACACAGATTATATCCAAGGCATTTTTCAATTGCCGATCGCGTAATTTGGTGTATGTATTGATCTGTGAGTGTAACAAGCTATATGTGGGACAGACTACTCAAGAATTGCGCAGGAGAGTGCAGCAGCACCTATCAAACATAGCTACGGCCAAGAGTGACAAAAGTAAGGGCAAGCAAATCTCATCGGTAGCAGCCCACTTTTTGGACTTCCATAACAGTAACCACAAGGGCCTTCGGGTCATGGGCCTTGAAGGAGTAAAAATTAACATTAGGGGTGGCAGAGTTGCAGAAGAACTTTTGAGGTGAGAGGCCAGGTGGATTTATCATCTTAAAAGCCTAGCCCAGCTGGCCTACATGAAGAACTATTGTACTGTACACCGGGTTTTACAAAGTGGTCTAAACTGTGTTTCTTCCTATTGTGGACCTGTGTGCAAGAGTTGGGTATACATTGATTTTTTCTTTTTTCCTTAGATCCAGTCCCTTAACTCTTACACATTTGAAGAATGAAAGAGTTCTGTATACTTGGATGGTGGAATCATCTCTCAACAATTCCTGATGGACTTTTAGTGCAATGTTTTGTAATTTTTTTGTAAATTTGTTATACATTGAAGTTATGTTGTGTTTTTTTTTCCAGCCCTAAACAGGTGGCTCTCATGAAACCATGCTTCTTTTTATTCATTGTCATTACACTGTGTTCCAAATTATTATGCAAATAATATTTTTTCAGATTTTCCCAAATTACCTATATGAATTTCAGTCATTGTAATTTTCCAGTCAAATAACTATTAGAGTACAATTGAAAGGCTTTTGTACAAACTGCCTATTATAACAGTATATTTTTTTAAAAATAAAATACTCAAACTGCACTCAAAATGCATGTTCCAAATTATTATGCACAGCAGAGTTTTCAACCTTTTCATTTTAACCCCTTCACCCCCAAGGGTGGTTTGCACGTTAATGACCGGGCCAATTTTTACAATTCTGACCACTGTCTCTTTATGAGGTTATAACTCTGGAACGCTTCAACGGATCTTCGCGATTTTGAGACTGTTTTCTCGTGACATATTGTACTTCATGTTAGTGGTAAAATTTCTTCGATATAACTTGCGTTTACTTTTGAAAAAATGCAAATATGGCGAAAATTTTTAAAATTTGCAATTTTCAAACTTTGAATTTTTATTCCCTTAAAACAGAGAAATATATCACACAAAATAGTTAAGAAATAACATTTCCCACATGTCTACTTTACATCAGCACAATTTTGGAACCAAAATTTTTTTTTGTTAGGAAGTTATAAGGGTTAAAAGTTGACCAGCGATTTCTCATTTTTACAACAAAATTTACAAAGCCATTATTTTAGGGACCACCTCACATTTTAAGTCACTTTGAGGGGTCTATATGGCAGAAAATACCCAAAAGTGACACCATTCTAAAAACTGCACCCCTCAAGGTACTCAAAACCACATTCAAGAAGTTTATTAACCCTTCAGGTGCTTCACAGTAACTAAAGCAACGTGGAAGGAAAAAATTAATATTTTACTTTTTAGCCACAAAAATTATCTTTTACAAACTTTTTTTTTATTTTCACAAGGGTAAAAGAAGAAAATGGACAGATAAGGTTGTTATGCAATTTCTCCTGAGTACGCCAATACCCCATATGTGGGGGAAAACCACTGTTTGGGCACACGGCAGAGCTCGTAAGGGAAGGAGCGACGTTTGACTTTTTCAAACTAAAATTGGCTGGAATTTAGATTGGATGCCATGTCGCGTTTGGAGAGCCCCTGATGCGCCTAAACAGTGGAAACCCCCCAAGTGACACCATATTGGAAACTAGACCCCCTAAGGTACTTATCTAGATCTGTTGTGAGCACTTTGAACCCTCAAGTGTTTCACAAAAGTTTATAAAGCCTGGGTGTGAAAAAAAAAAATCTATTTTCCACAAAAATGATTTTTACTCCCAAATTTTTGAATTTTCCCAAGGAAATTGGACCCCAAAAGTTGTTGTCCAATTTGTCCTGAGTGCGCTGATACCCCATATGTGGGGGGGGGGGAAACTGTTTGGGCGCACGGCAGGGCTTGGAAAGGAAGTAGTAATGTTTTGGAATGCAGACGTTAATGGGGGTCATGTTCCGTTTGCAGTGCCCCAGATGAGCCTAAACAGTGGAAACCCCCCACAAGTGACCCCATTTTGGAAACTAGACCCCCTAAGGAACTTATCTAGATCTTTGGTGAGCACTTTGAACCCCCAAGTGCTTCACACAAGTTTATAATGCCCGGGCATGAAAATAAAAAATCCTATTTTTTTCCCACAAAAATTATCTTTTAGTCACTAATTTTTTATTTTCCCAAGGGTAACAGGAGAAATTGGACCACATAAGTTGTTGTACAATTTGTCCTGAGTACGCTGATACCCCATATGTGGGGGGGAACCACTGTTTGGGCGCACGGCAGAGCTCGGAATGGAAGGAGCACCATTTGACTTTTTCCAACCAAAATTGGCTGGAATTGAGTTTGGATGCCATGTTGCATTTGGAGAGCCCCTGATGTGCCTAAACAGTGGAAATCCCCCACAAATGACCCCATTTGGGAAACTAGACCCCTAAGGAACTTATCTAGATTTTTGATGAGCAATTTGAACCCCCAAGTGCTTCACACAAGTTTATAACGTAGAGCCGTAAAATTTAAAAATCAATTTTTTCCACAAAAATGATCTTTTCACCCCAATTTTTATTTTCCAAGGGTAACAAGACTCCAAAAGTTATTGTGCAATTTGTCCTGAGTGCGCTGATACCCCATATGTGGGGTAAACCACTGTTTGGGTGCATGGCAGAGTTTGGAAGGGAAGGAGCGCCGTCTGACTTTTTCAACGCAGAATTGGCTGGACGCCATGTCGTGTTTGTAGAGCTCCTGATCTGCCTAAACAGTGGAAACCCCCATAAATGACACCATTTTGGAAACTAGACCCCTCAAGGAACTTATCTAGATGTGTGGTGAGAACTTTGAACCCCAGGTGTTTCACTAAAGTTTATAACGTACAGCCGTAAAATAAAAAATCTTTTTTTTTTTTTACAAAAATGATTTTTTCGCCCCCAATATTTTATTTTCACAAGGGTAACAGAAGAAATTGGAACCCAAAAGTTGTTGTCCAATTTGTCCTGAGTACACTGATACCCAATATGTGGGCGAAAACTACTGTATGGGCACACGTCGGGGCTCGGAAGGGAAGTAGTGACGTTTTGGATTGCAGACTTTGATGGAATGGTCTGGGGGCGTCATGTCACATTTGGAGAGCCCCTGATGCACCTAAACAGTGGAAACCCCCCATAAGTGACCCCATTTTGGCAAATAGACCCACAAGGAACTTATCTAGATGTGTGGTGAGCACTTTGAACCCCGAAGTGCTTCACAGAAGTCTATAACGCACAGCCGTAAAAATAAAAAATCTTTTTTTTTTTTTACAAAAATGATATTTTCGCCCCCAGTTTTTTATTTTCCCAAGGGTAACAGAAGAAATAGGACAAATTGCACAATAACTCTTGGGGTCCAGAGTACGCTGATACCCCATATGTGGGGATAAACTACTGTTTGGACGCATGGCAGAGCTCAGAAGTGAAGGAGCACCGTTTGACTTTTTCAACGAAGAATTGGCTGGAATTGAGATCAGACGCCATGTCACATTTGGAGAGCCCCTGATGTGCCTAAACAGCGGAAACCCCCAATTCTAACTCCAACCCTAACCCCAACACACCCCTAACCCTAGTCCCAACCCTAACCACAAACCTAACCCTAACACACCCCTAATCCCAACCCTAACCCTAATCCTAACTTTAGCGCCAACCCTAACCCTAACTTTAGCCGCAACCCTAACCCTAATGGGAAATGGAAATAAATACATTTTTTTAATTTTATTATTTTTCCCTAACTAAGGGGGTGATAAAGGGGGGTTTGATTTACTATTTATAGCGGGTTTTTATGATTGGCAGCTGTCACGCTAAAAGACGCTTTTTATTGCAAAAATAGTTTTTTGCATCGCCACATTTTGAGAGCTATAATTTTTGCATATTTTGGCCCACAGAGTCATGTGAGGTCTTATTTTTTGCGGTACGAGTTGACGTTTTTATTTGTACCATTTTTGAGCAGGTGACATTTTTTGATCGCTTTTTATTTCGATTTTTGGGAGGTTAGAATGAACAAAAATCAGCAATTCATGAATTTCTTTTGGGGGAGGCGTTTTTATTGTTCCGCGTGTGGTAAAATTGATAAAGCAGTTTTATTCTTCGGGTCAGTACGATTATGGCGATACCTCATTTATATCATTTTTTTATGTTTTGGCGCTTTTATAGAATAAAAACAATTTTATATAAAAAATAATTATTTTTGCATCGCTTTATTCTGCGAGCTATAACTTTTTTATTTTTTCGCTGATGATGCTGTATGGTGGCTCGTTTTTTGCGGGACAAGATGACGTTTTCAGCGGTACCATGTTTATTTATATCGGTCTTTTTGATCGCACGTTATTCCACTTTTTGTTCGGCGGTATGATGATAAAGCATTGATTTTTTGCTTCGTTTTTTTTTTTTTTTTTAAGGGGTTCACTAAAGGGGTTAACTAGTGGGACAGTTTTATAGGGGGGGTCGTTACGGACGCGGCGATACCAAATATGTGTACTTTTATTGTTTTGGTTTTTTTATTTACAGGAAGAAATGAATTTATTGGGGAATATTTTTTTTTTTTTTTAATTTATTTTGGATTTTTTTTTATAACATGTTTATTTTTATTTTTTTAACTTTTTTACTTTGTTCCAGGGTGGGACATCACTGTATTTTATCAAATCGCTGGTGTGACAGTGTGCACAGCACACTGTCACACCAGCGATCGCTCAGGCAGTGCAGCAGGCTTCTCAGTGCCTGCTCTCAGCAAGCACTGAGGAAGCCGCCTCCCTCCAGGACCCCGGCGCCATCTTGGATCCGGGTCCTGGGAGGGAGGAAGCCCTCAGAACAGCGCGATCACATCGCGCTGGTCTGAGGGTCTCAGGGGGGCGCGCAGGGAGCCCACTCCCTGCGCGATTCTTCCCTGTGCCCCCAGTACACCGCGATCATGTTTGATCGCGGTGTGCTAGGGGTTAATGTGCCGGGAGCGGTCCGTGACCGCTCCTGACACACAGTCACGGGTGTCAGCTGTGATAATCAGCTGACACCCGGCGGCGATTAGCTGCGCTCCCCTCAGGAGCGCAGCTGATCGCCTATGACGTACTATCCCGTCCATGGGCAGAATGGCACGGGTTTTATGGACGGGATAGTACGTCTAATGTCAGAGAGGGGTTAATAAAGAACAAAAAATGGTCATTTTTGAAATTATAAGCATTAGCAGGTTATTACAAACTGAAATCAAACAGTTTTCAACTAAAAACTTTATTCTAGGTGATGTTACATTTGCACATAGGACCCCTTGTTCGAAAGGAGCTTCTGAACTCTCTCGTCCATTGAATTTGTCAGGTTTTGGATGGTTTCTGCTTCAATTGTTTTGCATGAGGACAGAATACCCTCCCAGAGCTGTTGCTTAGATGTGAACTGCCTCCCGCCATCATAGACACTCCTTTTGATGATGCTCCAGAGGTTCTCAATGGGGTTGAGGTCAGGGGAGCATGGGGGCCACACCATAAGTTTGTCCCCTTTTATGCCCATAGCAGCCAGAGATGCAGATGTGTTATGTGCAGCATGAGACAGTGCATTATCATGCATGAAAATGATCTTGCTGCGGAATACACAGTTCTTCTTGAACCATGGCAGGAAGTGCTGTTTGAGAAACTCAACATACACTATGGAGTTCATCTTTACCCTTCAGGGATCCTAAAGGGGCCGACAATCTCTCTCTCCATGATTCCAGCCCAAAACATTACTCCACCTCCTCCTTGTTGGCGCCATAGCCGTGTTTGCATGGGGTGTCCATCAACCAGCCATCCTCCACTCCATCCATCTGGACCATCGAGCGTTGCACGGCACTCATCGGTGAACAAAACAGTTTTGAAGTCAGTCTTCATGTATTGTTTGGCCCACTGGAGCCGTTTCTGCTTGTGTGCAGTGGATAGAGGAGGTCGACAGGATTGCTTACGCACAGCTGCAAACCTCTGAAGGACCCTGCATCTTGTTGTTCGGGGGACGTTGGAGGCACCAGCAGCTTCAAAAACTTGTCTGCTGCTATGACAAGTCTTATTTGCCGCTGCTCTTTTAACCTGACATAATTGCCTGTAGGAAAGAGTCCTCTATTTTTCAGCACGCACACGTGTGTACTGTGAATCAGGTACATACTTCTTGATTGTGCGATGATCATGATGAAGTGTCTTGGCAATGTTGATTGTAGTCATGCCTTGACCTAAACACTCCACAATTTGTTGCTACTCAGCAGCCGACACATCCTTTTTCTTTCCCATTTTGGCAGAAAATGTAGGCTTCTTAATAATGTGGGACATCCTTCTTAAGTAGTCTTGCCTTTCATTGGACACACCTGCCAAACTAATTAGCACAGGTGTTTGCAATTGCTTACAGTGATATAAAGAGCCCTGACACACATCACCATCAATGAGTTTAACTGACAAACAAAAAAATTCTTACCTTATCACTCCTAAACAATTTTTGCATAATAATTTGGAACACAGTGTATATATCTAGCCCTCTTTTTATTATAAATATGCTATGGCATTTGTGATACATGTATGCATGCTATTTATAGATTGTCTTAATACTATTTGACAACATTTAATGAGGGCAGGTGTTTATATGTTAACATGTCAACCTACTTAAAAAAAATATATATTTTCTTTTCCCATCTCTCTCTTGTATTATTGACCACTATGCGCCTCAAAGTTGAACAAAATACATATGGATATATAGGCCCAAACGAGTCCCCTTTTCCTTTCTTCTCAAGTAGTCTTTCAAACAGTTTTGCACCATTATGTGCACTTACTGCATTTTTGCAAAGATATATCTAAACAATTCAATACTGTCTGGCATTATGCCGATGTGAATTTTTGGTACTTAATATTGTTTTTTGACCTCTTGTTTGTTACTTGAAAGTATGAGTAAACGTATTAGATCATTTTTGGAGGCACACTCTTGTGTAGAAGAAACTTCTTTTCTGGTGTTAGTTCAATGCCAACTTTGAAAAATCCCCTGTAGGCATTTATATATTGTGGATATCATATCCACTTCACAGTTTGTCCCAAATTGATTTCTATGCGCCTCAAAGTTGAACAAAATACATATGGATATATAGGCCCAAACGAGTCCCCTTTTCCTTTCTCCTCAAGTAGTCTTTCAAACAGTTGTGCACCATTATGCGCACTTACTGCATTTTTGCAAAGATATATCTAAACAATTCAATAATTTTTTGGAGGCACGCTCTTGTGAAGAAGAAACTTCTTTTCTGGTGTTCCCTGAAGAACATATTATTATAAAGATAAAATATCTATAGTATAAGCGCCTGCAGGTTTTTTTTCAAAGATTAGCACAGAACTGACAACAGGAGGGAAATTTCATGTGTACAAAAGCGCGCTTGACCGAGTTATAGTCTATATGATTTATACTGAACCCTACCCAAAGGTATTATTGATGTATAGTGCTTACATATTTATATTAAGATAGTAAGAATAAGCAAAGGATGCTTGTATGTACGAAATCAATTTGGGACAAACTGTGAAGTGGACATGATATCCACAATATATAAATGCCTACAGGGGATTTTTCAAAAGTTGGCATTGAACTGTTTGCATGGTTTATTGTAAACTGCTTTCGCAAATGTGTGCTTTTAATCTACCTTCACTACCTTCTCACCTGCGCGGTGAGACTGATATAATACCAGCATTAACGCATGCGCGGTACATGGGACTCCTGTGTGTAATCCTTCGGCATCTAGAGCGTATCCGCTGACGTCACCTTGCATGTGCGCAGTAGCGTTATAGACGCAGACATACACTTGTTTGCGGTTTTCCTCCATGTGATTCCCCAGCTGGTAAGCATTATTAACCAGAATTGTCTTATATATAGAATGGTACCTCACCCTAACAAACTACTGACCCTGATGAAGACATGCTTCAGTGTCAATACGCGTGGGTCTTAGGTCCCATTTGTCCCTTTGTGTGCGTGCACCTGGGAGAACCTGCATGGTATTATCTGTGATAGGAGATAATAGGTATCACTTTCATTGCTTACATGGTCTCCTGGATGGTAATATGTCCAAATGCTTTGAGTTAAATCACTCTCCAAGTGTATTTTGTGTTTGCCTTTACCCTAATAGATGTTTGTAATCCTAGGTGTTTTCTGGGCATGCTCTAATCATATACAAAGGTGTGTTTGATTGCCTTTAAGGTAGTTATAACTATAAATAGCATGTATACATCTGCTGTGCTAGCTAGCAGGGTGTCTCAGTAATTGGATGGTATTAATGTCAACTTGCACACTATAAGTTTGGACATATGGGACAGTTATAGGTATTAAATCTTGCATCATCATGACCCATTTCTTGTCTTGATCATGTTCTTGACTTGAATTTTAAGTGTTTTTATGTTTCAAGTGTTTGTCTAAGGTGTGTGTTCAACAAATTAAGACTTTTTATACAAGACTATTCTATGGTGATCCCTTTCATATAGTGCCTACGCTTTTTTCTTGTGACTGTTTACAATTAAGTATGCACTAGGTGATCCCAAATTTGTTGTGATTAAGGATGGTGCCCGTTTACTCTTTCTACTAACAATAAGAGAAAAAAGAATGGATCTACCTGTGGCAAAACATTTTTGTATCCCCGGTCATAGCATGATAGACATGAAATTACTTGTATTAAAAGCTAACTTTAAGTCTCAGAGAGACAGGAGGGTCTGGGAGTATAAACTCATGACAACCTTTGACACACTCAGTGCAGGAATGAATGGATTTATGTCTTTTTACATCATTTAAGGAATTCGCTCTTCAGACCTTCTGGGGGCATAACAACACAATACCAGACCCCAATAAGAGGGCAATAAAACTTTCACTCCTTATCTATGAACTGTTCCAATATTTATGTTCATCTCTATCTCCCATAATGACAGGTCTGCTTCACGTCACTTGTCTTATCTATTGCATTATTTCTGTGCTGTGTTGTGTATAAATATGTGATTCTTCAGATTTATTAGTCTTTGCCTGATGAAGAGACCTGAGTAGTCTCGAAAGCTTGCAATTTGTTACCATCTTTTCAGTTAGCCATTAAAAGGTATCAACCACTGAGAACTCTCAATTCTAAATATTTTCCTATCCAGTAGGTAATTCTGACAAGCAGTATGAGTTTCATAAAGGTTAAGGCAAGAAAAATCACAAAACAGCATAATACACAGGAGTAGACTTAAATAAGTGTCAATACATTATTGTGCACATTCTGTCATAAAGCTTAGTTCCAGGAGATCTATATTTGACCCAGAATATAATAATGAATAGTCCAAAGAGTAATTCTAACAAGGAAGTCCCCATAATAGGTTTCACATATCCAGAAAAAGTGGTTAAAGAAAGCCTATAGGTACATAAAGGCTGCTCCTAGATGGCCCTAATATCTGTAGAGTGTGGATTTAGATGAAGCTTGAGAAGCTCAACTGTTCATTGAGTCTTTTCGGACTCATTGATACCATTCAGTAAATCCAACAGGTTTCCAGCTGAAATATTTTTTTATTCCAATCCCCCTTTCTAGTAGATGGTTGGATAACCTCAATCACGCAAAATGAGATGAGGCCTGCATCTCCTCCATATTTTAGATTAACATACCGAGTGAGTGGTTTATCTCTACCATGTCTCATGTCCCCAAGGTGTTCGCTAATTCGTGTGCGTAATTTACATTTAGTTTTTCCTATTGTGAGAAAGTCACTGGTAAGGTAATAGAGGAGAGATATGTGTCACTGCACTTAATGTCGTCAGTGATATGAAACCAGAGTATGTTCCTCCAGCACACTACGTGTTGTGAGGCTTAAGTTAAAGTTACATAATGGGCTGGTTTCATGTGGACCTTTATAGAGCGGGTGGAAGGAGGTCCACTTTATCTCCTCCTGCAGAGCTGCCAGGACCTGTGTGATACATATCAAAAAACTGACCGGCACATCCAAACATAGATCCAGTGTGAACAGGTGCTAAACCTAGAGTCACCAACTCATATACATACAAGAAAAAAAAGGTAGCACACTGTAGCGCTATAGCTTGCAAACACGAAATATGAAAATATGAAAAATATGAAAAATGAATTGCATCATTACCTTAGAAATATGAAAAATTGAGAAGTCTTAGCGCATAAGATGGCCAAATTATGTGAGCCTGATAGCCACGTCAAGGCTCTTCTCGTATATCAGGTCCTAACTAATGCCAATCCTCACTTAGAAAAGTCTGTCTGCATGGGAACATATGAATCCTCTCTTCAGACTAAAATCTACATCTCTGTGGAGGGGTAATGAACCTGGTGTAATTAAAAAGCCTGTGACCAACAGGTGGAGTGCTCAGGTAGAAGGTAAATGAATACATATCAAAAAACTGACCGGCACATCCAAACATAGATCCAGTGTGAACAGGTGCTAAACCTAGAGTCACCAACTCATATACATACAAGAAAAAAAGGTAGCACACTGTACCCCTCCACAGAGATGTAGATTTTAGTCTGAAGAGAGGATTCATATGTTCCCATGCAGACAGACTTTTCTAAGTGAGGAATGGCATTAGTTAGGACCTGAAATACGAGAAGGTTTAGCACCTGTTCACACTGGATCTAAGTTTGGATGTGCCGGTCAGTTTTTTGATATGTATTCATTTACCTTCTACCTGAGCACTCCACCTGTTGGTCACAGGCTTTTTAATTACACCAGGTTCATCACCCCTCCACAGAGATGTAGATTTTAGTCTGAAAAGAGGATTCATAGGTTCCCATGCAGACAGACTTTTCTAAAGCGAGGATAGGCATTAGTTAGGGACCTGATATACGAGAAGAGCCTTGACGTGGCTATCAGGCTCACATAATTTGGCCATCTTATGCGCTAAGACTTCTCAATTTTTCATATTTCTAAGGTAATGATGTAATTCATTTTTCATATTTTTCATATTTCGTGTTTGCAAGCTATAGCGCTACAGTGTGCTACCTTTTCTTCTTGTATGTATATGAGTTGGTGACTCTAGGTTTAGCACCTGTTCACACTGAATCTAAGTTTGGATGTGCCGGTCAGTTTTTTGATATGTATTCATTTACCTTCTGCCTGAGCACTCCACCTGGTGGTCACAGGCCTTTTAATTACAGCAGGTTCATCACCCCTCCACAGAGATGTAGATTTTAGTCTGAAAAGAGGATTCATAGGTTCCCATGCAGACAGACTTTTCTAAAGCGAGGATAGGCATTAGTTAGGGACCTGATATACGAGAAGAGCCTTGACGTGGCTATCAGGCTCACATAATTTGGCCATCTTATGCGCTAAGACTTCTCAATTTTTCATATTTCTAAGGTAATGATGTAATTCATTTTTCATATTTCGTGTTTGCAAGCTATAGCGCTACAGTGTGCTACCTTTTCTTCTTGTATGCCTATTGTTGAGGTTTCTATGGGGCTTTCCAATAATCCTGTTACTCAGCCTGACTGAGCAGTGACAGAAGACATCCCTTCCCCCTTCCCCATCACACAACTCACCGAGACAAGAAACTCCAAGGTCCCCACATAGTCCCTCTCAGTCTTGAGAAGTTCCCTGAGAACACACACCCTGAGAGGAAGCTGCCTCTCCAGGTCTTTGCTGCTCTCCACCTTTCCATCAGGTCTATGTTCTTCTGTCATGGCTGCAGGCACTGGGCTCTCCTGCTCCACTTCAGCTCCACAGAGTGACATGGAGTAGCGTGCAGTGGCTAAATTGTACATGCTGCGAGTAGCAGAGCAGTGACTGTGGCTAAATTGTAGGTGCTGCATATGCCGCCCTCTCTGCACAGCAGCTTCCTGCCGCCTGAGACAACAGGTTCAACTCGCCTCATTATAGCTGCGCCCCTGCACGTGAGTTGAACTACCATAAGTGGTGTTTCGAATGCGGGCGTCGTTCCGGGAATACCAGTAGCAGCCGTGGTCAAACCGCATGTCCTGGGTAAAGGAGGCCACAAGCCAGCAGACGAAGCAGGCAAAAAGGAGGACCTGTTCAAGCATCTGGTGAACGCACAGCAGCAACAGCTGGTGCATCAGGAGACAAGTTACTTATCCAGCAATAGAATCAGGACTAGTTCAGACTACAACAGCAGCAGATCGAGTTGATTGCCGAGGCAGTTCGTGAGAGACCGGAAGCCCAGCCCACAAGTCCAGGTGACGACATGCATGCCCGGAAGGTGGTAAGACGAGCGATGCAGAAAATGACCCCGGGTGATGATATAGAGGCATTTCTGACTGTTTTTGATTGGGTAGCGGAGCGAGAGAGACTGTCGCCAGACAAGTAGATGGAGGTGCTGGCCCCCTGTCTAACCGGCGAGCAACAGAAGGCTTATTATGACCTGGCCTTACAAGATGCCCGGGAATATGCAAAACTAAAACGGAGATTCTGGCACGCTCAGGGGTGACTAAGTCTGTATGAGCACAAAAGGGTTAATCACTGGTGATAAACCTCCTTGCTCCCAAATGTTCGACTTGCTGCATCTGGCACAGAAATGGTTGCAGGTGGAGTCTTCTACCCAAGCCCAGATGGTGGAGCGGGTTGTAATGGACAGGTATATCCATTCCCTTCCAAAGCTGTTACAGGCATGGGTTGCCCAGGTGGATCCCGGGAATGCGGATGACCTGGTCGGCCTAGTTGAAAGGTACCAGGTGGTCGAGAGGTCCCTAAAGAAGCCGGGGGGTGGTGCATCTCCATACTGGGGTACCCAGCGGAAGCCCGAGTCACAAAAGAGGGGTAGCAGAGCCACCACTGCGGGAAGTCTGAGGTCCCAAAGAGCCGTTGAAGGGTTGCAAAGGACTGCTGGTAAAGACCTGATCTGTTGGCAGTGTCACAACCTGGACACATCGCTGCCCATAGTCCTTTTGTCTCCTGAGCAGATCGATCGCAGCCTAGGCAGGTGCTGCTCGTATTTTGCTTATCCTACTTGTAGTGTCGACCATCAGCCCGGAGATGGGCCTCAGTCTTGTCCCGTGACCATAAATAGGGTGCTGGTGTCAGGACTATTGGACTCGGGGAGTTTGGTGATCCTGATAAGGGCCACACTACCCCACCAGTTGATCCCAGGGAAACACGTGGGGCGTCCACTGTATCCACAGCGATACCAAGGACTACCCCCATTGCCAGAGTGTATATAAAAACAAAATGTGGCACTGAGTCCCATGAGCTAGGGGTTGTGAGAGACTTGCTACATCCCGTGATAATCGGACGGGACTTCAGCCTGTTTTGGGACTTGTGGGAAAGGCTGGGATGCTAAGTGACTCAGACAGAAGCCAACTCAACCCTGATCAATCCCCGTCACAGCCAGAGGTGGAGGAGTTCCCCTTGTGTGTCCTGGCGGGTGACGAGGAGGAGACGGTGGTTAGTGAGGCCGAGGTTCCTGATCTGGAGGTTTCTGGGGAAAATTTTGGCTCTGCTCAGATGCGGGATCTCACCCTAAAAAATGCATTTGAAAATGTGTCTGTGATACATGGGATTGCTCAAATGGCCAGGGGCTGACACCAGGTTCCCACACTTCGCCATAAATGGTGAGTTACTGTATCGGGTGACCACACTGAGGGGAGGGGAGATAGTGGAGCAACTCTTGGTTCCAGGTCCCTACCGGCGAAGGGTTTTACACATGGCCAATTCACATGTTTTAGGGGGACATCTGGGAGTAGAGAAAATGCAGGAAATAATGCAGAGGTTCTATTGGCTGGGGTGTTACCAGGAGATCCTAAATTATTGTAGGTCATGCCCCACCTGCCAGATAACCGCTCCATCTACTCACTTCCAAAGGCCCCTAGTTCCGTTACCTGTGATAGAGGTCCCATTTGAAAGGATTGTCATGATCTAGTGGGTTTCTCTACTTAAATCTGCATGAGGGCACCAATACATCTTAGTTGTCATGGACCATGCAACCCGATACCCTGAAGCAGTATCACTAAGAAACTCCTCGGCCAAGAGTATCGTCCTGGGAAGTTGTTCATATTTTTGCACGGACGGGTCTGCCGAAGGAGATTTTCACAGACCAGGGAACCCCTTTCATGAGCAAGGTAATGAGGGAGTTGTGTATGGTCCTTCAGATTGCCCAACTGTGAACCTCAGTCTACCATCCACAGACAGACTGCCTAGTGGAGCGCTTCAATAACACCTTGAAGGCGATGCTCAAGAAGGTCATTGAGAAGGACGGTCCAGACTGGGATTATCTGCTTCCGTTCCTGCTCTTCTCAATCAGAGAAGTTCCACAAGCTTCTGGCTGCTCACCGTTCGAGCTTCTGTATGGTCGACATCCGTGAGGGCTCCTGGACATCGCCAAGGAAACCTGGGAAGCCGAGGTCACGCCACACCAGAGCGACATAGAGCATGTCACCCAGTTACAGGAGAGGATGGCGAAAGTGATGCCAATTATGAAGGAGCATCTTCTGCAGGTACAGGAGGCACAGGCAAGGGTATATAACCGTTCAGCGAGAGTGAGGCAGTTCCAGCCCGGGACTGCGTGCTAGTGCTTATCCCCATGGTGGAGAGCAAGTTCCTAGCCAAGTGGCAAGGCCCATACTGACGGGGTCGTCTCGTCAAACACTCGTCCTCCAGTCACTCCAGATTAGATTATGAGCATGGGTCGACCAATCAAAGTATGAGTCAGACACAAGGCTGGTTCAAACTTAGAGCACGCTCTAGAATGGTACTAGTAGCACCGATCTCAGCAATGTCCTGTCTTTATTAGCATACATGGGGTTATATAGACATAACAAACAGGATGACCCACGTGGGGTAAGCTATATTCATCTAATATCCGGCCAGCCCTGATTGGCCCATGTCTCCAGACAGATGTTGATGTCGTCTTCAATTGTTAAATGTCATTGTGGTCGTCACCAATGGCTTGATTCAACTTTGTCTGTCAGAAGTAGGCGTTGATCTGGGTCAATGTCTCAGGAACAGATGTTGGCGGATACTGGTGCTATCTTTGAACTAAGTTTCGATATGAATCATGCGAGGTAAGGAAAATACTTGTTGTTTTCAGAGCAGAGCACACAAGCATATATATATATATATATATATATATATGAAAATATAAGAATATAGAAATGGACATATGACATTAGACATTGGGCATATTATAATTGTCCTTTGCAATTGCAATCATGGGCAAACTGTTTATGTTTAGCATCTATCATTTCTGATTAATTACGTCTTGTTCTAACAGGTTATAAAATGTAACGACAGGAAATGTAGCCGCGTGGGTTCATTTCTACATCTATGTAACACTCAAAAGGTGTGACATTTCATATTAAGGTTCAGCCTTGCAACACTCCTTGATGTGGTCTGGCCCAGACGTCTTGACATTTCCTGAAGCTGATGAAAACACGTCTCAGAGGAAACGGGTGTAGGATGGGTCGATGCTGGCTCTATCTTAACTGAAGCATTGTTATATTTGATATATCTGGTTTCACTCGACAAGGAAAATTTATGTTTCAAAATGGATGCAGAACACAAAATGGTGGCAAAGCACATGTAAGCATATATATATGTGTGTATAAAGTAGGAAAGTATATTTTACCTTGACAATCCCCCCTAAACACTAAATTTTCCCTTGACGAGGTGACCTTTGAGACTGTCCATGTGTGGGGAGAGGGGAGGTGGATTTCTTCACCCAGCTACCTCAGAGACTGCCCCCTTATGGGACGCCCCCAGACAGCTGGGTCCCTATGTTGGTTAACACATGGAGTTCTCCCATCTGTCCCTAAACTAACTCTTTTGATTGTATCGCGTCATAGAGGGTTTTGCCAAGAGGATCAGGCGGGGTATATTGTTCCATATCCCCTACATTCATATACATCTCTTCCTGAAAAATGAAGGTACCTGAGGGGTCGGTTGCATTGGTTACAGCTTTCCTATATATGGGTACCACACAACACAGAGCTGAATACTGTAATACTAATCGGTGTGCCAAATCTATAAACTTTGAAATATTACTCATCATGCACCATCCACTAAAGCTAAGTGATGTCTAATGAACTGTTATCATCATCATCTACACGGCTAAGTCTGTTCCAAGCATCCGTTACTGCAAGGATGCAAGCAAATGTCATTAGTAGCATCATTCCTCTTCTGGAGGCTCTCCAAGGATCTTCTTACAAGGCGATGCGTGGATCCAAGTTTCCTTGCCTTGTAGCTTGACTGCGGTATTTGTCGTCAGTAGAACTTGGAAAGGTCTGTCAAATCTCGGATCCAGACTCTCTCTCACGTGTCTTTTAATGACTACCCAGTCTCCAGGCTGCAGGCTGTGACTCCCAGGATCCTGGTTTGGATCTGGAAGAGAACTGAAGACATTATCATGTACTTTCTTGAGTCTTTTATGCAAATCCCTTACATATGAGCTTAATACATGGTTACTCATTTCCAGTGCTTGGGGAAAGAAACATCCTAAACTAGGCACTTTGCCAAATAGTATTTCATACGGAGAAAGTCCAGTTTTCCTATTTGGAGTGTACCTTACTGAATATAGGGCTAATGGTAAACATTCAGGCCAAGATTTCCCTGTTTCAGCCATGGCCTTTTGGATTTTTTTTTTTTTTTTTAACTTCAATGTCCCATTTAGTCTTTCTACTTTTCCACTGCTTTGTGGATGATATGGGGTGTGGAAAGCTTGTTGAATTCCCAGAGCTGTCAAAACTTCATTCATTATTTCACCTGTGAAATGTGTACCTCTGTCACTTTCGATCACCTCTGGTACTCCATACCTGCACACCACCTCCACAAGCAGCTTCTTTGCGGTTGCCGCAGCCGTAGCCTTGGCAATCGGGAAGCCTCCGGCCAACCTGAGAATAAATCAAAAACCCCACCACATACTCCCATAAATCCTGATTTTGGCACTGAATATAATCAATCTGCAGTCTCTGGAAAGGATAGAGGGGCCGAGGGGTGTGTTTGGGTGGTGTCTTGACTACCCTTCTCTGATTATGTGTAGCACATACCATGCATCCCTGGATCAAACCTTCTATACAGGTGGAAAAGCCTGGTGCCCCAATGCTTCTGCATCACAGCTCATCACAGCAGTTTTGGACTGGTGGGTTGGCCCATGTAACATCTGGGCGACCGCAGGGTACAACGCTCTTGGAAGGCATCGGCGCATCCCTCTTCCCCATACCCCAGTTGCTGCATTCAGACATGCACCTTCTTTTTCCCACTTTTCTACTTCCTCCTGGCGCACCTGAGCCTGCATCTGGGATAAGGCATCCTCCGACACAAAGGGATTTTTGGGAGCGCTTACCTGGTGCATCGTTACCCCTTGGAGTGGTCTACTGGCTGCTGTTTTTGCTGCTGCATCGGCCATTGCGTTTCCTTTACTCACCTGATCAGTGCATCTGGTATGTACTTTAACTTTTATGACAGCTACTTCTTTTGGTAATTGTAATGCATCAATTAACTGCTGGACTGCGTCAGCATTTTTAATGGGATGTCCTGCTGCCGTCAGGAATCCTCTAGACTTCCAAATTGGACCAAAATCATGAGCTATACCGAATGCGTATCTAGAATCTGTGTAGATGTTAACAATTCTACCTTCAGCTATCTTACAGGCCTCGGTCAGAGCCTTAAATTCAGCCTCCTGGGCCGACTGATGTGGGAGCATTGGTTCTGCTTTGATCACTGCATTCAGGGAGACGATGGCATACCTGGTGTGGAAGGTACCTGAGTCATCTTGGTGGCGAGATCCATCTACAAAAAATTCAAAATCAGCATTAAGTCTTTCAGTTTCAAACACTGTGGGTAGGCCTGCTGTTTCCTGTGCCATAAGCTGAACACAATCATAAGGAATCTCCTCTCTTGGATCTTCTTTGTACAATACCGTACAATACCTGACCTCCCCCCTAGATCCGAGAGAGGCAACAATGTGGCAGGATTAAGTGTGGTACATCTCTGCAAAGAAACATTTGGAGGCATTAAAAGTGCACATTGCAATCAAAGATGACATGCAGCTGAAAGATGTGCCGACTGCACCTGGTTCAGTATGTATATACATCATGAGGTGTAAGTGCTGTCAGTGGATAATCAAGAACGATATCTGACGATTCGTGAAGCAATAGTCCTACAGCATGTACTGCCCGTACACAGGACGGGGCACCTCTAGCCACTGCATCTAGTCTTCCACTGAAACAGGCCACTGGCCTTTGATTGTCACCATGTAACTGAGTCAATACTCCTGCCACGTGTCCCTGCTGTTCATGGAGATACAGGGTGAATGGTATTCATAGTTGGGGGTTCCTAGCGCTGGAGCTGCCACAATCCTGTTTTTGAGGGAATAAAAAACAGTCTATACCTTCAGGAGTTAGTTTAAAAGGCACAATGGTGATACAGTCACAGAGAGGCTGCATGAGGATTGACACAGCATGTATCCACTGTCTGCAATAGAAACCAGTCCAAGAAATGTCCTAAGAGCGGCAACATTAACAGGCATAGGAAAGTTCTGTACAGCTTCTTTGCGAGCGCTGGTCAGATGTCGCGCCCCCAGTGTAATGCAATATTCCAAAAAGATAACTGAAGATTTACAAAATTGCAGTTTATCCTTAACGCTTTACAACGCTTGGTACAAAACAACAAAAATGTGCATACACATGTTCTGCACAATAAATCATCAACATATTATAAAAATAACATTGGCAAAATCAATAACTGTAAACTAAGCAGCATCCTGAGATATCTGGAAACAAAAGTGTATATATATATATTAGACACCACTGGAGTTTCCAGATCAGTAGCTGCATTAACTGCCCATAATTTTTGTACCAACCCGTACACAGGGTTAAGTTGAAGGGGGGCTGGAGTTTGCTATGTGGGCACTGATAAGAACTGTCCTTGGACCTGCAGCTGCCTGCTTGCAAAATGTGGGCTAGAACTACTCCTGGCTGTTTTTTTTTTTTTTCTGATACAGAACAAGCTGAATTCTTCTAACTTTTTTTTTTTTTTTTAATACATTGTTCGGAGTGGACAGGGAAAACATACAGGACTACACTCTGGACAGCTTCAGTAAGTAATTGTTGGGACCTAGGCATATTAGTAGAAGTATATCATGATTTCATTGCATATATTGCATATTGACACGGCAACTGTCCTGCTCTGGTTGCTGGGACCTGTCCTACTTCTACCTGACCACACGTTTGTATATACGAATTAGATTCGTCCTGTATCATGGGTCCTCCTTTCTGTGAAATTGTTGCGACCAGTCCTCCAGCATAGTGGAGTTGATTATTTGCAGCATCTACTATGACCCCAACATGTTGTTTCGTAAAATCCCCTGTCCTTATCCTAAAGAGTACATCATGACAGTGGGGTCCAGGAATAACATTGGAATATATTTCCTGAAAATCTTCTCTTTCCTCTGTGCTAGCAACGTCTAGCGACATGATTTTACAAAGAGTGCTCTGCTTCAGTCCTGGTGTCATAGTGACAGTTCCAACCGGATAATACTCAATACGTGCTTGTAATTGTAACAACACATCACTTTCCTGAAAGATTACATTGACCCCGTGGTGATACCATTAACTGTGTGTGTACAGTGGTTCCTTGAATTTGCAGGGGAATCTTTTTAGTGACGGGGAGCAGGATAGTTGTCTGTAATTACTGAATTTTCTGCCCCCGTGTCCACCTGGAATTCAACCTCATGTCCCCCTAGTAGGTTCACCTGTACTGTGCAATTAGGAATGGGGGGTAAGGAGACAAGGGGGCTCATGCGCAAGCCACCTTATCCTATGGGTGCGGTGCTAATTGGTCTTGGGGGCCTCCTGCAGGCGGGTCATTTGGATATGGATTAGTTGGACAGGCTGGATATGGATTAGTTCTGCAATCCCTCCTGAAATGTCCTGGTTTCTTACACCCGTAGCACAATTTCTGTCCATCTCCTGGCACACGTCTCCTCTCCCTGCTATTTGCAGGACGAGTACCTACAGCGTGTATCCTTGCTCCTCTTTTTGCCTGCGCCAAATCATGCCGTGCCCCCTGTGCCATTCTGGCCAGATCCTCCGCTTCAACTGATCTCCAATCCGGTCTACCCACTTTCAGCTTTCTGTCACTTCCTTTCTCTGCCTGTCTATCTTTCTTCTCACATACACTGACCTTCTATTCACATGCCTAGCCCTTCGATTCTTACGTACTGTGTCTATTCCAAAAACCTATTCAACAAAATCTGAAAACTACTGCACTCTGGCTCTGCGTCTCTATGCTGAATGCCTGATGGGAGGGGTAAGTCGGGTCGCTGCGCAGTTTGTCAGTGTGCTCTCCCTCAGCCTTCAGCTTCCTTATCTGTAGAATGACCTTGGTGTACAGCAAAATACCATCTCACTGCTACCAGCACTTCCTCCCTCCCTTATACCTTTGCTTGCTGTCACTGACTCCTGCATTCTTAGATCCGTTCCTACAAATATAATACTTGTATATCTCATTTATCAATCTATTGTATCTAGCTTCATTTGCCAATTTTTCCCTTAAATTTAGTGTGTTGATCCCTTGAAATCATTCCTATCACAGTTGAATATTTGATAGAAATCGAACTTAAAGATAACCACAGGGTTGTAATATTAACCCAAAGGTGGGCATACTGGCACGAGGTCAGGATATAGCTCAAAGGATATGTAACAGAAGGTTCATGACTGCTGGCTAATCTTGTCCTTCTTGTAGTGGGAGGCGTGAATCCAGGTGCTCTTGCCCTCGAGCTTCGGGTAGTATGGGTGGACAGGACCACAGTGTAGGGACCCTCAAATCTGGGCTGGAGACAGTCTCTTCTCATAAATTTTTTTTTTTTATATATATAAGGTCATCAGGCGAGAAATCATGCACCGTGTCACCTGTAAATTCTGGGAGAGAAGCAGACACTGCAGAGTGGGTGTTAGTTAACTCTTTAGACAAAGCAATCACAAATTTGCTATTTTATCATTGGTTTCAAATAATTCCTGGTGCCTAATGTCTTCTGTTTTTAACATACCAGCATGATGGAGTATTGAATGTATAGTGGCCCGAAGGGTGGCCCGTGACTCATTTGAGTTTAGAGGATCATGGACTGGACCTACTGCATGGATGATGATATCAGCGGGAAGGTCCCCTGCATGGGTTGTCAGAGTCTGTCCAGGTGGCAAAGGGCCATGAGTGTATATATGAGCCATGCATTCTGCAGTGACGATGGGACCACCTGCTTGGGCTATTAATAGAGCCAGACCCCCTTTCTTGGAGCAGTTGGAGTTGGCAGGACTAACTATAGCACCAACCCGATGTGTCAGGATATCACCGTACCCTATGGATAATGTCACTGGATTTCCGTTGCGGTCTGTGTAATGCTGTGAATGGCTGGGATACCAGTTTTCAAGTACACAGGGAGCTGGGGGCCTGACCGGGGTTTCCGTGAATCTTACAGAGCGACTGTCCTCTCTGAGGATTTGTGAAGGAGAGGAAGGTGCCTTATCTCTGAAGTAGGGGTGGAATAGGCCCTAGGACCAGGGGTTGACAATGATGGTGGGGGAATGGAGGAGGGAAGAAAAGATACTGGTGCTGCTGGGGATAGTGGTGGCTGTTAAGGGGCCCACCCCTCTTCTCTCTCCTGATCCTCCTTCCCTTCATTAGATCCCATAATATCATGGCGGCGGCTCCTGATCATTGTTTGAAAAACTGAAGATTCATGCATTGCAGCAATGGCCGGGTTGGGGTGTGTGAAAGGGAACAATGGTGTTGCATCTGGTGCCATATTGGGAGCTGTGGCCTGCACAGGTGCGGGCGGGGGCTGGTAGTAGGCCCTGGTTGGTATCAGCAAGGGATATAGGCCTGACTGGGTGTGCTTGGGTGTCTCAAGATGGCCGCCGGAGGAGATGGGGTGTTGGTCATTTCCAGGTGTATTAAGATGGCTGCCAGGTGCAGCAAGATGGCCACTGGAGGAAGGGGAGGGACCATTTACGGGTGTGCCAAAATGGCTGCTAGAGGAAGTGGGTGTCCCAAGATGGCTGCTGGGTGTAGTGGGAGGGGCATTTCCCAGTGGGGGCCAGGGGCGGGGAGCCCCACAAACACGACAGGACTCCGCCCAGGGCGGGTTCTGTTCTCCACACACACGACACACCCACCCTTCCGGTGATTTGGTGTCGACTCCATTATAGGGCGGTGGCTGGGGCGCACTGGGTACAGTGACGGGCATTATGGGGCTGACGGCCATTTTTATTACATCAACAAGGTCACATTCTGAACATTTTATATATCCAAACAAAGGCTCAGCATTTTCTGAACCTCCTGCACCGTCTACCTCTCTCCAGCCTTAAACTTTCAAATCATTTGCTACTCTGAGATGTGCTTGTGCTTGGTGCAGGAGTCCCTGATCACTTAACATTCCTTTCTTCTGACTTACAAAATCTTTCCACACTGAAGGCTGAAGCCTCCCTGTACTGGGTAGGCCCATCATTTTGTATAAACTCCTCACATTTTTAACAGCCTTCTTGCCATCCCGTGACTGAAACAATCTCACCAACTCCCAAAGCACCACCCTCTAACTTGTGGGGTTTTTCTGATTTAAACATACGCATCATGATGTTAACAGAGTGCAATGATCTGTCGCGACTCAGACCACCGGCGTCACTTGCAGGTCACCACCCGTCAATACAGAGTCCCGCTCTATGCACTGACAAGACAAAGAGTCCCTGCTCTATCTGTCTCTTCCCTAACTGTGGATGGTGACTTTACAGCACAGTTCGCCGTGACACTCTTCACAGCACAGAGTCCCCGCTCTATGTGCTGACACCTGGGCTTCTCCTAATGAGACTTCCCAGGTTAGACAAAGAGTCCCTGCTCTATTTGTCACCTCCCAGACGAAGAGACCTACTCAATTCGTCCTTTTCCCTTGGAGGAATTTGATTATGCGCACCCTACCACAATTCTCTACAAGATACTAGAAATTTGGACACTTTCAAACTGTCACGGGAGGCAACTATCTAGAACAGAGTACAGTGACCGGAGGAGGAGGAAGTGGTGCACACGAGTACGCGCAGGTACGCGACGTCACTCGGTCTGACAGTGCTGGTTCGGGACGTGGCGCGGGGTCGCCCCCAGTCTCACCACTCGACTGGTCACTCACCCAGACCCAGACAGAAAACACGACAGGACCTACAGTGACTGACACACAGGCAAGTGGGACATATAAATATATGCCCCAACTTACCGTGCTCGACGGAGGGTGATCAGTCCTCAAATTCAGTCACCGCGGGTACCACCGGGAAATCTATGAGACGGGTCTGGCAAGTAGCGAGCCGCTGGCCACGCCCCACGTTGTGGCGCCAATTGACGGGGTCGTCTCGTCAAACACTCGTCCTCCAGTCACTCCAGATTAGATTATGAGCATGGGTCGACCAATCAAAGTATGAGTCAGACACAAGGCTGGTTCAAACTTAGAGCACGCTCTAGAATGGTACTAGTAGCACCGATCTCAGCAATGTCCTGTCTTTATTAGCATACATGGGTTATATAGACATAACAAACAGGATGACCCACGTGGGGTAAGCTATATTCATCTAATATCCGGCCAGCCCTGATTGGCCCATGTCTCCAGACAGATGTTGATGTCGTCTTCAATTGTTAAATGTCATTGTGGTCGTCACCAATGGCTTGATTCAACTTTGTCTGTCAGAAGTAGGCGTTGATCTGGGTCAATGTCTCAGGAACAGATGTTGGCGGATACTGGTGCTATCTTTGAACTAAGTTTCGATATGAATCATGCGAGGTAAGGAAAATACTTGTTGTTTTCAGAGCAGAGCACACAAGCATATATATATATATATATATATATATATATATATATGAAAATATAAGAATATAGAAATGGACATATGACATTAGACATTGGGCATATTATAATTGTCCTTTGCAATTGCAATCATGGGCAAACTGTTTATGTTTAGCATCTATCATTTCTGATTAATTAAGTCTTGTTCTAACAGGTTATAAAATGTAACGACAGGAAATGTAGCCGCGTGGGTTCATTTCTACATCTATGTAACACTCAAAAGGTGTGACATTTCATATTAAGGTTCAGCCTTGCAACACTCCTTGATGTGGTCTGGCCCAGACGTCTTGACATTTCCTGAAGCTGATGAAAACACGTCTCAGAGGAAACGGGTGTAGGATGGGTCGATGCTGGCTCTATCTTAACTGAAGCATTGTTATATTTGATATATCTGGTTTCACTCGACAAGGAAAATTTATGTTTCAAGATGGATGCAGAACACAAAATGGTGGCAAAGCACATGTAAGCATATATATATGTGTGTATAAAGTAGGAAAGTATATTTTACCTTGACAATACGAGGTGGTGGAGAAACTGAGCGAGGTGAATTACAAGGTACACCAGCCAGGCTGAAGGAAGCCACACCAAATATACCATGTGACCTTGCTAAAGTCATGGCGAGATCGGGAATCACTGGAAACCCCTAGCCTGGGAGCCAGTCGCAAAGCCACAGTGGACGATGTCACTGTTGCAGAGACTCTCACGCCGGCCCAGAGGCAACAGTGTCAGGAACTGTTGCAACAGAACCATGACCTGTTCTCACAGTTGCCAGGGCATACGCAGGTGGTCGAGTATGACGTGTTGACACATTTAAGGGTGAACCTCAGGCACTATAGAATTCCCGAAGCACGTCGAGCGGTAATAGTCAATGAGGTGAAGAGGATGTTAGACCTTGTGGTTATTGAGGAGTCGAAAAATGGATGGTCGAGTCCCATCGTCCTCGTGCCGAAGCCCGAAAGTGAGTGGCGGTTTTGCAATGATTACTGCAAACTGAATGAGGTTTCCAAATGTGATGCGTATCCAATGCCCCAGGTGGATGAACTCATTGAGAGACTGGTAACTGCGAGGTACATTACAACCCTCAACCTGACGAAGGGCTACTGGCAGATCCCCATGTCCCAGATTGCTCAGGAGAAGATGGCCTTCTCGATGCCTGATGGGTGTTTCCAATACACCAGAATGCCTTTTGGTCTACAGGGGGCACCAGCAACCTTCCAGAGGGCTATGGATCAGGTCCTTGTTCCTCATAAGAAGTATGCCGCCACCTACCTAGATGACATTGTGGTCTTCAGCCCTGACTGTGGTAGTCATCTACCAAAGGTACAGGCAGTTCTGGATGCATTGAGGAATGTGGGGTTCACCATAAACCCCAAAAATATGCCATAGGAAAGGAAGAGGCCAAATACCTAGGCAATGTCGTCGGGAAGGGAGAGATCAAGCCACAGATAAACAAGATTGAGATCGAGAAATGGCCACAACCACTTTCCAAGAAGTGAGAGTTGTTATGAATGTGCTAGAGATGGTTTCTGAGCAGAGGCTCCCTCTGGTGGTTACAGACAGTACTGAACCTTTCAGCGAGGAGTGGCAATCTGGAATCACGGACTGGTCTGATATAAGGGAGGTTCCCTCCCATAATGGTTGCCGGTGATCAATTGTTCTTGTCTCAATTGTGGTTCCTGGTTCATTTGGAAGTTTGCTGGAGTCCTGCTTGCATCTCCTGCTTTCAGATAAGATATTTTTTGCTTTTCTTTTTGTGCTTGCTTTTTGCATTGTTTTCTGCACTTTTGTGGAGGTCAGCCAGGTCCCCTCCTGGGGCCTGAGCTCCTCACAGTTTTTCTGAAGCCACTGTTATTTGCTCATTTGCTTTTTCCAGCGTCTGCAATTTGGTTTTTGTTCACACTGAGATCTGATGTAGTGGGTGGCGAGATCGTGTGATCTCAGTATTTTTGTAATCAGAATTGTTGGATTTTTGTAGGGTTTTCTGGGTTGCAGAAAGTCTATTTCCTGCCTATGTTTGTATTTTCATCTTGTCTAACCGCCATTATATGTTTGGGGGCTTCCTATTTTCTTTGGGGATCTGCTCCGGGGCAGATAGCTTTCATCTTTCTGCCTTTAGGTGTAGTTATCTCTCAGGCTGTGACGAGGCGTCTAGGATCAACGTAGGAACGCTCCACGGCTATCTCTAGTTGTGTCGTTAGTTTAGGAATCTGCAACCCATCAGTTACCAACATCTCAGGTGTTCGGCTGCCCTGCTGTTGTTCCTATCCTCCTCAGCTACCGAAAGATAACAGTATCACCGGCCAAAACTGAAAATTATATGGTACTCACAGAAGGGAAAAAAAAGTGTGGAAAGAAAAAAAAGTTGTCAGAGCTGTCAGAGATTTTTTTTTTTTTCTGTCTGTTGCATTTTTTCCCTCTTTTTCTCTGGGTGCTAAGGAGGATTTTTTTTTCTCTCAATGGAGTTTGCACAGTTGTCTGGCCGTGTGGATCAGCTTGCCACTGAGGTTCGGAGTATTGCTACCTATCTTGCTGGGTTGCCGGTTGTGGAACCTAGGATTCCCATGCTAGATTTGTTTTTGAGGGATCGGGCTAAATTTCTGAATTTCAAAAATAACTGTAAGTTGTTTTTTGCCTTAAAGCCTAAGTCTTCAGGTAATGCAGCACAGCAGGTTCAAATTGTCATCTCTCTCCTGCGCGGCGATCCTCAGGATTGGGCTTTTTCCCTGACACCTGGGGATCCTGTTTTGAATGATATTGATGCATTTTTTCTGGCTCTGGGGTTATTGTACGATGAACCTAATGTCACTGATCAAGCTGAAAAAACCTTGTTGGCATTAAATCAGGGTCTTGAAGACGCTGAGTTGTACTGTCAGAAATTCCGAAAGTGGGCAGTCCTGACCAAATGGAATGATGATGCTTTGGCAGACCTTTTTCGGAAGGGGCTGTCAGAGAATGTAAAGGATGTTATGGTGGGATTCCCTGCTCCCTCTGGTCTCGATGATTCTATGTCACTGGCTATTCAAATTGACAGACGTTTGCGTGAGCGCAGAGGTATGCGTGAGATAGTGTTGCCTTGTGAGCCAGCTTCTGAGCCCATGCAGTGTGATAGAGTGACTTCTGGGGCTCAGCGTCATGAGTTTCGAAAGCGCAATGGGTTATGTTTCTACTGTGGTGATGCCTCTCATGCTATTTCAGTCTGCCCTAAGCGGGGAAGACTGTTGTGAATGGGTTTGAGATGAGTTCTGAGCAGAGGCTCCCTCTGGTGGTTACAAGCGGTACTAGTGAAGATTGTGAGGACTGGGAATCAGGTGTTACTGACTGGTCTTATATAAGGGAGTCATTTTCCCATCAGGGTTGCCGGTGATCAATTGTTCTGGTCTGAATCCTTCATTCCAGTTTCCCTTGTAGCCTGCTGTGTCGTGTCTGCATCTCCTGCTTCCAGATAAGTCTTTTTCTTCTTTTGTGTTTGTGCTATATTTTTGCATTTTGTCCTGCACTTCTTTGGGGGCCTTCTGGGTCCCTCCGGGGGCTTCTGCCTTCTCAGTTTAATTCAGCCACTGAGTTTTGTTCTTTTGCTTTTTCCAGTTTTTTCAGTGGCTGCTGTTTTGATTTTGTTACACCAGAGAGCTAATTTAGGTGGTAGAGGTCGTGTGATCTCAGGTGATTTTGAAATTAGTAGAGTTGGTGTTTTTCAGGGTTTTCTGGGATTGCAGTAAGTACCCTTCCTATCCTTTTCTATTTAGATAGTTTGGGCCCCAGCGTTTGCTCATACTATTTTCATCCTGTGTCTGTATTTCCTCTTGTCTAACCGCCATTACATGTTTGGGGGCTTTCTATTATCTTTGGGGTTCTGCTCCGGGGCAGATAGCTTTCCTATTTCTATCTTTAGGTGTAGTTAGTTTCTCAGGCTGTGACGAGGCGTCTAGGACCAACGTAGGAACGCTCCACGGCTGCCTCTAGTTGTGGTGGTTAGTCAGGGTACTGCAATCCCATAGATTCCAACTGCTCTGGTGTATTGCCTTTTTTACCTGCACTCCTCAGCTACCGAAACATAACAGTATCACCGGCCCAAAAAATTGAAAATTGTATGGTACTCACAGAAGGGAAAAAATATTGTGATAGAAAAAAGGTTGTCAGAGTTGTCAGAGATATTTTTCTGTTTGTTGATTTTTTTTTTCCCTCTGTATCTCTGGGTGCTGGGGAGGATCTTTTTTCCCAATGGAGTTTGCACAGTTGTCTGGCCGTGTGGATCAGCTTGCCACTGAGGTTCGGAGTATTGCTATCTATCTTGCTGGGTTGCCTGTTGTGGAACCTAGGATCCCCATGCCAGATTTGTTTTTAGGGGATCGAGCTAAGTTTCAGAATTTCAAAAATAATTGTAAATTGTTTTTTGCCTTAAAATCTAAGTCCTCAGGAAACGCAGCGCAGCAGGTTCAAATTATCATCTCTCTCCTGCGCGGCGATCCTCAGGATTGGGCTTTTTCCCTGATACCTGGGGATCCTATTTTGAGTGATGTTGATGCGTTTTTTCAGGCTTTGGGGTTATTGTACGATGAGCCTAATGTCACTGATCAAGCTGAAAAAGCCTTGTTGGCATTAAATCAGGGGCTTGATGACGCTGAGTTATACTGTCAGAGATTCCGTAGGTGGGCAGTCCTGACCAAATGGAATGACGACGCTTTGGCGGCCCTTTTCCGGAAGGGTCTGTCAGATAATGTAAAAGATGTTATGGTGGGATTCCCAGTCCCCTCTGGTCTCAATGATTCTATGTCATTAGCGATTCAAATTGACAGACGTTTGCGTGAGCGGAGAAGTATGCGTGGTATGGTGTTGCCTTGTGAACCAGCTCCTGAAACCATGCAGTGTGATAGAGTGGTGTCGGGGGCACAGCGTCATGAGTTTCGAAAGCGCAATGGGTTATGTTTCTACTGTGGTGATGCCTCTCATGCTATTTCAGTCTGCCCTAAGCGGGGAAGACGTTTTGCACGCTCAGTTGTCTTGGGTAGTGTTCAGACTAAGTTTTTATTAACTGTCACTCTGATATGCTCTCTGTCCTCATTTTCTGCTCAGGCTTTCGTTGATTCTGGAGCAGCTATTAACCTGATGGATTATGATTTTGCTAAACGTTGTGGGTTTCCCTTGATACCCCTACAGAAGTCTATTCCCCTACTGGGGATCGATTCTACCCCTTTGGCTGAGAATAAACCCCAGTTTTCTACTCAGGTGATAATGAGGGTTGAACCTGATCACCAGGAGTGCTGCAAATTTTTGGTTCTATATAATCTGCATGACATTATCGTGCTGGGTTTCCCTTGGTTGCAGTCTCATAATCCTGTTTTGGATTGGAAGTCTGTGTCTGTGGCCAGTTGGGGCTGCCAATGTGTTAATACCAACACTCCTGTTTTTTCTGCCTCCCCCCAAGCTCAGGATGTTCCTGACTTTTTGTTTGATTTTTCTGATGTGTTTAGCGAAAGTAAATCTGCATCCTTGCCTCCCCATAGGAGCTATGACTGCGCTATTGAATTAGTGCCGGGTAGTAAATTCCCTAAAGGTCGCCTTTTTAACTTGTCTGTACCTGAACATGACGCTATGCGGTCTTATATCAAGGAATCATTGGAGAAGGGTCATATCAGACCATCCTCTTCACCCTTAGGTGCCGGTTTTTTCTTTGTGGCCAAAAAAGATGGTTCATTAAGGCCGTGTATTGATTATCGTCTCTTGAACAATATTACTGTGAAATATCAATACCCGTTACCCTTGATTTCTGACCTGTTTTCCAGGGTGAAAAATGCTACTTGGTTTACCAAGCTTGACCTCAGGGGGGCGTATAACCTTATTCGCATTAAGCACGGGGATGAATGGAAGACGGCATTCAATACCCCTGAAGGGCATTTTGAGTACCTAGTGATGCCCTTTGGGCTCACTAATGCTCCTTCCGTCTTCCAGTCCTTCATGAATGACATTTTCAGGGATTTTGTGGACAAATTTCTGATTGTTTATTTGGATGATATCTTGATTTTTTCTAATGACTGGGACTCTCATGTGAAACATGTTCGAACTGTGTTCCAGATTTTGAGAGAGAATGCTCTGTATGTGAAGGGATCAAAGTGTCTTTTTGGCGTACAGAGGATCTCATTTCTGGGATTCATTTTGTCCCCATCTGTTATTGAAAGGACCCGGTCAAGGTTCAGGCCATCTGTGATTGGGTCCAACCTACTTCATTAAAGGCTCTTCAGAGATTTTTGGGTTTTGCCAATTTTTATCGTAAATTTATTGGTAATTTCTCGGTTATTGTTAAACCATTAACTGATTTGACCAGAAAGGGTTCTGATGTGGTGAATTGGCCTCCTGAGGCAGTCTCTGCATTTCAGGAACTTAAGCAGAGATTCACTTCTGCCCCTGTTCTACGGCAGCCTGATGTTTCTCTGCCATTTCAGGTGGAGGTTGATGCCTCTGAAATTGGGGCAGGTGCCGTTTTGTCCCAAAAAGATCCAGAGACCTCTAAAAGTAACCCTTGTGCCTTTTTCTCTCGAAAATTTTCTCCTACTGAACGTAATTATGACGTGGGTAATCGGGAGTTATTGGCCATGAAGTGGGCTTTTGAAGAGTGGAGACATTGGCTGGAGGGAGCCAAACATCAGGTGGTGGTCCTTACTGACCATAAGAATCTGGTCTATCTGGAATCTGCCAAGCGACTCAATCCTAGACAGGCCAGGTGGGCCTTGTTTTTCACACGTTTTAATTTTGTGGTTTCCTTTCTTCCTGGCACTAAGAATGTTAAGGCGGATGCCCTCTCGAGGAGTTTCCTTGCGGACTCTCCTGAGTTATCTGATCCTTCTGTTATTTTGAAAGAGGGTGTAGTTCTTTCCGCCATCTCGCCCAATTTGAGACTTGCTCTGGAGGGGTGTCAGGAGGATAGGCCCGAGCGCTGCCCTGTTGGAAAATTGTTTGTCCCGGACCAATGGAAAAAGAGTGTGATGTCTGAAATTCATTGTTCCGCATTGGCTGGGCATCCCGGAATTTTTGGTACCAGAGACTTGGTTAGTCGGTCCTTTTGGTGGCCTACCTTGTCTCGTGATGTCAGGGAATTTGTGCAGTCCTGCGGGACTTGCTCTCTCTCCAAGCCTTGCTCTCGCTCTAGTGGTTTATTGATGCCATTG
Source organism: Oophaga sylvatica (assembly GCA_033576555.1). Lineage (NCBI taxonomy): Eukaryota > Metazoa > Chordata > Amphibia > Anura > Dendrobatidae > Oophaga > Oophaga sylvatica. Next base: position 390,684,727 of record JARQOD010000002.1, read on the forward strand.
CCTGTGCCCAAGAGACCATGGACCCATATCTCTATGGATTTCATTTCCGATCTTCCTGTTTCTCAGAGAATGACCACCATCTGGGTAATTTGTGATAGGTTTTCCAAAATGATACATCTTGTGCCATTACCTAAGTTGCCTTCCTCCTCTGAATTGGTGCCGTTGTTCCTTCAGCACGTGGTTCGTTTACACGGCATTCCTGAGAACATTGTGTCTGACAGAGGAGTCCAGTTTTTTTCCAGATTTTGGAGGACTTTTTGTTCTAAACTGGGTGTTCAATTGTCTTTCTCCTCGGCATTTCATCCTCAGACCAATGGTCAAACTGAGAGAACAAACCAGACATTGGAGACTTATCTTAGATGCTTTGTGTCTGCTGATCAGGATGACTGGGTCTCTTTTTTGCCTTTGGCTGAGTTTGCTCTTAATAATAGGGCTAGCTCTGCCACTTTGATGTCTCCGTTTTTCTGTAATTCTGGGTTTCACCCTCGATTTTCTTCAGGACAGACGGAGGCTTCTGTCTGTCCAGGGGTTGACTCTGTCGTGGAGCGTATGCAACAGATTTGGGACCAGGTAGTGGAGAGGTTGTCCCTCTCTCAGGAGAAGGCCCAGCGGTTTGCTAACCGGCATAGGACTGATGGTCCTCGGTTTAAAGTGGGGGACTTGGTCTGGTTGTCCTCAAAGAATATTCCTATGAGAGTAGCATCTCCTAAATTTAAGCCTAGGTTCATTGGACCTTATAAGATCATGGAGATTATTAATCCTGTTTCTTTTCGTTTGCTTCTTCCAGGGACATTTAAGATCCATAACGTGTTCCACAAGTCCTTGTTGAAGAGGTTTGTTGAGCCAGTGGTTCCTGCTGCTGTGCCTCCTGACCCTGTTTTGGTTGAGGGCAATCTGGAGTATGTGGTTGAGAAAATATTGGATTCTCGTTTTTCTAGACGGAAACTCCAGTATTTGGTTAAATGGAGAGGTTATGGTCAGGAAGACAATTCTTGGGTCTTTGCTTCGGACATCCATGCTAGGAGACTTATCCGTGCTTATCATAGAACTCATCCTGACCGACCTGGTTGCTCAAATGAGGGTTCGGTGACCCCTCCTCAAGGGGGGGGTACTGTTGTGAATGGGTTTGAGATGAGTTCTGAGCAGAGGCTCCCTCTGGTGGTTACAAGCGGTACTAGTGAAGATTGTGAGGACTGGGAATCAGGTGTTACTGACTGGTCTTATATAAGGGAGTCATTTTCCCATCAGGGTTGCCGGTGATCAATTGTTCTGGTCTGAATCCTTCATTCCAGTTTCCCTTGTAGCCTGCTGTGTCGTGTCTGCATCTCCTGCTTCCAGATAAGTCTTTTTCTTCTTTTGTGTTTGTGCTATATTTTTGCATTTTGTCCTGCACTTCTTTGGGGGCCTTCTGGGTCCCCTCCGGGGGCTTCTGCCTTCTCAGTTTAATTCAGCCACTGAGTTTTGTTCTTTTGCTTTTTCCAGTTTTTTCAGTGGCTGCTGTTTTGATTTTGTTACACCAGAGAGCTAATTTAGGTGGTAGAGGTCGTGTGATCTCAGGTGATTTTGAAATTAGTAGAGTTGGTGTTTTTCAGGGTTTTCTGGGATTGCATTAAGTACCCTTCCTATCCTTTTCTATTTAGATAGTTTGGGCCCCAGCGTTTGCTCATACTATTTTCATCCTGTGTCTGTATTTCCTCTTGTCTAACCGCCATTACATGTTTGGGGGCTTTCTATTATCTTTGGGGTTCTGCTCCGGGGCAGATAGCTTTCCTATTTCTATCTTTAGGTGTAGTTAGTTTCTCAGGCTGTGACGAGGCGTCTAGGACCAACGTAGGAACGCTCCACGGCTGCCTCTAGTTGTGGTGGTTAGTCAGGGTACTGCAATCCCATAGATTCCAACTGCTCTGGTGTATTGCCTTTTTTACCTGCACTCCTCAGCTACCGAAACATAACAGAAGACGTTTTGCACGCTCAGTTGTCTTGGGTAGTGTTCAGACTAAATTTCTGTTGACTGTTACCCTGATGTGCTCCCTGTCCACATTTTCTGCTCAGGCTTTTGTTGATTCAGGAGCAGCTATTAACCTGATGGATTTTGACTTTGCCAAACGTTGTGGGTTTCCCATGATACCCCTGCGGAAGTCTATTCCCCTACTGGGCATTGATTCTACCCCTTTGGTGGAGAATAAACCCCAGTTTTCTACTCAGGTGATAATGAGGGTTGAACCAGATCATCAGGAGAGTTGCAAATTTCTGGTGCTGTATAATCTGCATGACATTATTGTACTAGGTTTCCCTTGGTTACAGTCTCATAATCCTGTTTTGGATTGGAAATCTGTGTCTGTGACCAGTTGGGGCTGCCAATGTGTTAATGCCGACACTCCTGTTTTTTCTGCCTCTCCCAAGTCTCAGGATGTTCCTGACTTTTTGACTGATTTTTCGGATGTATTTAGTGAAAGTAAATCTGCATCTTTGCCCCCTCACAGGAGCTACGATTGCGCTATTGAATTAGTGCCTGGTGGAAAATTTCCTAAAGGTCGCCTTTTTAAACTTGTATCTGAACACGATGCTATGCGGTCTTATATCAAGGAGTCATTGGAGAAGGGTCATATCAGACCATCCTCTTCACCCTTGGGTGCCGGTTTTTTCTTTGTGGCCAAAAAGGATGGTTCATTGAGGCCGTGTATTGATTATCGTCTCTTGAATAAGATCACTGTGAAGTATCAATATCCGTTACCCTTGATTTCTGACCTGTTTTCCAGGGTGAAAAGTGCTAGTTGGTTTACCAAGCTTGACCTCAGGGGGGCGTATAACCTTATTCGCAATAAGCACGGGGATGAATGGAAGACGGCGTTTAATACCCCAGAGGGGCATTTTGAGTACCTAGTGATGCCCTTTGGGCTCACTAATGCTCCTTCCGTCATCCAATCCTTCATGAATGATATTTTCAGGGATTTTGTGGATACATTTCTGATTGTTTATTTGGATGATATCTTGATTTTTTCCAATGACTGGGACTCTCATGTGAAACATGTTCGGACTGTGTTCCAGATTTTGAGAGAGAATGCACTGTATGTGAAGGGATCAAAGTGTCTTTATGGCGTACAGAAGGTCTCATTTCTGGGATTCATTTTGTCTCCGTCTGTTATTGAAATGGACCCGGTCAAGGTTCAAGCCATCTGTGATTGGGTCCAACCTACTTCATTAAAGGCTCTTCAGAGATTTTTGGGTTTTGCCAATTTTTATCGTAAATTTATTGGTAATTTCTCCGGTATTGTTAAAACATTGACTGATTTGACCAAAAAGGGTTCTGATGTGGTGAATTGGCCTCCTGAGGCAGTCTCTGCGTTTCAGGAACTTAAGCAGAGATTCACTTCTGCTCCTGTTCTACGGCAGCCTGATGTTTCTCTACCGTTTCAGGTGGAGGTTGATGCTTCTGAAATTGGGGCAGGTGCCGTTTTGTCCCAAAGAGATCCAGAGACCTCTAAGAGTAACTCTTGTGCCTTTTTCTCTCAAAAATTTTCTCCAACTGAACGTAATTATGACGTGGGTAATCGGGAGTTATTGGCCATGAAGTGGGCTTTTGAAGAGTGGAGACATTGGCTGGAAGGAGCCAAACATCAGGTGGTGGTCCTCACGGACCATAAGAATCTGGTTTATCTCGAATCAGCCAAGCGACTTAATCCTAGACAGGCCAGGTGGGCCTTGTTTTTCGCACGTTTTAATTCTGTGGTTTCTTTTCTTCCTGGCACTAAGAATGTTAAGGCGGATGCCCTCTCGAGGAGTTTCTTTGCGGACTCTCCTGAGTTATCTGATCCTACTGTTATTTTGAAAGAGGGTGTAGTTCTTTCCGCCATCTCGCCCAATTTGAGACTGGCCTTAGAAGGGTGTCAGGAGGATAAACCTGAGCGCTGCCCTATTGGGAAATTGTTTGTCCCAGACCAGTGGAAGAAGAGTGTGATGCCTGAGATTCATTGTTCCGCGTTGGCTGGTCATCCCAGGATTTTTGGTACCAGAGACTTGGTGAGTCGGTCCTTTTGGTGGCGTACTTTGTCTCGTGACATCAGGGAATTTGTGCAGTCCTGCGGGACTTGCTCTCGCTCCAAGCCTAGCTCTCGCTCTAGTGGTTTGTTAATGCCATTACCTGTGCCCAAGAGGCCATGGACCCATATCTCTAGGGATTTTATTTCCGACCTCCCTGTTTCTCAGAGAATGACCGTTATCTGGGTAATCTGTGATAGGTTTTCCAAGATGATACATCTTGTGCCATTACCTAAGTTACCTTCCTCCTCCCTATTGGTGCCTTTGTTCCTTCAGCACGTGGTTCGGTTACATGGCATTCCGGACAACATTGTGTCTGACAGAGGAGTCCAGTTTGTTTCCAGATTTTGGAGGACATTTTGTTCTAAACTTGGTGTTCAATTATCTTTCTCCTCTGCTTTTCATCCTCAGACCAATGGACAAACCGAGAGAACAAACCAGACCTTGGAGACTTATTTGAGATGTTTTGTGTCTGCTGATCAAGATGACTGGGTCTCTTTTTTGCCTTTGGCTGAGTTTGCTCTTAATAATAGGGCTAGCTCTGCCACCTTGGTGTCTCCATTTTTCTGCAATTTTGGGTTTCACCCTCGATTTTCTTCGGGACAGGCGGAGGCTTCTGTCTGTCCGGGTGTTGACTCTGTTGTGGAGCGAATGCAATAGATTTGGGACCAGGTAGTGGAGAGGTTGTCTCTCTCTCAGGAGAAGGCCCAACGGTTTGCCAACCGGCATAGGACTGATGGTCCTCGGTTTAAAGTGGGGGACTTGGTTTGGTTGTCCTCAGGAAATATCCCTATGAGGGTTGCATCTCCAAAGATTAAGCCCAGGTTCATTGGACCTTATAAGATCATGGAGATTCTTAATCCTGTTTCCTTCCGTTTGCTTCTTCCAGGGACATTTAAGATCCATATTGTGTTCCACAAGTCCTTATTGAAGAGGTTTGTCGAGCCAGTGGTTCCTATGGCTGCGCCTCCTGACCCTGTTTTGGTTGAGGGCAATCTGGAGTATGTGGTTGAGAAAATATTGGATTCTCGTTTTTCTAGACAGAAACTCCAGTATTTGGTTAAGTGGAGAGGTTATGGTCAGGAGGACAATTCTTGGGTGTTTGCTTCGGACATCCATGCTAGGAGACTGATCCGTGCCTATCACCGAGCTCATCCTGATCGGCCTGGTTGCACAAGTGAGGGTTCGGTGACCCCTCCTCAAGGGGGGTACTGTTATGAATGTGCTAGAGATGGTTTCTGAGCAGAGGCTCCCTCTGGTGGTTACAGACAGTACTGAACCTTTCAGCGAGGAGTGGCAATCTGGAATCACCGAGTGGTCTGATATAAGGGAGGTTCCCCCCCATGATGGTTGCTGGTGATCAATTGTTCTTGTCTCATTTGTGGTTCCTGGTTCATTTGGAAGTTTGCTGGAGTCCTGCCTGCATCTCCTGCTTTCAGATAAGATATTTTTTGCTTTTCTTTTTGTGCTTGCTTTTTGCATTGTTTTCTGCACTTTTGTGGAGGTCAGCCAGGTCCCCTCCTGGGGCCTGAGCTCCTCACAGTTTTTCTGCAGCCACTGTTATTTGCTCATTTGCTTTTTCCTGTTTTTTCAGCGGCTGCGGCTTGGTTTTTGTTCACACTGAGATCTGATGTAGTGGGTGGCGAGATCGTGTGATCTCAGTATTTTTGTAATCAGAATTGTTGGATTTCTGTAGGGTTTTCTGGGTTGCAGAAAGTAATCTCTCCTGTCCTATCCTATTTAGTCAGCTTATGGCCCCAGCGTTTGCTCAGTTCATTTTCTGCCTATGTTTGTATTTTCATCTTGTCTAACCGCCATTATATGTTTGGGGGCTTCCTATTTTCTTTGGGGATCTGCTCCGGGGCAGATAGCTTTCATCTTTCTGCCTTTAGGTGTAGTTATCTCTCAGGCTGTGACGAGGCGTCTAGGATCAACGTAGGAACGCTCCACGGCTACCTCTAGTTGTGTCGTTAGTTTAGGAATCTGCAACCCATCAGTTACCAACATCTCAGGTGTTCGGCTGTCCTGCTGTTGTTTCTGTCCTCCTCAGCTACCGAAACATAACAGAGAGTGTTTCTTGGAATTGTGGGTTACAACCGGCGGTTTATCCCAAGGTTCGCCATGATTGCCACGCTGTTGACGGACCTCCTTCATGGCAGAAGATCATCGTTGATAAAATGGTCAGCTGAGACGGATTTTCAGGAGCTGAAGCAGGATCTGTGTAAACATCCAGTTCTGTCGCACCAGACATCAGCAAGGAGTTTGTGGTCCAGACAGATGCGTGAGAGGTCGGCTTGGGAGCCGTGCTGTCACAGGAAGTGAATAGGGAGGAGCATCCCATCATGTATCTGAGCCGGAAGCGCTTCATGTGAGAGAAATTATGCCATCATCGAAAAGGAATGCTTGGCCATAAAATGGGCCGTAGATACCCTGAGGTACTACCTGCTAGGCCGTAGGTTTAAGCTGGGATCTGACCATACGTGAATCTCTTTGAGGACGAGATGTATTGGCAGAAGGTACAATGGCCACACCTAAATGTGCCGAAAGATCTATTCTGTAGGCAGGTACCAACCTTTTCAGTTTGGGTGAAGTGGCTATGGACAACATGGACCTTAATAGAATTACCCCTCCAGAGGGTTTCTGGGAGATCGAGTCTGATATATTTGGGTCAGTCCTCAGGATGCCCCAGTGTTTTTTTTAGGGCATCCATGACCCTATATGACCGATCGTCAAACGTCCTTATTAGTTGTGTTATGGAATCTGTCAGGTTTCGGGTCAGTAAGAATGATCTATCCACGCCCCTGGCATGGAGCCTCAATAATGCCCGTAGAGTACATCCTATCCTGTAATTTCCCCTTTAGGTCCATTGATTCAGTCTGAAATTCCCTCCAAGAGGAGCAATCCTGATGTTGTTGCATGCCACAAGATCGCCTTCCATAAAAAAATATTGGACAAAATCTTTACCACAGTTGCGTAACAAAGAAATCTGAACATCGTTCGATAGGAGATTCCACTGAGTTAGCTTGGAACCTAAAGGTACTGTCACACTAAGCGATTGCACCAGCGATCATGAGAACGACACGACCTGGCAGAGATCGTTTGTACATCGCTATATGGTCGCTAGTTAGCTTCCAAACAGGAAGATCTCATAAACGACACATCAGCGATCAGTATAACGACCTCGGCGGTTGTTGGGACCTGTCACACAGCATGTATTGGTAAAGATCCCGACCTCGATAGGCGTGATTGAGCGCAACTTTTTCCACGCCCCTCAGCACAGATTGGTGGTCAGTTTGTCATGACTGTTTATGTCACAGCTCTCACTTTGTGATTGGACGACCGCGTCATAAAAGACGACGTATTAACGCTCCCTTCCATTGTTCTCGAGCGCAAGTGGTTCATACGAATTTCCAGCATCGTTCCATGCTGCGTCCTGCTAGCCTTCCGCTATGCAGTAACTGCGATCCAGTCTGTGCCGCTATTGCGTTTGCATTGGAGGAGCAGTTTTCCATTTTCATCTATTGCTGAGGTGATGTTGTGGCCACCAATCGGAGCTGAGGGGCGTTACTAAAGAAAACCTAGTCCCGCCTGCTCCGCTTACATATGAGTCGCCAACGAGGTCGCTCGTCGTTCATAAAGGGTGTCAAACTCAGCGATTCAGTCTCACCAGCGGGACGCCAACGATCAAAATACGGCCCAGAACGTTCGTGCACGATCAGCGACATCGCAGTAGGGGCCACATCACTGCTACATGTCCCACACAGCGACATCGCTGACGATGTCGCTGCTGCGTCATAAAATCGGTGTCGCTTAAGCGATATCGCTAGCGATCTTGCCTAGTGTGACAGTACCTTAAGAGCTCAGCCTTACACTTGGGCAGATCCAAAGCTCTAAAAAGATTATTCAGTGTTCTAAGGTGTGGTTCAGTTGAGGTTGCTGACAAAGTCTGGGTCGTGGGAGGAAGGGAGATGCCGAACCCAGAAGAGCAACAAACATGGGACCCGACCGCCCCGCAGGTGAGTATAATAAAAGGTCTTTTTCTTATCTTTAAGGTCGGATCGGGAGCAGATATAAAGGATTATAGAAATATATCAGGTCTGAAAGGTAATGGCAGTATTTCATATCAGTCAAACCTTGTGACAGGTTCCCTTTAAGTGAATGTTGAATAAGTCAATCTCTGGTATTGTAGTGATATTCTATTTCAGGACAATCCCACTCACATAAAAAGCAGCTGATCCAAATCTGTCAGTTCACTTTATGCTATAAGGTGTGGTTCAGTTGAGGTTGCTGACAGAAAGTCTGGGTTTTGAGAGGAAGATACTTCATGACACCCAATCAATCGCCCTCTTCCTCACTTGACTAGACTGAAAATGTTTCTGGTGCTTTTGGAATGTGCAGTTCTTCTTAATGTGGTACTGGGCGTATTGCAAATAGAATGTTTGGATACCGTAAAGTCCACTTCTTACTTGAAACTCCTTCCTAATGGGAGTCACCATAGAGAAATAGCCACTGGTAGTGTGATCGGTTGGCTCTCTCCAGGATCATTAGGACTGCAAAAAGCATAGATTGCCTCTTCCCATACAACCACTGGTTAAGATGTGATGCACATCTATTGCAGCATATGTGTGGAGCCCAACTCTTGTCCTCATCTCCTATTCTGCATCCAAAATACAGGTTGTAGGCTTTCCTCATCATGGTAGTCAAGTTTTACCTTTGTGACGCAAAAGTGATTTCTCCACATATTTAGAAAAACTATCTGCTTTGTTAATGCAAGAGTGAGGCATATCTGAAAAAAACATAGAAACATGTCAATATGCTAACAAACTAAAGGGTATGCCACACTAAGCGATCTCGTTAACGACTTAGCTGTGTGTGACATGTAGCAGAGATGTGGCCCCTGCTGAGATGTCGCTGATCGCTTATGAACGTTCTGAGCCGTTTTTTGGTCATTGGTGTCCCGCTGGTGAGCCTGAATCGCTGAGTGTGACACCCTTTATGAACGACTTCACCAGCGTCGCAGGTGGGACTAGGTTTTCCCAACGACTGCAGAGGGAGTTATACAGATCGCTGATGAGTTGTGTTTGGAATCACAGATCGCTGAGTTGTGTTTGGAATCTAACTAGTGATCACATAGCGATCGCACTAGCGATCTCGCCAGGTCGTGTCGTTGTCGTGATCGCTGGTGCGATCGCTAAGTGTGGCAGTGCCTTAAGCTAAGAAATCCTAAAACTGTATACCTTACACAGAGAGAATTTATAAAAGTGGGTGATGAAACTGTAATTAGGATTACGCCATCAAAGCGGTGTTGCCTTTTTTTGATTGGTCACCCTAAGATGATAGAATACTGAAGGCTCAATATTCTAAATAGATGATGTAATAGACGAGCTACTAACAATGAAATAGTGATAAGGAAATAATAAAGATGCAGTTTTTCTATAAGCCTGCATAAAAGGTGTCTTAAAGGGAATCTGTCACCCTATTTTAGCCATATCAGCTAAAGATATGACTGAATAGTGCGTCCCATAAGCAACCTATCGGTATGTAGCTTATATCCTGATACCCCCGTTTTGATAGCAAAATACCTTTGTAAAGTTCGGATTTTTTTCTGTAAATCAGGGCGGTCCGGTCTGCAGGGTGGCGGTTTCTCTCTCCACCCCCCCTGCTCCTCGGCATCTCTTGCGTATGGCCGTCTGTGAATCAGGCTACAATGGGTAGTATGTCTTCCTTTGCAAAGTAATGCCAACTAATTGTCCCCATACAATAATAATGTCCCCCATTTGGCTACATAGAGTAATAATGTCCCATTAATATAATGTTCTCTGACTAGTCCCATACAATAAGTGTTCCCAACTTGGCCCCATAAAGAAATATCGCCCCATACTCTGGCCATCCAGTAATGTTCCCAATTTGTCCCCTACAGTAATGCTTTCTCAGTTGCCCACAAATGTTAATAATGTCCTGCAACTGACCCCACACAGTGATAATGTCTCTAAATTGGCATTTTACACTAATAATGTCTCCCACTCTGATCCTTTATAATAATAATAATGTTCTCCAATTTGCTAAAGTAGACATACAGTGGGGGAAATAAGTATTTGATCCCTTGCTGATTTTGTAAGTTTGCCCACTGACAAAGACATGAACAGTCTATTATTTTAGGAGTTGGTCAATTTTAACATTGAGAGATAGAATATCAAAAATAAAATCCAGAAAATCACATTGTATAAATGATACAAATGTATTTGCATTTTGCAGTGAGAAATAAAGTATTTGATCCCCTACCAACCATTAAGAGTTCTGTCTCCTACAGATCAGTTAGACTCTCCTAATCAACTCATTACCTGCATTAAAGACAGCTCTTACATAGTCACATTTATAAAAGGCTCCTGTCCACAGACTCAATCAGTCAGACTCTAACCTCTCCAACATGGGCAAGACCAAAGAGCTTTCTAAGGGTGTCAGTGACAAGATCATAGACCTGCACAAAGCTGGAATGGGCTACCAAACCATACGTAAGGCGCTGGGTAAGAAGGAGACAACTGTTGGTGCAGTAGTAAGAAAATGGAAGAAATACAAACTGACTGTCAATCGACATCAATCTGGGGCACCATGCAAAATCTCACCTTGTGGGGTATCCTTGATCATGAGGAAGGTGAGAGATCAGCCTAAAACCTTAAAACAACACGAGGGAAACTTCTTAATGATCTCAAGGCAGCTGGGACCACAGTCACCAAGAAAACCATTGGTAACACAATAAGCCGTAAAGGTTAAAAATCCTGCAGTGCCCGCATGGTCCCCCTGCTCAAGAAGGCACATGTGCAGGCCCATCTGAAGTTTGCCAATGATCACCTGGATGATTCTGTGAGGGATTGGGAGAATGTGCTGTGGTCAGATGAGAGAAAAATTGAGCTCTTTGGCATTAACTCAACTCGCTGTGTTTGGAAGAAGAGAAATGCTGCCTATGACCCAAAGAACACCGTCCCCACTGTCAAGCATGGAGGTGGAAACATTATGTTTTGGGGGTGTTTCTCTGCTAAGGGCACAGGACTTCATCACTGCATCAATGGGAAAATTGGATAGAACCATGTACCGTAAAATTCTGAGTGACAACCTCCTTCCCTCCACCAGGACATTATAAATGGGTCGTGGCTGGGTCTTCCAACAAGACAATGACCCCAAACATTCAGCCAAGGCAACAAAGGAGTGGCTCAAAGAGAAGCACATTAAGGTCATGGAGTGGCCTAGCCAGTCTCCAGACCCTAATCTCATAGAAAACTTATGGAGTGAGTTGAAGATCTGAGTTGCCAAGCAACAGCCTCAAAATCTTAATGACTTAGAGATGATCTGCAAAGAGGAGCCGACCAAAATTCCTCCTGACATGTGCGCAAACCTCATCATCAACTACAAAAAACGTCTGACTGCTGTGCTTACCAACAAGCAATTTGCCACCAAGTATTAAGTCTTGTTTGCCAGAGGGATCAAATACTTATTTCTCACTGCAAAATACAAATAAATTTATATAACTTATACAATGTGATTTTCTGGATTTTATTTTTGATATTCTATCTCTCAAAATTAAAATTAACCTACCCTTAAAATTAGACTGTTCATGTCTTTGTCAGTGGGCAAACTTACAAAATTAGCAAGGGATCAAATTATTTCCCCCCACTGTATAGGAAATGTTATGTACAATACCTCATTAACACATGATGCTTTTCCTATGAACAGTTTTACCTTGGGTGACTACGCACATTGCAGTGTTACTGCCAACTACTTTTGGAAATACATAAATAATGCAGTATCTGTAACTGTGTATTGTACCACTCTTGATTATTGAATACTATGACATTACTTTAGGGGTAGTATCCGTTTCAGATATCATATATACAGTACAGACCAAAAGTTTGGACACACCTTCTCATTCAAAGATTTTTCTGTATTTTCATGACTATGAAAATTGTAGAATCACACTGAAGGCATCAAAACTATGAATTAACACATATGGAATTATACATTACACTTTACAAAAAAGTGTGAAACAACTGAAAATATGTCTTATATTCTAGGTTCTTCAAAGTAGCCACCTTTTGCTTTGATTACTGCTTTGCACGCAGAAAAGGTGAATGGATGGACTCTACATGCCTGGTTCCCACCGTGAAGCATGGAGGAGGTGGTGTGATGGTGTGGGGGGTGCTTTGCTGGTGACACTGTTGGGATTTATTCAAAATTGAAGCGGTGAGCGGTCCAGCTCACCCCAAACCATTTTGATTGGGTTCAGGTCTGGTGACTGTGGAGGCCAGGTCATCTGGCGTAGCACCCCAACACTCTCCTTCTTGGTCAAATAGCTCTTACATAGCCTGGAGGTGTGTTTGGGGTCATTATCCTGTTGAAAAATAAATGATGGTCCAACTAAATGCAAACCGGATGGAATAGCATGCTGCTGCAAGATGCTGTAGTAGCCATTCTTGTTCACTATGCCTTCAATTTTGAATAAATCCTCAACAGTGTCACCAGCAAAGCACCATCACACCACCTCCTCCATGCTTCACGGTGGGAACCAGGCATGTAGAATCCATCCGTTCACCTTTTCTGCGTGCAAAGCAGTAATCAAAGCAAAAGGTGGCTACTTTGAAGAACCTAGAATATAAGACATATTTTCAGTTGTTTCACACTTTTTTGTAAAGTGTAATGTATAATTCCACATGTGTTAATTCATAGTTTTGATGCCTTCAGTGTGATTCTACAATTTTCATAGCCATGAAAATACAGAAAAATCTTTGAATGAGAAGGTGTATCCAAACTTTTGGTCTGTACTGTATATATGATATATTTTTATTTTTTCTTGTTACGACGTTTAGCGATCGGGTTAATTTTTTTTTATATTGATAGATCTGGCGATTTTGAACATGGCGATGCCAAATATGTGTGTTTGTTTTTTTTACTGTTTTATTTTGAATGGGGCGAAAGGGGGCCGATTTCAACTTTTATATTTTTTTAATATTTTTAAAAACTTTTTTTTCTTTTTTACTTTTGGCATGCTTCAATAGTCTCCATGGGAGACTAGAAGCTGCCATAACCTGATCGGCTCTGCTAGACACAGGTGATGATCAGATTGCCTGTATGTAGCAGAATTGCTGAATTGCTATGAGCGCCAACCACCGGGCGACGCTCATAGCAATCCGGCTTTGACAACCAAAGAGGTCTGCAGAAGACCTCTGGTTGTCTTGCCAACCCATCAGTGACCCACGATCACGTGACGAGGTCACCAATGAGAGGATTTCTTGCGTGATTGCGGGAAGCGCATGTTAAATGTTGGAGTTGGACAGCGGTATTTAACAGGTTAAAAGCTGCAGGTGGATCGCGATTCCACCGGCGGATGTTCCGGGCACAAGTCAGCTGTTTTGAACAGCTGACATGTGCCGGGAAAGATGTGGGCTCACAGCTGGAGACCACATCAAAGGGAGGGAGTCCGACATCGGCGTACTATTACACCTGATGTCGGAAAGGGGTAAATCATGTGCTCCTTAAATGTATTTAGTCTTGAGAAGAAACATCTACAGTGGTGTGAAAAAGTGTTTGTCCCCTTCCTGATTTCCTATGCTTTTGGATTTTTGTCACACTTAACTGTTTCAGATCACCAAACAAATGTAAATGTTAGGCAAAGATAACACAAACACAAAATGCAGTTTTTAAATGAAGGTCTTTATTATTAAGGGAAAAAGAAATCCAAACCTACAGGGCCCTGTGTGATACAGGGATTTTTGTGTGTACTCACTGTAAAATCCTTTTCTGCGAGCCAATCATTGGGGGACACAGGATCATGGGTGTTATGCTGCTGCCACTAGGAGGACACTAAGCTAATACACAAAGAAATTGGCTCCTCCTCCGCAGTATACACCCTCTGCTGGCTCTATCCTGAACCAGTTCGGTGCTAAAAGTGGGAGTTCACAGATAGCCACAAAGAGTGCAACATGTCAAAGACACAAGGACAACCACAAGCAAATAAGCTAATAGGGTGGGTGCTGTGTCCCCCAATGATTGGCTCGGATAAAAGGATTTTACGGTGAGTACACAAAAATCCCTATTTCTCCTTCGCCACATTGGGGGACACAGGACCATGGGACGTCCTAAAGCAGTCCCTGGGTGGGAAACAATACAACAGCTGAAACCTTATGTACCCAATGATTAATCTGGCCCACAGATGCGCTACTGTCGATTGCAGAACTTGTCTGCCAATGGCAGCATCTGAGAGGGCTCAAGAATGAATGTTGTAATAATTAATTAACGTGTGAAGACTGGACCAAGTTCCAGCCTTGCAGACTTGCTGTACTAACGCAACGCCTGATGCTGAGAGGCCCAGGAAGCCCCCACTGACCGAATGGGTTTTGCCATGAGTCTCTCCGGATAGGCTGACCTCTGACACGGTAAGCTTTGTGAAAAGCAGAGCGGATCTATTTGGCTATTGTGGCTTTTTTTTTTTTTTTAATCAGTTAGGCGTTTGCTATGTCACTCTAGAAACACAAAGAGGGAATCCGATTTGTGGAAAGGCGCTGTTCTGGAAATGTATTTCCTGAGTATTTTCACCAAATCCAAAGTGCGGAGAACCTTCTCAGAACGAAGACCAGGAGCTGGACAGAATGAGGGCAAGACTATGTCTTCCTGCAAATGAAAAGAAGAAACGACCTTAGTTAAGCAGGCCGGAGACGTCCTTAACACCACCTTGCTCTGGTGAAAGACCAGAAATGGAGGTTTGCAAGACAAGCTGCCAATTCTGAAACCTGCCTACTGGATGTTATTGCCATGAGAAAGGCAATTTCCCAAGAAAGAAGGGTGAGTGATACGTCCTGCAGGAGTATGAAGGGGGCCACTTGTAAGACACCTGAGACCAGATTAAAATCCCAAGGCTCCGAAGGCATTGTGTAGGGAGGAATTAAGGTGCGGCACTTTCTGTAAGAAGGTCTTAACCTGTAATGTAAGGAGTACAGTTCATATAGTGTCTTGTGCTTGGGTGCGATGAAAACACAGGAGTCACAGGTTTGATATAGAAGGTCTTGTATTACTTCATACAAGTGGCAATAATAGTCACACAGTTTGCAGATACAAAGCAGGAGACACAGCAGGCCAGAGTAACTTAAGCTCAGCAATCACTCTCACAACAGGTTCAGGATCTCTTCTCTGTTACCATAAGTCCATGCAAACGTGGATTTATCAAATAGCAAGGTTCCAAAGTCCACGAGTGTTCCAAAGTTCCACAATAGGAAATAACTGGAGTACAAGGTCCAAGGCTTCCAGGAGTCAGGTCACAGGTTCACTGCAGGCTTGATTCTGAAGCACTCATTGCTCAGCTGTGGCTGCTTAAGAAGCAAGAGGGAGAGAATCAGGGCGGGAACATGCAAGCTGGAAACTCCATATTGACTGAGGGCAAGACAGCTGCAGCAAGACAGAAAGTAAAATGGCTGACGGAAAAACTGAGTTTCAGGAACATGTACACAGAACCTTACATTACTCCCCCCTTAGGGACAACCTCCGGATGACCTCAGACCAGGCTTGTGTGGATACCTCTGATGAAACTGACGGAGCAAGCGAGGAGCATTAACGTTATTGACTGGTTCCCATGAATTGTCCTCCACTGGGTAGCCCTGCCATTTAATCAAATATTGTAACTGATTTCTATACAACCTGGAATCTAGAATCCTTTCCACCACAAATTCTTCCTGACCATCGACTAGCACTGGGTCAGGGCAAGGAGAAGAACGTCCAGGAAACGTATTGGGTGTCGCAGCCTTTAGTAGAGATACATGAAAGACAGGGTGGATTCTCATAGTTCTGGGCAGTTGAAGACGACAAGCGACAGCACTTATAATTTTACTGATTTTATAAGGTCCAATGTATTTATGTCCCAACTTAGATGATGGAATTCTTAACTTAAGATTTCTGGTTGACAGCCAGACCAGGTCTCCTACCTTGAAAGCTGGTGCAGGTTTACGAAATTTATCTGCGGCTTTCTTGTACCTTTCCTGAGCCAATTTCCCTTTAGAAGATCCATATTCTTTTGTAAAGACGTGATTCTTTCAGCCACTGCTGGCAAAGGCGTTTCTATGGGAAATCGAGGAAGAATATTAGGATGATAACCTAAATTGGAGTAAAAAGGAGACTGCTTAGTGGAGGCGCTCTAAGAGTTGTTATAAGAGAACTCAGCCAGTGGAAGTAGATCCACCCAATCATCCTGTAGGTGGCAGATAAAGCAGCGAAGATACTGCTCCAGGGTCTGATTGGTTCGTTCCGTCTGTCCATTAGTTTGAGGATGAAAAGCAGAAGAAAGGTTCACTTTAATGTCCAATGCTGCACAAAAATTTTGCCAAAACCTTGAAGTGAATTGCACCCCTCGATCCGAAATAACCTCATCTGGTACTCCATGTAAACGAAACACATTTTTAATCATCAAATCTGATGTCTGTCTTGCAGTGGGTAAGCCGACACAAGGGATAAAATGAGCTGCTTTTGTTAAACGATCAACCACCACTAGAATGGTGTTCTTCCCTTGAGAGGTTGGTAACTCCACAATGAAGTCCATAGAAATGGATCCCCACGGGCGGGACGGGGTGGGAAGAGGTTGCAACAGACCAGTTGGTGAGGAGCGAGGTGTTTTGCATTTTGCACAAATTTCACATGAAGTGACATAGTTTAAAACATCCTTCCTGCAAGTGGGCCACCAAAAGAAACGAGAAAGAAATTCCTGTGTCTTTAGAATTCCTCTATGCCCAGCTATCTTGGAATCGTGAATGAGTTGCAATACTCTTAATCTGACTGTTTCAGGAATATACAGACGTTGTCCCTGAATCCACACACCATTCTTAAAGACAAGACTTACGTCCCTTGGGGGTTGTGCCAAAAAGGAATCCACATGGTATGCTTCCTTGATGTCCTTAAGTAGATCTTGATTATGAATCACTCCCAGGAATCTAGAGTCAGGAAGAATAGTCTTAGGAGGAGTAAGTGGACGTGTCTCTGCTGAATAAATCCTAGAGAGTGCATCAGCCTTTCCATTGCGCGATCCTGGTCTATAAGAAATGATAAAATTAAATTGGTTTAAGAAAAGATTCCAGCGAGCCTGGCGAGGAGTCAGGCACTTAGCCGACCTGATAAATTCAAGGTTACGATGGTCTGTCAGGACGACTATTTGCTGTGCAGCTCCCTGAAGAAGGTGTCTCCATTCTTTGAAGGCGGCAATAATGGCCAACAACTCTCTATTGCCCACATCGTAGTTCCTCTCAGCCGAAGACAACTGCTGGGAAAAGAAGGCACAGGGATGCAAGACATTCTTCTCACCTGTTCTCTGAGAGAGTATAGCTCCAACGGCACAGTCTGAAGCATCCACCTCTATTATGAAGGCAAGTTCGGGGTTGGTATGTACTAAGATAGGTGCAGTGGTAAATTTATCTTTTAGACGGGAAAATGCTTCCTGGGCTTGGGGAGTCCAGGAGAACCTAGACTCTTTCCGGGTAAGTTGGGTGATAGGTGACACTACCTCAGAGAAATTCCTAATGAAACGTCTATAGAAGTTGGCAAACCCGATGAAAGCGCTGCACCTCCTTCACATTTCTAGGACTTGGCCAATCCTTGATGGCTTGGGTCTTGCTTCCATCCATACTAATTCCTTGTGTAGACAGTACATACCCCAGAAATTGAATTTCGGTCCTATGGAATTCACACTTTTCAAGTTTGATGTAAAGATGATTTTGTCTTAGACGTTCCAAGACCATTCTCACATGTCCATGATGTTCCTCTGTGGAGTTAGAAAAAATTAGAATATCATCCAAATAAATCACCACGAATGTATCTAGGAGATCCCTGAAGATGTCATTCACCAAGTGTTGGAAAGTGGCTGGGGCGGTACTCAGACCAAAAGGCATAACTAGATATTCAAAGTGTCCATAGCGTGACCTGAATGCAGTCTTCCATTCATCCCCAGGTCTAATACGGACTAAGTTATAGGCCCCACGGAGATCTAGTTTAGAGAAAATTTTGGCATGTCGCACTCTCTCCAATAACTCAGGGATTAAAGGCAATGGATAACGGTTTCTAATAGAAACCTTATTGAGTTCCCTATAGTCTACGCATGGTCTCAGAGATCCATCTTTCTTCTTCACAAAGAAGATGGGTGCACCTGCAGGAGATGAAGAGGGGCGTATGAAGCCCTTGGCTAGATTTTCGTCTATGTAATCCTTTAAAGCCTTTAGCTCGGGCCCCGCCAGGGGGTAGATCTTACCAAAAGGTATCTCTGCTCCAGGCAATAATTCAATTGGACAATCATATGGACGGTGAGGAGGAAGCTGGTCAGCGTTCTTCTTGTCACATAAATCCACATAGTCCTGGTATACAGCTGGTAGTTCAGGGACTGACATGTTTCCTTTAGGAACAGAGCAAGCTGAAACTTTTGGACTCATCTGTTTCTCTGGAAAGTGTAATTCCTTGGTCTCCCAGTTAATGGTAGGATTCTGAGCCTGCAGCCATGGTAGCCCTAGAATAATGGGAAAGTGGGGAGAAGAGATAAGCATAAAGGACAGTTTCTCTTGATGATCTTTACCCATAAGAACCCTCAAAGGCTCTGTTTCCTGATCCACAGGTCCAGAGGTCAGCAGGGAGCCATCCACAGTTTCCATCTGTACTGGAGTAGCCTTCTTCACTGAACGTATCCCCTATTTCAGAGCAAAGGAGACATCCATAAAATTTCCACTTGCCCCTGAGTCGATCATAGCAGAGCTAGACACCCGAGCTGAGTCAACCCAGAGTTTGATGGAAAGAAAGCAATGAGAATTGTTTTTCTTACAACTCAGCTGGGACACCGCTGAGGAAACTTGAAAAATTGCAGCGTTTACACAGTCATCGTCCTCAGAGGTAACAGAGTTTAAGTCCGAGAAATCAAGATCTGTTGCTGCAGATCTCTCTGGAGTTTGAGGCTCGGACCTAACAGATCCCCTCTCGCAACACTCACAGTGAATGAGTGCTGCAGTAGTCTTACGAGAACGGCTGGGGCAGTTTATAATGAAGTGCCCTGACTTACCACAATAGAAACATAGAATCTCCTTAAAACGATGTTCCTTGCGTGCATCACTAACCCGTCGTTGTAAAGAGTCTACCTGCATGGGTTCAGGTTCAGGTTCCCGTGTGATCCTACTCAAAGGTTCCTTAGCTGGAGAGGAAGGTAGGAAAAGGTTAGTGCGATTGCTTTCGAACCATCTCTCTTGCCTGCGTTCAGTCAGACGAGTATCAATACGGATGCAGTAGTTAATAAAGTCACCTAACGCAGTGGGAGGGTCGGCATGAGCAAGTTCATCCTTAATCAGTGGAGATAACCCCTTTCGAAAAATAGATTTTTTGGCGGAACTGTCCCAGGTGGTATCAAGGGCCCATCTCCTGAAATCCAAGGCATATTCAGCTACCGAGTGCTTACCTTGGCGCAAAGCTAACATGGCTGCTTCAGCTGTTGCACCTCGATTGGGGTCATCAAACACCTGCCCCATGGCTGAAATGAAAGCATCAAGATGATCCAAACATTCATCCTCAGTCTCAATCAGAGGGTTTGCCCACATCAAAGCCTTGTTGGTAAGCAACATAATTATAGTAAGCACTTTAGATCGTTCAGTGGGAAATTGTGAAGCATGTGCAGAAAAAAAAAGATTGCATTGATTAATAAATCCCCTGAATTTCTCACGTTCACCGCCAAAACGAAAAGGGGGCAACTTAGGAATCCCAGAACTCGGGGCTACGGCAGGAGCCTGGACTCGCTCCTCTAGAACCTCAATCCTGGCTCGCAAATCCTGGGCAGTCTGTCCAAACACTTGCAATTTGTGGTTAGTGAGGTCCTGTAGGTTTGTAAAACGGGTTTTTATAGTCTGCAAATCTGCAAGGATGTTATCAGTCACTCCGCAAAGTTCCTTTATGCGGGCCTCCATTTTCCAGATCTTTTAAGACAGGAGTACTGGAAGGAGAGGAGAAGAAAAAAAAAACAATAGTGTTTACCTGTGGTAACACTGCAGAGAGAAAAAAAAATTAAGGGAACTGCTCACCTGGAATGGTTGTGAGAAGTCACAACCACTATCATCACAGAAAGTTCAACCGGACATCTGATATCCACAGTTACAGCAGACACAAAAGAGGAAAGAGAAAGAAAAAAAAAAAACAAAAAAAAAAAACAATAGTGTTTACCTGTGGTAACACTGCAGAAAAAAAAACTTAAGGGAATTGCTCACCTGGAATGGTTGTGAGAAGTCACAACCACTGTCATCACAGAAAGTACAACCGGACATCTGATATCCACAGTTACAGCAGACACAGCCTTTCCAGACCCAGCAGACACTAACGTTTGGCTTCAGAATCTTGTAATGTAAGGAGTACAGTTCATATAGTGTCTTGTGCTTGGGTGCGATGAAAACACAGGAGTCACAGGTTTGATATAGAAGGTCTTGTATTACTTCATACAAGTGGCAATAATAGTCACACAGTTTGCAGATACAAAGCAGGAGACACAGCAGGCCAGAGTAACTTAAGCTCAGCAATCACTCTCACAACAGGTTCAGGATCTCTTCTCTGTTACCATAAGTCCATGCAAACGTGGATTTATCAAATAGCAAGGTTCCAAAGTCCACGAGTGTTCCAAAGTTCCACAATAGGAAATAACTGGAGTACAAGGTCCAAGGCTTCCAGGAGTCAGGTCACAGGTTCACTGCAGGCTTGATTCTGAAGCACTGATTGCTCAGCTGTGGCTGCTTAAGAAGCAAGAGGAGAGAATCAGGGCGGGAACATGCAAGCTGGAAACTCCATATTGACTGAGGGCAAGACAGCTGCAGCAAGACAGAAAGTAAAATGGCTGACGGAAAAACTGAGTTTCAGGAACATGTACACAGAACCTTACATAACCTGAGATTGGGAAGGTATTTTTCGCTGGAAAAGGATGGATAGCATTTGAGAGAGGACAGTGCCAGGCTTGAATGGAATCCTGCTTGGAGAAAACTCCAACATGGATGAAATAGCAAACACAAGTGGGGAACAAACGTGGCTGTTGTATATTTTTTTTTTATACCAAGAGAAAACAGGCTTTCTCAAATATGATGGTAAATACGCCTGAGGGTAAATTTCCGGGCGCTGATGATGATGGTGAACGCTACTTGTCGCATTCAATGCCCAGGCCGTTAAGCTCAGCACTCTAGAGTCCTGGCGGTAAATGGGCCCGTGAGAGAGGAGGTCTGGATGGTCTGGTAACCGCCAGGGAACGTCGGCGACTAGATGCACTAGTTCCGCGCACCACACTCAGCGTGGCCAGTCTGGAGTGGAGAATCACCAGGATACCCTCCGCCTTGATCTTTTGAATGACGCTTGGGATAAGCGAAAGTGGCCGAAAAATGTAAGGGAGGCGAAGGTGATGGCACTGAAGCACCAACCAAAGCTTCTGATCCGAAGGCTAATGGGCCTCGGGAGCAAGCAACGAATGACAGAACTTTGGTGTTTAGCCTGAAGCCATGAGATACACATCCGGAGTACCCCAGCGCTGACAAATGTGTTGGAAACCTTCCGAAAGAAGGGACCACTCTCCCGAGGCCAGACTTTGACGGCTAAGAGAATCTGCCGCCCAATTCTCTACTTCCGGGATATGAACAGCCGACATGGCTGAACGATGAGACTTGACCTACAGCAGAATGTATGCTACTTCGAGCATCGCTCTTCTGCTCAATGGGCCCCCCCTTACCATTAATGTACGCCACCGCCGTGGCGTTGTCCGACTGGATCCGACTGGGACGGCTGGCCAAAAATCGATGGAAACAGTGAAGGACCATCCTGATTGCCCGAATCTTGAGGATATTGATCGGGAGACGCGATTCCACCCTGGGAAGAGTGGGATGGAAAGACGCGCCCCAACCAGTGGACCGGAAGAAAAGACATTCCTCGACCCAGTGAGGATGTTAACGTCCACTACCTGAGAGTCCGCTTAATCCGGGGAAACAGGGAAACCGGCGGTCCAGAGGGGCTGGGTTAACGTCCCAAGCAGACGGCAATGCCTGCTGTAGCGGAGGTAAAGTTGGATAAACGGTACTGCCTCAATCAACACCACCAGTTTTCCCAGGACGTGCTACTGAACTGCAGGGAGAGGGGGCGGGCAAGGGAAAACTTCCGGGCTTCCCGGATCCGCATTGAGATCTTTTCTGGAGGGAGAATTACCATCCCTCGGGGAAGAGTCCATGATCATCCCCAAAAAGGAGATTTGCTGGGATGGGACTGAAAAGGACTTATCTAGGTTCACCGCCAACCCAGACGGGAGAGAGAGTCCACCGTGACACCGACACCTTCCGCGCAGGTCTGCAGAGACGATCCCTTGATGAGGTCGCGTAGGTAGGGTAGAATCACCATGCCTTGAGAGTGCAGAATGGACACGACAGCAGCCATGACCCTGGTGAACACTCTGGGCGGTGGCGAACCCGAAGGGCAAAGCCATGAACCGAAAATGTCAGTCTCCGATTGGCCTGAGGAGATCGGAATGTGGATACGCGTCCCTGATGTTGACAGATGCAAAATATTTCCCTGCTTCCAACGAGGTGATAACTGAAGGGAGAGATTGGATTCTGAAAAGACGCACTTTGACAAGCTTGTTTAACAGCTTTAGGTCTAGGAGGGGGGCGCCTGGTTCAGAGTTATTCGAACCTACTCGTGCAGAGCACAATGGATTAGCAGTCCATCACCCTAACCACTCGGCCACCTTGTCCTTGATACAATGGAACTGCACGTGCCTCTGTCCTTGGAAGATGCGACTGAAAGAAGCATGTTGGCGGGGAAGATTCTATTTTGCGTCCGGAGGACACCAGATCTCTAACTTCTTGGTCTTGAACGACCGCCAGTGGGACAACAAAAAAAGAGCAGACAGCCGCCTACCCTGCCTGTGTCTTCCGGATACCGGAATGAGTCATAGCGCAGAAAAACATGCGGGAAGGGAACCCTTGGATCCAGACCGAGAGGTTGAGTCTCCAGGAATGTGGCTTGGATGCAGTTTGAGAATCCCTATCCCTGCACGGGGAAATTAGAGATTTCCTGGAAGCGGAGTCTGCTCGCCACTCCCGGAGCCCAAGGGGCTTTCCTGATGGTAACGACGATAACAGCTGCACGTGTGACTAGCTAGCCGCATCTAGGAGGCATGCATAGTATAATGCCTGGCTGAGGCAATCTGGCAACCGAGACTGACCGCCTAGGGAAGGTAGGTTAATGTCTTCACCAGACTGTGGCCACCAGGGGGGGGGGCAGAGGGAGGGAAGAATGCTGCTTCAGCAGTCTCAAGGAGTGACCAAGCAAGATTGTCTGTCGGTCAGTGAGGTTTATAATGATAGTGTCGTCATTCAGAGAAGGAGAGATTTGGAAGCGAGCAGTGATATGGGTGGAGCCACTGCGGGGGGACTGAGTCCACTCCTTTCTTGGAGTAGGTGCAAAAGGGTACCTGGCTTCCAGTGGCTTTTGCCCTGGGAATCGCTTGTCAGGGCAACTTCTCTGCCTCTGAACAATGTCCGTAAACTCAGGGTGGTTGTGAAAAAACCCTGTGAGGACGTTTGGTCCTATAGAAAGACAAGGCATGGTCCGGACTGCTGCATCCACTTTAAGGATTCTATTAACCGCATCAATGGGAGAATCTAAAGACTACTGGTAGTCTAGCGAGTCCAGGACTACGGCAACATGAGACTCGTATTCTGAGTCGTGCTAGCAGCAAAACCTTGGTGAGGGGAGGTATGAAGCAGAGTCTGAGGAAACCGAGGCACGAGGGTGTCAGGGGGGACGATTTCTAGAAGCTTGTATATCTTCTGCCGCAGTCCAGTCCCTGTCTTGAGGGAGACTCTCGTGAGGCGGAAGGATCAATAGCCTTAGCCCGAGAGGCCATGTACTGTACCAGAGACGAGGCCCATTAGGGTGGACTAGACCCACTGGGTCGGCATTAGCAGGGGGCTACTGTACGCTTAGGGTATGTGCACACGATGCGGATTCTGCTGCGGATCCAGCCCTGGTACAGTACCATTAAAACCAATGGTAAAAAGGAAAAAAATGTGCACATGCTGCGGATTTTTCTGCGCAGATTTGCTACGGATTTAAAACTGCAGCATGTCACTTCTTTGGTGCAGTTCCGCAGCGTTTTGAGACCTGCTATATTAGATTAGATATTGGATTCGCAGGTCTCAAAACGCAGGGGAAATCCGCACCAGAACCGTGGAAAATCCGCAGCAAATCCACACTAAATGTAAAACGCAGGTCATTTTACCTGCGGATTTAGCAAAGTCTGCGCGGAAAATTCCGCAGCAGATTCTGCAACGTGTGCACATACCCTTAAGGGGTTACCGGTTGCATAGATTGCCTTACGGTGTCAGCGTGGTAGTGCATTACGTGTGGTAACTGAGGCATACACCACTGTTTTATCAGACCTCTTATATGTCTTTGAATGGGACATATTGTACATCTTTAGATGGTGCTTAGAGGCTGCTGCAGGGAAGGGGTTAGGCGCTGTGTACCAGCTTACTCAGGTCCTGAGTCCGTGCGCCAGAGCATGTAGTCACACTGCACCTGAGCTAGGATGATGCTTCTACTCGGGCTACCATAGTGCTTGGGAGTTGCGCGTTGCCTTGGATTAGAACTGTAAACAGTGCTGAATGCCGCCAGGTCGCATGCCGTAGCCACTTCCGTGCCAGCTCGTGAGGCGATCGTGGGGGAGCAAGATGGCCGACGAGAATTTCAGGGACGCTTCTCGTTCTTGTGCGAGAAGCGCCAAGAAAGTGAGTGGAGCAGCCACCGCACGCCAAAGCTAGGGTGCTCAATTGTTTGGCACCAGCCGATGCAGAGGATGTCGCGCCCCCCGCTGGAGAATAAGCCCCCTTATGCCAGCGCCACCCCTAGAAGTGGGGGGTCCGAGAACAAGACGGCACTTCTCGTAAAAAACGATAAGCACCGGCAGATGGGGGCGGAGACAGGGCCAGAGGGCAGGATGTGGCAGCAGTGCTGCTCTGAGCGAGAGGCACTTAAAAAAGTGGACAGAGCCGCCGGGAGGGCGGAACTTGGCCTATCCCAGTCAGAAGCAGGGGGCTAAATTTTTGGCAGCGGCGCGGTAGCGCAGCGGCAGTACCGTGGCAATGAGCGGATGTACGTAACCCCCTGGGGACCCGGACATATGAAAAGACCATCGGAGGAGCCGCTCTCTCAGGAGCTGCGCTGTTAAAAGGGGATGCAGCAGAGCCGGGTGCGTGAAGCAGAGCCGGGTGGGTCAGTGTAGTAAGCCCAGATAGTGCCAAAGGCAGCATTCACCAGTGCCTGGTTGTGGGCCGCACAGATCCTCCTCAATCCACCTTCCCTTTGATAGGGAGGTGGAGAGATCTCGTTCGCCTCCAGTCACCATCCACTTTCGAGCAGTGGTGGTGCAGTGGGGCCGCACGGACGCCGCATGGAGCCTCTGCATGTTACCTGAGGTAATTTTCTTATCAAGATTGGTAAGGCAGGCTGGCATGTCCGGCTGAAGAACCTGGCTCCAGAAGGGGTACTTGGGGGCGACACCCCATGTTCCTGTCCGTTGATGATGTGGGGAGAGAGGACCCATTGAAGGGATCCGTCGCCCCTAAGGAGAGCCAAGGCCGGCGTTGAGGCTGCAGGAGGGGATACAGGGAGACGACACTCCACGTGCCCGCCTGTTGATGATTTTGGGAGATCGGGACCTTGAAAGGCCCCATTGCCCCTAGAATCCGTAGAAAAAAAAGGTAAAGTAAAAATGGAAAAAGTTAAAATAATAACGTAGGGGTCTGAAGCCAGACCCTAGTGCCTAATACAGACACTAACCAAGAACTGGTTCAGGATAGAGCCAGCAGAGGAGGAGCCAATTTCTTTGTGTATTAGCTTAGTGTCCTCCTAGTGGCAGCAGCATAACACCCATGGTCCTGTGTCCCCCAATGAGGCGAAGGAGAAAAAGTGATTGCCACCTAAACCTAATAACTGTTTGGGCCACCCTTAGCAGCAACAACTGCAATTAAGCGTTTGCGATAACTGGCAATGAGTCTTTTAAAACACTCTGGAGGAATATTGGCCCACTCATCGGTGCAGTTTTGTTGTAATTCAGCCATATTGTAAGGTTTCCAAGAATGAACCACCTTTTTAAGTTCATGCCACATCAATCGGATTAAGGTCAGGATTTTGACTAGGCCACTCCAAAGTCTTAAGGTTCTGCCACACTTAGCGATCTGGTTAGCGATCTCAATAACGACGCAAGCTAATGAGATCGTTGGTGTGATCTCTTTTAGGTCGCTAGTAGCTGCCAAACAGGAGATCTCATTAACAACTCATCAGCGGTCAGCGATCTCTTTAACAACTTTGGCGGTCGTTAGGATCTGTCATTAGCTTGTACTGAGCGCTTCTGATTCATAGGAATTTCCAGCATCGCTCCTGCTCTCTGCGTCCTGCTAGCCTGCTTTGCAACTTCTGCGATCCTCTCTGTGACGCAAAAGAGAACTTACAGATATTGCGATCCATTCCGTGACGCTAAACACCATATGCGCCACAAACGAGGTCGCTCGTCGTTCGCAAAAGGTGCCAAACACAGCGATATAGGCTCACCAGCGGGACACCAACGATCAAAAAACGGTCCAGAACGCTAGTGAGCGATCAGCGACATCACAGCAGGGGCCACATCGTTGCTACATGCCACACACAACGAGGTCGCTAACGAGATCACAAAATAGTGAAGTTTTAGTGATCTCGTTTGCGATCTCGTTTACTGTGGCATACCCTTTAGGCTATGTGCTCACGTTGCAGAAATGCTCCAGAATTATCCGGAGCACTTGCGTAACTCCCTGCCGTGGGTACAACGCATGCGTAATTCGCATGCGCTTTCCCGCAAACACAAGCGTTTTGAGCTTGTAGAATGCTCATACTTTTCCAAGCGATTTGAAGCATTGAAGTGATTGATAGGTTGGTCACACTTGTCAACCATAGTGCTCGACAAGTGTGCCCAACTTTTTACTAGTGATGCTGCCTATGCCGCATCTGTAGTAAGATAGAATGTTAAAAATAATAAACAAAAATAGAGATATACTTGCCCTCTGTCGGCCCCCGGAGTCATCCCGGTCCTCAACGACATTGCCGGCAAGTTCCGTTCCCAGGGATGCATTGCGCGAATGACCTCTGATGATGTAGCAGTCATGCGACCGCTACGTCATCTGTGGTGATTCTCGCAATGCATCCCTGGGAGCGGAAGTTGGTGGCAGCGCTGCGTGCACAGCTGAGGACTCCGGGGGCCGACAGAGGGTAAGTATATCCCTATTTTTTATTTTAATTCTATTTTTTACAGGATTATGGTACCCAGGGCCTAGCCACATGCGTAAAGTGAGCGTTTCAATGCAATCCTATGGCGGTGGAATTGCCGCGACTCTGCCAAATTAATGAACATGCTGCGTATTTTACCATGATGCGATTACGCTCCGGAAAAATATGCAGCATGGGCACAGCAATTGCGGAATGCAAGTAAAATTAATGGGATGCGTTTTGTTAGCGTTTTTTAAGCGTTAACGCAGAGGAAAAACGCGGCAAAAACGCTTAAAAAAACGCAACGTGGGCACACAGCCTTAATTTAGTTTTTCTTAAGCCATTCAGAGGTGGACTTGCTGGTAGGTTTTGGATCACTGTCCTTCTGCATAACACAAGTGCACTTCAGCTTGAGGTCACGAACAGATAGTCGGACATTCTCCTTCAGGATTTTTTGGCAGACAGTGGAGTTCATGGTTCCATCTACCACAGCAAGTCTTCCAGGTCCAAAAGCAGCAAAACAGCCCCAGACAGTCACCATATTTTACTGTTGGTATGATGTTCCTTTTCTGAAATTCTGTGCTAATTCTATGCCAGATGTAATGGGGCATTCACCTTCCAAAAAGTTAAACTTTTGTCTCTTCAGTCCACAGAGTATTCTCCCAAACGTCTTAGGGATCATAAAGATGTTTTCTGGCAAAACGGAGACAAGCCTTTATGCTGTTATTGCTCAGCAGTGGTTTTCGTCTTGGAACTCTGCCATACAGACCATTTTTGCCCAGTCTCTTTCTTATGGTGGGAGTCTTGAACACTGACCTTAACTGAGGCCGCTGAGTCGTCGCTGCGTTCTTGGGTTATTTTTGGTCGGCTGGCCACTCTCGGAAAGGTTCACCACTGTTCTATGTTTTTGCCATTTGTGAATAATGGCTCTCACTGTGGTTCGCCGGAGTCCGAAATCATGAGGAATATCTTTATAACCTTTTCCAGACTGATAGATCTCAATTACCTTGTTTCTCATTTGTTCCAGAATTTCTTTGAATTGCAACATGATGTCTTGCTTTTGAAGCTCTTTTGGTCTACTTCACTTTGTCAGGCAGGTCCTATTTCAGTAATTTCTTGATTGAAAACAGTTGTGGCAGTAATCAGGCCTGCATGTGGCTGGGAATTTGAACTCAGCTTCCCAAAGATGTGATGAACCACAGTCAAAATATAAATTAAGGGGGCAATCACTTTTTCACACAGGGCTCTGTATGTTTGGATTTCTTTTTCCCTTAATAAATACCTTCATTTAAAAACTGCATTTTGTGATTACTTGTGTTTTCTTTGTCTAATATTTAAATTTGTTTGGTAATCTAAAACATTTAAGTGTGACAAACATGCAAAAGAATAGGAAATTAGGAAGGGGGCAAACACTTTTACCAAACTAAGTCTTTTAATCTTTCCTCATAAATAAGATCTCCCATGCCCTTTATTAGTTTTAGGGCTCTTTTAAGTACCTTTTTTAATCTCCTTTCTATGAGCTGGTGACTAAAGTTCGGCGAATATGTTCGGATTTGGTCGCCAAATATGAATTTGCCTTATTCATGCCATGTTGCTACCCTATTTGTGCCGAATTTGTTTGATGGTTGATTACGCACATATTCGGTAATTTCTACCCCAAATTAAGCCAATGACGTTCGGCAAATATTGCAAAACCAATATTCGCTGACGATCGTCATCGGAACCGAATTTTGAAAAAAATTTGCTCAACTCTACTGGTAACCACTGTAACCTATTCCTGGCCACGGCAGTGATGTGTTGGCCAATGTGACTTCAAACAGTTGGTGATGCAGATGCCCGTCTATACTGAAAAAGAAGTACTGAAGACCTGCGGTAAACCCTGACAGCTATGAAAAAGGGAGGCAAGAGATATGACGAGTAGGATTTATTTTATTATTTTTAAGCTCTCTTGGCATTTAAATAAAAGTATATAGAGGCTGGACAACAAATCTTTAACAATTTACTACAAACAGCTGCCCATGTTAATCTTCCATATTTCATTTTAAAGCCAAAAATTACAATAATGGATTTTCTATGGCTAGACATTAAAGGGAACCTGTCACCAGAAAATCCGCTATTAAACTGCAGATATGGGGTTAATCTGCAGGTTATATAGTGTTACTAACCTGCCTGACAACCGCACTAAGCCTGAACGCTTCGTGGTGAAAATTAACTTTATTCTGCACTGCAGCGTTTCAGTTTCAGTCATGGAGGCGGCGGTGGTTCAGTCATTGTTCTGAGTATAGAGAGTGGCAGCTGTAACTGCGCCCCTGGCCCTGACTGACACTGGCTCTGCATTGGGGCCGGCAGTCAGTCAGGTCTAGGTGCAGTTACAGTTGCCACTTTGTATACTCAAGAGTGTGACTGAACCTGCGCCAGCGCCGCCCTCGTGAATGAAATCCAAGCACTGCCAGGGAATAAAAGTTCATTTTCTTCCTGCAGCGTTCGGCTAAGTGGGGGCAAGGTAGTAACACTATTAACCTGCAGATAAACCACATATCTACAGGTTAATAGTGTTTTTCTGGTGACGGGTTCCCTTTAAGTGCTTCTGATGAATTTTTGTTCAGGTCATCACAGTCCACGGGAGACCACTGATCGTAAAGGAGAGAATGTTGACCTATTGTATGTGCCAATACAGAGAAACAAGGGCTTTAAAAAAAAAAATAAATAATACAGGACCCATGTACCTATCAAATGACTGCGTGTGTCTATAATTTTGGGATTTTTCTTTATCTTGTCATTTCTAATAATTACATGTCACAATCACTCTTTCTTAAAGAAAAGCGACCTTTCAGTCCATTTCAGACAAGCATTGTTCCAGGGCAGCCATGCCATATATATTAGCCTTGTCTACACCTCCATGATGCTGGATAAGCTCTCTGCAAGGGGCACTGATCTGAGCTAGTTGTGTGAGAAGGGACTGCAGCACAGGCACTAGCTCCAAATCAACAGATTCTGGTGAAACCTTATCTAGTAGGCTCAATATGCCTTGTAACCAGCCAGATGTAAGCACCAGAGTGCACAACCAGGGCAGCAGAGGAAGGCAGGCAGAGAATGCTTGTATCCCCAGGAACCACAATTCAGAGATGTCTGCCCATGCCTGCGCATAGCCATCACTCAGGGCAATATGTTGTTTTTCTTCATCAGGTTCACAGGACAGCACATGGCTATGACTCAAAAACTTGATGACTGCCAAAAAGAAATCCAGGGAGAAACTTTCTTGCACAACTGAAAAAGAAGAAGAAATTGATTCAATTAGACCCAAGTCCCACACTTTACCAGTCCAATTAAAGGGAACCTGACAACAGGATTTACAGTGGGTACCGAAAGTATTCAGACCCCTTTAAATTTTTCACTCGTTTCATTGCAGACATTTGGTAAATTCAAAAAAGTTAATTTTGTTCTCATTAATGTACACTCTGAACCTCATCTTGATTGAAAAAAACAAATGTAGAAATTTTTGCAAATTTATTAAAAAAGAAAAACTGAAATATCAGTTGGTCTTAAGTATTCAGACCCTTTGCTCAGTATTGAGTAGAAGCACCCTTTTGAGCTAGTACAGCCATGAGTCTTCTTGGGAAAGATACAAGTTTTTCACACCTGGATTTGGGGATCCTCTGCCATTCTTCCTTGCAGATCCTCTCCAGTTCCATCAGGTTGAATGGTGAACAGCTATTTTCAGGTCTCTTCAGAGATGCTCCATTGGTTTAGGTCAGGGCTCTGGCTGGGCCAATCAAGAATGGTCTCAGAGTTGTTCTGAAGCCACTCCTTTGTTATTTTAGCTGTGTGCTTAGGGTCATTGTCTTGTTGGAAGGTGAACCTTCGGCCAAGTCTGAGGTCCAAAGCACTCTGGAAGAGGTTTTCATCCAGGATATCTCTGTACTTGGCCGCATTCATGTTTACTTCAATTGCAACTAGTCGTCCTCTCTGTTGTGAATGTGTTAGAAATGAATTCTGAGCAGATGCTCCCTCTGGTCTCAATGATTCTATGTCATTAGCGATTCAAATTGAAAGAAGTTTTGCACGCTCAGTTGTCTTGGGTAGTGTTCAGACTAAATTTCTGTTGACTGTTACCCTGATTTGCTCCCTGTCCACATTTTCTGCTCAGGCTTTTGTTGATTTGGGAGCAGCTATTAACCTGATGGATTTTGATTTTGCTAAACGTTGTGGGTTTCCCTTGATACCCCTATGGAAGTCTATTCCCCTACTGGGGATTGATTCTACCCCTTTGCCTGAGAATAAACCCCAGTTCTCTACTCAGGTGATAATGAGGGTTGAACCTGATCATCAGGAGAGTTGCAAATTTTTGGTGCGGTATAATCTGCATGACATTATTGTACTAGGTTTCCCTTGGTTACAGTCTCATAATCCTGTTTTGGATTGGAAATCTGTGTCTGTAACCAGTTGGGGCTGCCAATGTGTTAATACCAACACTCCTGTTTTTTCTGCCTCTCCCCAGGCTCAGGATGTTCCTGACTTATTGACTGATTTTTCTGATGTGTTTAGCGAAAGTAAATCTGCATCCTTGCCCCCCCATAGGAGCTATGACTGCGCTATTGAATTAGTGCCTGGTAGTAAATTCCCTAAGGGTCGCCTTTTTAACTTGTCTGTACCTGAACATGACGCTATGCGGTCTTATATCAAGGAGTCATTGGAGAAGGGTCATATCAGACCATCCTCTTCACACTTGGGTGCCGGTTTTTTCTTTGTGGCCAAAAAGGATGGTTCATTAAGGCCGTGTATTGATTATCGTCTCTTGAACAATATCACTGTGAAATATCAATATCCGTTACCCTTGATTTCTGACCTGTTTTCCAGGGTGAAAAGTGCTACTTGGTTTACCAAGCTTGACCTCAGGGGGGCATATAACCTTATTCGCAATAAGCACGGGGATGAATGGAAGACGGCGTTTAATATCCCAGGGGGGCATTTTGAGTACCTAGTGATGCCCTTTGGGCTCACTAATGCTCCTTCCGTCTTCCAGTCCTTCATGAATGACATTTTCAGGGATTTTGTGGATAAATTTCTGATTGTTTATTTGGATGATATCTTGATTTTTTCCAATGACTGGGACTCTCATGTGAAACATGTTCGGACTGTGTTCCAGATTTTGAGAGAGAATGCTCTGTATGTGAAGGGATCAAAGTGTCCTTTTGGCGTACAGAGGATCTCATTTCTGGGATTCATTTTGTCCCCATCTGTTATTGAAATGGACCCGGTCAAGGTTCAGGCCATCTGTGATTGGGTCCAACCTACTTCATTAAAGGCTCTTCAGAGATTCTTGGGTTTTGCCAATTTTTATCGTAAATTTATTGGTAATTTCTCTGTTATTGTTAAACCATAGACTGATTTGACCAAAAAGGGTTCTGATGTGGTGAATTGGCCTCCTGAGGCAGTCTCTGCGTTTCAGGAACTTAAAGGGAATCTGTCACCCAAAAATGCCATATCAAGTAAAGATATGGCTGAATAGAGCATCCCATAACTAAGCTAACGGTGGGTATCATATACCATGATACCCCCGTTTTCATAGCAAAATACCTTTGTAAAGTTGGTGATTGAACGTGTCAATCACTGCGGTCAGGTCAGGAGGGCGGCGGTTTTCATGTCCCCCCCCTCGTAATCTTGCGTATCGCTGCGTTATTTTCACGCAATTGCGCAATTCGAAATTCTGGGGGTCACGTGCCACACACCACATATATGGCTGCTCTGTGCGCACAGGACCTGTGGTGAGGTCACAGGGGGAGGAGTCAGGGTCATGTGCTGCACTCCACATATATGGCTGCTCTGTGCACATAGGACCTGTGATGAGGTCACAGGGGGAGGAGTCAGGGTCATGTGCCGCACTCCACATATATAGCTGCTCTGTGCACACAGGACCTGTGATGAGGTCACAGGGGGAGGAGTCAGAGTTACATGACACACACCACATATATGGCTGCTGTGTGCGCACAGGACCTGTGATGAGGTCACAGGGGGAGGTGTCACATGCGCAGGGCACAATTTTGAATCGCACAATTGGGGGAACCGAACGCCGTCTGTGCTATTCACAGACGGCGATACGCAACAGAAGACGAGGAGCGGGGCGGGGGAGGACATGGAAACCGCCGCCCTCCTGACCTGACCGCCCTGATTGACACCACAAAAACGAAGTTTGCAAGGTATTTATATATGAAAACGGGGGTATCAGAATATAAGGAAAACACAGATAGCTTTGTTATGGGACGCTGTATTCAGCCATATCTTTATCTGATATGGCAATTTTGGAGTGACAGATTCCCTTTAAGCAGAGATTCACTTCTGCTCCTGTTCTACGGCAGCCTGATGTTTCTCTGCCATTTCAGGTGGAGGTTGATGCCTCTGAAATTGGGGCAGGTGCCGTTTTGTCCCAAAGAGATCCAGAGACCTCTAAAAGTAACCCTTGTGCCTTTTTCTCTCGAAAATTTTCTCCAACTGAACGTAATTCTGACGTGGGTAATCGGGAGTTATTGGCCATGAAGTGGGCTTTTGAAGAGTGGAGACATTGGCTGGAGGGAGCCAAACATCAGGTAGTGGTCCTCACGGACCATAAGAATCTGGTTTATCTGGAATCAGCCAAGCGACTTAATCCTAGACAGGCCAGGTGGGCCTTGTTTTTACACGTTTTAATTTTGTGGTTTCTTTTCTTCCTCGCACTAAGAATGTCAAGGCGGATGCCCTCTCGAGGAGTTTCCTTGCGGACTCTCCTGAGTTATCTGATCCTGCTGTTATTTTGAAAGAGGGTGTAGTTCTTTCCGCCATCTCGCCCAATTTGAGACTGGCTCTGGAAGGGTGTCAGGAGGATAAACCCGAGCGCTGCCCTATTGGGAAATTGTTTGTCCCAGACCGGTGGAAAAAGAGTGTGATGTCTGAGATTCATTGTTCCGCGTTGGCCGGTCATCCCGGAATTTTTGGTACCAGAGACTTGGTTAGTCGGTCCTTTTGGTGGCCTACTTTGTCACGTGACGTCAGGGAATTTGTGCAGTCCTGCGGGACTTGCTCTCGCTCCAAGCCTTGCTCTCGCTCTAGTGGTTTGTTGATGCCATTGCCTGTGCCCAAGAGACCATGGACCCATATCTCTATGGATTTCATTTCCGACCTCCCTGTTTCTCAGAGAATGACCGTTATCTGGGTGATTTGTGATAGGTTTTCCAAAATGATACATCTTGTGCCATTACCTAAGTTGCCTTCCTCCTCCGAATTGGTGCCTTTGTTCCTCCAGCACGAGGTTCGGTTACACGGCATTCCTGAGAACATTGCGTCTGACAGAGGAGTCCAGTTTGTTTCCAGATTTTGGAGGACTTTTTGTTCTAAACTTGGTGTTCAATTGTCTTTCTCCTCGGCTTTTCATCCTCAGACCAATGGACAAACTGAGAGAACAAACCAGACATTGGAGACTTATCTGAGATGCTTTGTGTCTGCTGATCAAGATGACTGGGTCTCTTTTTTGCCTTTGGCTGAGTTTGCTCTTAATAATAGAGCTAGCTCTGCCACTTTGATGTCTCCATTTTTCTGCAATTTTGGGTTTCACCCTCGATTTTCTTCGGGACAGACGGAGGCTTCTGTCTGTCCGGGTGTTGACTCTGTTGTGGAGCGTATGCAGCAGATTTGGGACCAGGTAGTGGAGAGGTTGTCCCTCTCTCAGGAGAGGGCCCAGCGGTTTGCCAACCGGCATAGGACTGATGGTCCTCGGTTTGAAGTGGGGGACTTGGTCTGGTTGTCCTCAAGAAATATCCCTATGAGAGTTGCATCTCCTAAGTTTAAGCCTAGGTTCATTGGACCTTATAAGATCATGGAGATTCTTAATCCTGTTTCCTTTCGTTTACTTCTTCCAGGGACATTTAAGATCCATAACGTGTTCCACAAGTCCTTATTGAAGAGGTTTGTCGAGGCAGTGGTTCCTATGGCTGCGCCTCCTGACCCTGGTTGAGGGCAATCTGGAGTATGTAGTTGAGAAAATATTGGATTCTCGTTTTTCTAGACGGAAACTCCAGTATTTGGTTAAGTGGAGAGGTTATGGTCAGGAAGACAATTCTTGGGTGTTTGCTTCGGACATCCATGCTAGGAGACTGATCTGTGCGTATCACAGAGCTCATCCTGACCGACCTGGTTGCCCAAATGAGGGTTCGGTGACCATCCTCAAGGGGGGGGTACTGTTGTGAATGTGTTAGAAATGAATTCTGAGCAGAAGCTCCCTCTGGTGGTTACAAACAGTACTGAACCATTCAATGAGGACTGGCAATCAGGAGTTACAGACTGGTCTTATATAAGGGAGGTTCCCTCCCATCATGGTTGCTGGTGATCAATTGTTCTTGTCTCAACTGTGATTCCTGGTTCACTTGGAAGCTTGCTGAGTCTTGCCTCTTCTCTTGCTCTCAGATAAGATATTTTCTGTTTTTTGTTTTTGTGCTTACCATTTGCATATTTCTCTGCATTTCTGTGAGGTTAGCCAGGTTTCCCCCTCCCCCCGGGGGGCTTGGGCTCCTCTCAGTTCTTCTGGAGCCACTGTTATTTGTTCATTTGCCTTTTCCAGTTTTTTCAGTGGTTGCGGCTTAGTTTTGTTACACCAGAGAACTAATTTAGGTGGTAGAGGTCGTGTGATCTCAGGTGTTTTTGCAATTAGTAGAGTTGGTATTTTTTAGGGTTTTTTTGGATTGCAGTAAGTGTCCTTCCTATCCTTTTCTGTCCAGGAAGATTGGGCCCCAACGTTTGCTCATACTATTTTCTGTCTGTGTCTGTATTTCCTCTTGTCTAACCGCCATTACATGTTTGGGGGCTTCCTATGTTCTTTGGGGATCTGCTCCGGGGCAGATAGCTTTCCTCTTTCTATCTTTAGGTGTAGTTAACCTCTCAGGCTGTGACGAGGCGTCTAGGACCAACGTAGGAACGCTCCACGGCTGCCTTTAGTTGTGGTGGTTAGTCAGGGTACTGCAATCCAGTAGATTCCAACCTCTCTGGTGTATTGCCGTTTTTGCCTGCTCTCCTCAGCTACCAAATCATAACACCTCTCCCTGCAGCTGAAAAACACGCCCACAGCATGATGCTGCCACCACCATGTTTCACTGTTGGTATTGTATTGGGAAGGTGATGAGCAGTGCCTGGTTTTCTCCACACATATTGCTTAGAATTATCACCAAAAAGTTCAGACCAGAGAATCTTATTTGTCATAGTCTGGGAGTCCTTCATGTGTTTTTAGCAAACTCTATGCAGGCTTTCATGTCTTGAACTGAGGAGAGGCTTCTGTCGGGCCACTCTGCCATAAAGGCCCGTCTGGTGGAGGGCTGCAGTGATAGTTGACTTTGTGGAATTTTCTCCCATCTCCCTACTGCATTTGTGGAGCTCAGCCACAGTGATCTTGGGGTTCTTCTTTACCTCTCTCACCAAGGCTCTTCTCCCACGATTGCTCAGTCTGGCTGGACGGCCAGGTCTAGGAAGACTTCTGGTGGTCCCAAACTTCTTCCATTTAAGAATTATGGAGCCTACTGTGCTCTTAGGAACCTTGAGTACTGCAGAAATTCTTTTGCAACCTTGGCCAGATGTGTGCCTTGCCACAATTCTGTCTCTGAGCTCCTTGGCTAGTTCCTTTGACCTCATGATTCTCATTTGGTCTGACATGCACTGTGAGCTGTGTGCCTTTACAAATCAAGTCCTGTCAGTTTAATTAAACACAGCTGGACTCCAATGAAGGAGTAGAATCATCTCAAAGAGGATCACAAGGAAATGGACAGAAACTGACCTAAATATGAGTGTCTGAGCAAAGTGTCTGAATACTTATGACCATGTGATATTTAAGTTTTTCTTTTTTAATACATTTGCAAAAATTTCTACCTTTCTGTTTTTTTCAGTCAAGATGGGGTGCAGAGTGTACATTAATGAGAAAAAAATGAACTTTTTTGAATTTACCAAATGGCTGTAATGAAACAAAGAGTGAAAAATTTAAAGGGGTCTGAATACTTTCCGTACCCACTGTATCTTTAATAATTACAGAGCTGCATTTGTCACTAAACACTGATGTTAAGGGAAAGTTGCTAGCCCAATTGTAAAAATCAGAATTTTAATCTTATTTTCCTGCATATTCCAATTACGGTAGTTTGACTAAATCGAACAGGCATGGACTTAATGCTGAACAGCCCAGCTAGCCGCTATCACTCACATGGCATGGTTAGAGCCTTTATATTGCCCCATTGCCTCCTCTCAGCTTCCTAAATTACAAATATAACTGGAGACAGTTGCCGTGTCTTGGTTATTCAAAGTGATCTGTCCATGTGCCACTGCCTATGTGCCACACAGTGCAGACCCAAAGTCTCACCAGCAGAGCACTTCAAACAGCAGATGAGCTGTGCCGCCATGTATAGTGCTGAGCCAGCAAATAGTGGCACACAGACTGAAGTTAACTGTACATGTGCCAGTACCTAAGGGCTTAGAAAATTCACAATTCTGAAAGCAACAGGAATCACATGTCCTATCTCAGTCAATATGCCTTGCCAACTTGTGATCTGCCTTGTGGGGAAAATAATCTTTATACTAGGCATTATACAGTAACAAGTGTTTACCTTTTGTAGGTCTTTCATCTATGGACAGATTAATCCCTTAACACTAGGACTACTGGACTCGTGACCCGCCTAGAACTACTGAAAGGAGTCATTTTGACTCCTTGCTTGTTTTCGTTTATTTTTAGAGTTTCATTTGTGGTTATTTATTAATAATTATATTTTTTGTAATGTATTATTATTGTGAGATCCACCAGTAATGCTTTTGATTGTTTTTTTTCTGCTTTTCTTATTTTTCTACAGAAAATAACAATAATTATAATAGACGTTTTTCAAACATTTTTTTTTATTCAAGTGCACACATATAAACAACAACTGAAGAACAAAAAGCAGAGAAAATGTAGGTGGAGGAGCATAAAAATGAAAATATGGCGCAGAATTCACCTTCTAAACATTTGGTGTTTCGCATTTTAGGCATTGCCTTTGATTTATGGCAGTACATTGCCCACACAAAGACTTACCACAAGTCTTACAATTGCCGACAGATCTATTTTTCTTGCACTTTTCTTTGATCTGGCAAAATTTTGTTTGAACCATCACTTCTGAGCATGTAGAAACTTGGGACGTGGAACCCTTTTCCCTATCTGTGACATAAGGACCACTCAACTCTCTCACAAGCGTTTGCAAAAATGCCTTGCGTGACATTTTTTGGTGGGTTATCTCATTGAATATTATCCATGCATTTATACCCGCAAAGTCTAAGGCATTTTCAAATGCATGAACAGGCCATCTCCTTGTGCATGTTCGTGTGGTATATTTTCGTGCCATCTGATCCACTACATCTACTCCATATTTTGTTTCATTGTAAAAACTTTACCGTTTCTGGAGTTTTTTTAGCGGAATCAGACGCAACAACAACATCTGGATGGACGGAACTCAAAATGACAACATTTTTGTTGGGCTTTCCTTGATATACTGTAAGTGTAAAATTGTCTTCATTTCTAAACACTTTAGTGTTGTACAATTCCTCTTTCATGGATTTTATTTCTTTAGGCACTTCTCGCCTTATCTTGTTCAGTGTTCCCACGATGGTTGTTCCTTTGCTTTTTAGCTGTTTAGCTAATTTTACTGAAGTAAAATAATTATCGGTTGTAACATTGCGACCTTTTTTCAAAAACGGGTCCAATAACTTCATTACCACATGGTCAGCTAAACGGTCCTCAGCACGGCGTGTGTCATCTTTGCCTAGATAAGGGAAGCCATTTGCCAGATATTTGCTCTCCTTATCAACAGCTAGCCAATATTTGTGGCCATATTTATCTGGTTTGGAAGGCATGTACTGCGTGAATGGACACCTAGTTTTGCTTGGGAAAAGTTGCTCATCCACCGTTATGTATGGGCCAGGTTTGTAACACGCAATACAATTTTCAATAAACCTGTCCCACACAGTAGAAAATAGAGCAAACTTGTCCGTTTGCAGTCTCTCCGATCGAGTAGATTTCTCATCAAATCTGAGAAACCTCATAATTTCAACAAAGCGGTCCCTAGACATTGTCGCTTTGCAAAACGGTATTCCCCAGTCATTACACCAAATACTGCTAATCGAGTGACGGTTCGTGCCAGATATTCCACGAGCATAGAATATCGCAATGAATGCATCTAGCTCCTCATCAGATAGAGTAAACTGTAAATTATTGTTCCTGCATGCTTCTGCAAGCGTACAGTTCTTTATATGTGTCAATATATATGAATCAAAAATTAGCATAAGATAAGAGCCTAGAGTAAACAAGCTATTTTGTTCAGCATTACACAGTAATACAAGCAGGTAAAACACAAGGAAAATGTGAAAAGTTGACATGTAAATTGAACTACATCTATATGAACATCAGGGTAAATAAGACAGAGTGAAAAAATTATGCACAAAACTTTATAGCAACATTTAGTGACAAAAGGACCTCAAAATATAGTAGGGAGTCAAAATGACTCCCTTCAGTAGTTCTTGGTAAATTTTGAAAAAAACGCGCAAATTTTTCACCAAAATTATTTATTCTCACAAAATCTTTTTTCACATCATATTTGAGGAAAAGTCACCGAGTTTCAAGCCGGAATTCTGAAAAATGTAGTCACAGAAGAGAAATAAAAAACGAAAGGAGTCAAAATGACTCCATCAGTAGTTCTAGTGTTAAGGACCAAGCCACCTTAAAGGTTAATGACCAGGACTTAATTTTGAAATCTGACCACTGTCACTTTATGTGGTTATAACTCTGGAACGCTTCAACGGATCCAGCCGATTCTGAGCTTGTTTTTTAGTGACATATTGTGCTTTATGATAGTGGTAAAATTTCTTCAAAATTTCTTGCGTGTTTATTTGTAAAAAAATTTAAATTTGGCAAAAAAAAAATTGAAAATTTCACGTCACACAGAATAGTTAATAAATAACATTTCCCACATGTCTACTTTACATCAGTACAATTTTTGAAACAATTTTTTTGTTAGGAAGTTATAAGGGTTAAAACTTGACCAGTGATTTCTAATTTTTCCAACAAAATTTAAAAACCATTTTTTTTAGGGACCACCTCACATTTGAAGTCACTTTAGGGGCCTATATGACAGAAAATACCCAAAAGTGACACCATTCTAAAAACTGCACCCCTGAAGGTACTCAAAACTACATTCAAAAAGTTTATTAACCCATTAGGTGCTTCACAAGAATTGAAGCAATGTGGAAAGAAAAAATTAACATTTAACTTTTTTACCCAAAATTTTTTACTTCGGACATGATTTTTTTTTTTATTTTGTCACAGGTATCAGAAGAAAATGAACCACAATATTTGTTGTGCAATTTCTCCTGAGTACACCGGTACCCCATGTGTGGAGGAAGACCACTCTTTATGCGCACGGTAGGGCTCGGAAGCGAAGGAGCACCATTTGAGGTTTTCAATGCAAAATTGGCCAGAATTGAGATTGGACGCCATGTCGCATTTGGAGAGTCCCTGATGTACCTAAACAGTGGAAACCCCCATAAGAGACCCCATTTTGGAAACTAGACCACCCAAGGAGCTTATCCAGATGTGTATTGAGCACTTTGAACCCCCAAGTGCTTCACAGAAGTTTATAACATAGAGCTGTGAAAATAAAATAAAAAATTACATTTTTTCCTCATCTTTTAACACCAATTTTTTATTTCAACAAAGGCAGCAGGAGAAAATGGACCCCAAAAACTTGTGCAATTTCTCCTGAGTTCGCCGATACCCCACGTGTGGAAGACAACTGTTTGGGAACACGGCAGGACCAGGAAGGGAAGGAGAAAGGTTTGACTTCTTGAACACGAAATTGGCTGGTATCGAGAGCTGATGCCATGTCACTTTTGGAGGGCCCCTGATGTGCCTAAATAGTGGAAACCCCCACAAGTCATTTTAGAAACTAGACACCTCAAGGAACTAATCTAGATGTGTGCTGAGCACCTTGAACCACCAGGTGCCTTACCAAAGTTAATAATAGAGCTAAGAAACTAAAAGAAAAACCCACACATTTTTCCCTGCAAAATTTTTCTTTTAGCCCCATATTTTTTATTTTCTCAAGGGTAACTGGAGAAAAAGAACCACAGAATTTGTTGTGCAATTTCTCCTGAGTGTGCCAATACCCCATGTGTGGGTGAAAACAACTTTTGAGGCACAGTGCAAAGCTCAAAAGGGAAGGATCGCCATATTATAGTGCAGATTATGGTTTGAGGGTGCCATGACCCACTGGCAGAGCCCCTGAGATGCCATAACAGTGGAACGCTCCATACGTGACCCCATTTTACAAACTACACTCCCCAATGAATTAATCTAGGGGTGTTATGATAATGATCCAAAGTTTGCAAAAAAAAAAAAAAATTGCCATTTTCCAAGACCCGTAGCGTCTCCATTTTTCGTGATCTGGGGCCGGGTGAGGGCTCATTTTTTGCGTGCCGAGCTGACGTTTTTAATGACACCACTTTTTTGCAGAGACGGTCTTTTGATCGCCCGTTATTGCATTTTAATGCAATGTCGCGGCGACCAAAAAAACTTAATTCTGGCATTTTGATTTTTTTTCTCGCTACGCCGTTTAGCGATCGGGTTAATCCTTTTTTCCAGGATGTCCCCTGACAGCACCACCAGGAGGTCGTCCTTCAAATCCTTGATAGGGACAGGAACACAAAAGAGGTTAAATAGCCCCCCCACCACCACCCTTCAGTGTTTTCCTGTCCCTATCAGGGACAGACGCAGGAAGAGGAGCACAGACGTGCAGTAGAATACATGACCGGTCGAGCTGGCAGCTCCCGGGGGGAAAAACTCCGTCCCTCCCTAGGGGGCTCCGGAGTAGCGGGCGCTTGTTGGACGGGCCCTCAGCACCGCTGATACCGCGAGAGGTCCCTCAGCGGTCCAGTTGAGCTGGGCGCTCCCGGTGTCGGCTGCATCCCCGGAACAGGGGCTATGCACCACAGCTGCTGCGGCGGCGCTCCAACAGCGGGCAGCTGCGGGATCCAAAGTTATACCACGCGAGTGGACCCACTCGGACCAGGAAGTCGGCGTCTCCTGTCGTCACTTCCGGCGCGCCGAATCATCGGAGGCGCGCAAGTGACGGCTTCTGGGGCTGGAGCCGGAGATAGAGCTCAGCGCTCCGTATCGACAGGGATGCGCGACGGAGGATCCGGGGATAGGGCTTCAGATCCCTCGGACTCGCAGGGACATTTCCGGCCCAACGAGCGTGCGTTCCAGGTGGCGCAGTTGGGAAAAGCACAGATCGGCAGGAGAAAACACCTGCAGCACCCAGATTGGCAGCAGCTGAGCTCGGAAGGAGGACGAATCAGATGTCTTGAAGCCGGGTAAGGCAGACTACTTAAGACAGACAGCTGACAGCACACA
Source organism: Oophaga sylvatica (assembly GCA_033576555.1). NCBI lineage: Eukaryota > Metazoa > Chordata > Amphibia > Anura > Dendrobatidae > Oophaga > Oophaga sylvatica. Next base: position 390,727,505 of record JARQOD010000002.1, read on the forward strand.
ATGACTTAGTGAACATGTAGAGTGCTAGTCGCCCTGACGTCCAGTCCTTAGAGCTATCCATGGACCACATATGTGGGGTACAAAGAGGGTCTTTCAGCTGGGCTAGATACAGATAGCTACAGGACCTTCCTTTCACATTGCTTTTTAGGACAAGGAGACTCCTAAGCAACCCACGTCAGCATTCAACAAGAAGTCTAACAAATGCCCATTATGCTCGACCAGGCTTCCCGGAACACACACAGAAAAGTTGTGCGAAACATGCATCGCCAAATTACTTAAGCAGGAACAGACCTCTTTATTGTCTAACATACGAACCATGATCAGAGAAGAGGTTCAAGCGAGTGTAGCCTCGTTAGCACCACCCCAGCCTCCCTCCCCCAAGAGACCTAGATGGGACATGAACCCAAGCTTGGCGGAAGGGGAATTGTCGCGCTACTCTAACTCCAACGAAACCGAGAGTTCTTCAACATTTCTGACGGAAGAAACAAAAAGATACTTATTTTCTTCTGAGGATACAGACACCCTGTTACAGGTGGTCAGAAACACTATGAAAGTTGAGGAATCCACAGAGCCGTTAACTGTTCAAGATGAAATGTTCGGTGGCCTGAGGGCTAGGAGGAACAGAGTGTTTTGAGGTAAATAACCACATAACAGCCATGATACTAGAGGAATGGGAAGACGTGGGGAAAAAACTGGTGGTCCCAAAGGACTTCAAGTTCCGCCTTCCCTTTAACCCAGACGATACTAAGGTGTGGGAATCAATACCAAAAATCGATATACCAGTAGCCAAAGTATCAAAGAAAACAGCCATCCCATTCGAAGATTCCTCAGCCCTTAAGGATCCAATGGACAAGAGAGCAGAAGATCTCCTTAAAAAGCATGGGAAGCATCCGCATGAATTATGAAAGCCAACATAGCGGCAACCTCAGTGGCTAGTCTCTGGGTAGAGGAACTGGGAAATCACATCACAAACAGAACCCCCAGAGAAGAAATCATGAAATCCTTACCGTTATTAAAAATGGCAACGGATTTTATGGCAGACACCTCAGCTGAGTCAGTCCGCTTTGCAGCCAGAGGCAATGAATTATCTAACGCAGCACGACGTGCTTTGTGGTTGCGGTCATGGGCAGGAGATACACAATCAAAAAATAAACTCTGCTCAATACCATTTTCAGGTCTACACGTGTTCGGTCCAGTATTAGACGAACTATTGGAGAAGGCATCAGATAAGAATAAATGCTTCCCAGAATAAAAACAAAAGAAGCCGCCAGCCTTTCAGAAAACCCGATCTCACTCGAGACAGGACTATAAGTGCAAGGGTAAATCCGGAAGGTGGAGCTACCTCAAAGGTGGCAGGGGTAGGAGCTCCTTTCGTGACCTGGAAACCGGGTCAAGCAGACAATGACGCCAGACATATCAGGGGGGAGACTTCAATACTTTCTAGACGGATGGCAAGAAATTACTCCAAACCAGTGGATCCTGCGCACAGTTGCTCAGGGATACAGGGTGGAATTCACCCAGATACCCCCCGAAGATATTGCCTAACTCACAGCCAGTCTCCTGCGGTTCATCAAAGACTGATAAAAGACATACAGGAGCTCAGAAAACTAAAAGCCATAACTCCGGTACCCCATTCACAAAAGTTTCAGGGCCATTACTCCAGCCTGTTTTCTATCAAAAAACCAGGAGTAGAATACAGGACCATCATAAACTTGAAACCACTAAACCAGTGGGTATCCTGCAAACGTTTCAAAATGGAAACACTCCAATCGGTCTTACCACTAATAAGAAAGAATTCGGTAATGTGCACACTAGATCTCAAAAGTGCATATTACCATGTGCCCATCCATACCTCACATCAGAAGTACCTGAAGTTTGCAATAAAAGACAGAGGAAGGATACTTCATTTCCAATTCCGATGCCTACCGTTCGGCCTCTCTTCGGCGCCTCGAATCTCTACAAAGCTTATAGCAGAGGCAATGGCATTCCTAAGAGCAAGAGACATCCTCATAATTCCGTACCTGGACGACCTGTTGTTAGTGGCAGACTCACGACAGCAGATGGAGGAATACCTGTTAAAAACCAGATCGCTTCTAAAGAGACTGGGATGGGTGATAAACCTGGGAAAATCGAGTCTCGAACCAGAAAGAAGGAAGACATTTCTGGGAGTTCTTCTGGACTCAGAGCAAGAACACTCTTTCGTTCCACCCCACAAACAGAGAACGGTCCAAGAGGAAGCCCACATGCTACAAAAACGAAGATACACCACTATCAGGAAGGCCATGAGAGTACTAGGCCTAATGACTTCATGCATATCAAGCGTCCAGTGGAGTCAATCTCACTCAAGGATGTTACAATGAGAGATCCTTCTGATATGGGACGGGAAGGAAGCCTCGTTGGACAGCAGAATAACATTGTCCGAAGAAGTAAGACGATCCTTGGCATGGTGGACCGACATATCAAATCTACAGCAGGGAAGACCATGGAGAGTATCCCCCTGTATAAACAATACCACAGACGCGAGCCTCCGCGGCTGGGGAGCCCATATAGAGGGACGTTACCTCCAGGGAACATGGCCCAGTGCGATGCGCAACAGCTCATCAAACTTTAGCGAGCTCAAAGCAGTCTGGGAGGCACTGAGGAGATGCCAGAGGCAGCTGTACAATCATCACGTCAGAGTGTTCTCCGACAATTCAACTACAGTATCCTTTCTGCGGCACCAGGGAGGTCCAAGACACCGTCACCTGCAAAATATAGCAGAGACAATATTCTCCTCGGCAGAACTCAATATAAGGTCCCTAACGGCGGTACATTTAAAAGGAGAAAAGAACCAGGTAGCAGACTTCCTCAGCAGACAGAAAATACAGCCCGCAGAATGGGTTCTAAATCAGGAGGTCTTTGCACAACTTACCAAGGTCTGGGGTTTTCCAGAAATAGACTTATTCGCCCCAAAAACAAATACAAAAACAAAGCACTTCTTCTCGTTAGATCCAGGAGACAACCCGACTGCAATAGACGCCCTAGTGCAGGACTGGGATATGGAGCTGGCGTACGCCTTCCCACCACTACCTTTAATACCAAGGGTACTACGGAAGATTCAGGAGAGTCGTACAGCAGTTTTCTGATAGTGCCATATTGGCCCAAGAGAAGCTGGTTTCCGGTGCTAAAGCAGATGGCGTTAGAAAACCCGATTCACCTACCATTACAGCAGAATCTCCTGACGCAGGGCCCTCTCGTTCATCAGAACCTAGAGTTCTTACAGCTTTCAGCTTGGATCCTGAAAAGGAGATCCTGAAATTAAAGGGACTATCCGAGTCAGTCATATCTACCTTGCAGAAGAGTAGGAAGCCTGTTATCTCATCCATATACCTTAAGGTCTGGAAGAAATTTTGCTCACACTGTGCAAGTCCGGTATCCCTTACTCAGGATCCTGATATTCCTCAGATCTTAGATTTTCTCCAAACAGGCTTCGACAAAGGTCTAAAACCTAGCACATTAAAGGTACAAATCTCAGCCCTCGGGTCCTTTTTTGATTATCCGTTAGCAGACCACCCTTGGATGGAAAGATTCATTACAGCCACGCAACGCATGAGACCCACAATACGTAGCCCCATCCCTCCTTGGGACCTCAATCTAGTCCTAAATGACCTAAGGAAGACCCCTTACGAACCTCAAGACCAAGCAGACCTCAGGTCAGTAACACTCAAAGCGTTTTTTTTGGTGGCAATAACCTCAGCCAGACGTATAGGGGAGATCCAGGCTCTCTCTATAAGAGACCCATACCTGAGAATCCGGGAGGACTGTATTATCTTGAAACTGGATCTGGCCTTTCTTCCCAAAGTGGTAACTGACTTCCACAGGAATCAAGAGATAATATTACCCACTTTCTGCCAGGACCATAAGAACAAGAAAGAGCACTCTCTCCACTCTTTGGACGTCAGAAGGACAGTCCTACAGTATCTAAAACTGACGGAAGATTGGAGAATAGACTCAAACCTCTTCATACAAATGGCAGGAAAAAATAGAGGGAAAAAAGCATCAAAAGCCACCTTAGCTAGATGGTTAAAATCAGCCATTACCGCAGCATATACCTTGGCAGGGAAAACTCCGCCGGAAGGTCTTAGAGCTCACTCGCTGAGAAAAATCTCGGCTTCATGGGCAGAGAGTGCAGGAGCTTCTATGGACCAGATCTGTAGGGCCGCAACTTGGTCCAGCATAAATACTTTCAGTAGGCATTATAAACTAGACGTTCTGTCAAATCAACAGATGGCCTTTGGGAGGAAAGTCCTCCAAGCAGTAATCCCGCCCTAATAGGAGTTATTTGGTACTTCTCCTGGTGGTGCTGTCAGGAGGGACGTCCTGGAAAGTAGGAATTAGTCCGGCAATGTTGTTTCCAGGAGTCCATCATGACAGCACCCCTTATATACCCTCCTTGGATTTTCTATCTATTATGTGTTGTAAACATTGTAGTGGGAGATTCAATAAAATTGTGTTGCATCCATCCTGGTGTGGTACTTGGAAAACCACTGAAGGGTGGTGGTGGGGAGGGGCTATTTAACCTCTTCTGTGTTCCTCCTGTCCCTATCAAGGATATGAAGGACAACCTCCTGGTGATGCTGTCATGATGGACTCCTGGAAACAACATTACAGGTAGGACTAATTCCTTTTTTATTGATAGATCGGGCGATTCTGAACGCGGCGATACCAAATATGTGCATGTGTGATTTTTTTTTATTGTTTTATTTTGATTGGGGCAAAAGGGGGGTGATTTAAACTTTTATGTTTTTTTTTTAATTTTTAAACTCTTTTTTCTTTTACTTTTGGCATGCTTCAATAGCCTCCACAGGAGGCTAGAAGCTGCCATAGTGCGATCGCCTCTGCTATATATGGGCGATGAGCAGATCGCCCATATGTAGCAGATTTACTGCATTGCTATGAGTGCCGACCACTGGGCGGCGCTCACAGCAATGTGCCGGCAACAACCATAGAGGTCTCTACGAGACCACTGGTTGTCAAGGCAACGCGTCGCCGACCCCCGATCACGTGACGGGGGTCGGCGATGCGCTCACTTCCGGCCTGGAGGCGCTAGTTAAATACCCGCTGTCAGCTTTGACAGCGGGATTTAACTAGTTAATAGGCACGGGTGGATGGCGATTACGCTCGCGCCTATTGTGGGCACATGTCAGCTGTTTATAACAGCTGACATGTCGCGGCTTTGAGGTGAGCTCACCGCCGGAGCCCACCTCAAAGCGGGGGATACTGCCAGCTGACGTACTATTCTGTCATCTGGCAGAAAGGGGTTAAAGGGGTAATCTGATCAAAATACACTGTTCAAAAAATAAAGGGAACTCTAAAATATCCTAGGTATCATTCAATGAAATATTCCACTTGCAAATCTTTATTCATTACATAGTGGAATACATTGAGAATAAAACAAATGATGAATGTAAATCGAAATTAATATCCCATAGAGGTCTGGATTTAGAATGATACTCAAAATCAAAGTGGAAAATAAAATTACAGGCTGATCCAACTTCAGTTGAAATGACTCAAGACAAGGACCTGATGCTCAGTAGAGTGTCTGTATGGCCTCCACGTGCTTGTATGACCTCCCTAAAACACCTGAGCATGTTCCTGATGAGGCAGTGGATGTTCTTCTGAGGGATCTCCTCCCAGACCTGGATTAACCGCTTGGTGACCGCCAACGGTAGATAAACGTCGGCGCTAGCAGGGCTTTGTGCAGCGCCGATGTTAGTCTACGGTCGGCGGTTTTGTGCTGATCGGGACCCCCACGTACCTTATAACGAAGGGTTTCTGGCACACAACGCTTCCTGTGACCCCTGACCTCATCAAGACTTGATTGGTTCAGGTCCCGATGACGTCAGTGTCACACCAGCCAATGAGACAAGTCACTAGGAAAGTTTGTTGTAGCAATGAACTTTCCCAGGCGATCTGCCTCATAAAAATGCTGTTACTCCTCTGATCTCCTGTCAGCGAGAGATTAGAGGAGAAACAGTGTGACAAGTGCTGCTGGCAATAGCTGTGCCAGTCAACGATCTTGTTATAAGGTAAAAAAACCAGATAAGGCAGGTTAGGCTTAGTGTTGGGGCTAAACTTATGGTAACTGTTAGGCTAAAGTTAGGGTTACTCTTAGGCTAAAGTTAGGGTTAGGCTAAAGAATTAGGCTTTTCTCAATTGTTTCCCTAATAATTTGGTCACGTCAGTCACGTCATAGTTTTCTATTTCCGGAAAAAAAAAATAAAAACAAATAAAATGGCCCGTCAGTATTATAGTGCAGAGGAGGCTTATGCATTTTTATGTTCCGACAGCAAAGAAAGTGCAGAATCAGATGGCGATGTGGATTTCGAGGGCTTTAGTAGCAGCGACAGTGATAGCTCAGTGATTCTGGTCCATCCTCACACACAAGGACCAGTACACCAAGAAGGGCAAAGAGCGCTTCTGGAGAAATGTCTCCAACTCCGGGAACAATGCCCAGTACTAGTGCTGTCCCTTGTGCTCGTGAATTGGCGCACACAAATGTCCAAGGGGCTTTGCCTCTTGATGTAGCATATCCCAGATGGGAGGCTTCGGATTCGGCTACTCCATCACCATTTTGAATGCCATTACTGGTATAAATGTGGAGGTGGAAAATTTTGGACCAATTAATTTTTTAAATTTGGTCATGACAGATAGCTTGCTAGAGCATATCGTCCTACAAACAAATTTATATGCGTCCCAATTCATCAGCCAGAATCCACGATCCTATTATGCTAGGTCAAATTTATGGACACCAACTAATGTCCTGGAAATTAAAAAATGTTTAGGACTTACATTCACTATGGGGCTTGTTAAAAAAACGAATTCAAGCCACCCTTATGTTTTCTGCTGTTCTTCCTAGGACCTGTTATGAAATGCTCATGAGATTTGGGCATTTCAACAACAATAGTCAAAGCCTGCCCAGAAATGCAACAGAACATGACAGACTATTCAAAATCAGACCCATCATCAAAAACTTGACAGAAAAGTTCTTAAAGCTCTACACCCCAACAGAAAACATTTCCATTGATGAGTCCCTTGTAAAATTCAAAGGAAGACTGCACTTCAAGCAATTTATTCCTTCTAAGAGGGCAAGGTTCGGAATAAAGCTCTATAAAATGTGTGAGAGTTCAACCGGATACACATCAGCTATTCGCATGTATGAGGGGAAAGATAGCCAATTAAACCCACCAGGATGCACTACTTATCTGGGGTCTGAACGGTGTTGGGCTGCAAGCACAACACCCACTTGTGGATGTCGGGCCCTCATACCACTCTCATGGAGTCTGTTTCTAACAATTTGAGCAGACACATGGATGTTAGTAGCCTGCTGGAGGTCATTTTGCAGGGTTCCGGCACTGCTCCTCCTAGCACAAAGGAAGAGGTAACGATTCTGCTGCTGGGTTGTTGCCCTCCTATGACCCCCTCTACGTCTCCTGGTGTACTGGCCTATATCCTGGTATTTGCTCCATGCTGTGGGCACTGTGCTAACAGACACAGATACCCTTTTTACCACAGCTCGCATTGATGTGCCATCCTGGATGTGCTGTATTACCTGAGCAACTTTGGATTGCTACTGCACCTCTATGAGTGAGAGTAATGATAAAATGCAAACGTGTCCAAAACAACACCCGAAAAGGATGAGAACAGAGAAATGGTCTGTGGACACCACCTGCAGAACCACTCCTTTATATGGGTTGTCTTGCCAATTTACTTTAATTTTTACCTGTTTGTTCAATTTGCGCAACAGGAGAAATGGATTCATAATCAGTGTTGCTTCATAACTGGACAGGTTAATTTCACAGAAGTGTGATTGGCTTGGAGTTACATTGTGTTGTTTAAGTGGTCCCTTTATTTTTTTGAGCAGTGTATATTGATGACCTATTCATAGTACATCTGACATCCCTGTGATAAGTCATTAAGTTCCAAAAAAAAAAAACAAAACTGACCAACACTTCCTAACAGGATAAAGCAAGTGTAAACAGGTCAGGTGCAACCAGCTATGACTGCATAATATACACAAAAAAATTCTAGGATCTAACACTAGTCAGTTTTTAATTGAAAAACTAGGTCTGAGCTGAAAAAGTAAGTTGATGTGTATGCAAAATGTAAATGCATATTAACACATGACCATTACACAGAGAAAACAAAAAACAAGAAACAAATATCCTAAAATAAAATAAAAAATATATTGCAAAAAATGCATAAAAGTAGTAATAATAATAAGGGTATTTGGTAAACATAATTTTGATCAAAAGAATGTACAAGCCATCCCGCCACGTCAAGGCAACCCTTTGTGGGACAGTCCTAACTCTTGTATTAAAAACCTTTCCACTTGTCAAGTGACGTAAATGTGAACAAGGGCAGAGAGACTGAACCCACAAGTTAAAGCATAGGCCAGACAGGATGGATTTCTCAGCTCAGAAGCAGGGCGGTCACACCCTTATATGCACAAGATGCACTAAGAACTAAATGAAAAACTAGGTCTGAGCTGAAAAAGTAAGTTGATGTGTATGCAAAATGTAAATGCATTAATACAAGGTAGGGTATTAATACAAAAGTTAGGACTGTCCCACAAAGGGTTGCCTTGACGTGGCGGGATGGCTTGTACATTCTTTTGATCAAAATTATGTTTACCAAATACCCTTATTATTATTATTACTACCTTCATGCATTTTTTGCAATATATTTTTTAGTTTATTTTAGGATATTTGTTTCTTGTTTTTTGTTTTCTCTGTTTAATGGTCATGTGTTTGATATGCATTTACATTTTGCATACACATCAACTTACTTTTTCAGTTCAGACCCAGTGTTTCATTTAGTTCTTAGTGCATCTTGTGCATATAAGGGTGTGACCGCCCTGCTTTTGAGCTGAAAAATCCATCCTGTCTGGCCTATGCTTCAACTGGTGGGTTCAGTCCCTCTGCCTTGTTCACATTTACGTCACTTGACAAGTGGAAAGGTTTTTAATATTAGAGTAGGACTGTCCCACAAAGGGTTGCCTTGACGTGGCGGGATGGCTTGTACATTCTTTTGATCAAAATTATGTTTACCAAATACCCTTATTATTATTACTACTTTTATGCATTTTTTGCAATATATTTTTTATTTTATTTTAGGATATTTGTTTCTTGTTTTTTGTTTTCTCTGTGTAATGGTCATGTGTTAATATGCATTTACATTTTGCATACACATCAACTTACTTTTTCAGCTCAGACCTAGTTTTTCATTTAGTTCTTAGTGCATTTTGTGCATATAAGGTGTGACTGCCCTGCTTCTGAGTTGAGAAATCCATCCTGTCTGGCCTATGCTTTTACTGGTGGGTTCAGTCTCTCTGTCCTTGTTCACATTTGTCACTTGACAAGTGGAAAGGTTTTTAATACAAGAGTTAGGACTGACCCACAAAGGGTTGCCTTGACGTGGCGGGATGGCTTGTACATTCTTTTGATCAAAATTATGTTTACCAAATACCCTTATTATTATTACTACCTTCATGCATTTTTTGCAATATATTTTTTAGTTTATTTTAGGATATTTGTTTCTTGTTTTTTGTTTTCTCAGTTTTTAATTGATGCGGTAATGCAGTATAAATTTAATATAATTTCACGTTTGCTTACAGTTTAGTGTATAGTGCGTGTATACACACACACACACACTGCATACACTAAGCTGTAAGTATCAAAAGAGAAATACTAGAAGTATTGCCATAATATTAACAAACTTTATTGAGACAAAATATTTAAAAACCATTAAAAAAGATACATCCCAAAATGCCACAATAGTCTAAATATCTAGACAGGTAGTCAAAATAGTAATCTGCCAGCATAATATACAAAAAATATATATGTGCACCTCTGACTATCAGTGGGTATAGGATATGAATATCCACAGTATATGAAGTTGCAAAGCTCTTCCAATGTATATGACCAGTAGGTCTAATACTGTCCCCTTTTTCAGTATACTGTCATATAGCCTGCAGCAATAAAATCACAGTATAGTACAAGTGTACATGAGTATTAGCTGGCTACAGATAGGTACATAATAGCAAGTAATGCATATATAATGTGCAGTGAGTGCATATGTTAAGTGAAACAGATGGGCTATTAGCCTAACAGCAATAGTGCAGCTCCCCCTGCATTGCCATACAGCCAGCAGAAAAGTGCAATCACAATATAGTACACGTGTACATAAATACCCACTGGCTACATGTAAATGCATGGACAGCAATAGTAAGACATGAAAGTGCATACAGTGCAGATTAGCATGAAAAGAGTAAAGGACATATGACCTGTCAGCAGTAGTGCAGCTCCCCGACGCGCGTTTCGCGTTAGCTTTCTCCTAGGGGTAGGAAAGCCCTACATAATCTACCATTGAAGTGCCATTTCTATAGACCTTATACAGGTTTTGAATAAATAAGCTGTAAGTAAACATGAAATTATATTAAATTTATACTGAATTACCGCACCAATTAAAAACTGACTAGTGTTAGATCCTACCTGCTCTTTAAATTAGTAGGCCATTAGCCCAGGATAGGCATATTTGATAAAGATTAGGTTTAGGGTCCCATCAAAGAAAGGTCACCTTGTCATGGCTGGTGGGAACACATGAATTAACCTATTTGTGAGCCAAGTACCTTCATTTTAGAAGTATATTTTATATATAGCAGTAAATAATGCAGTCTAAGTTTCACATAGCCATTGTTTGCATACATCTTAGCATACGTAGAAGGCTGCTGTATACTCTTGTTTGCCTATTACAAGCTCCGGAAGTGGCTGGATGTAAACACACGGAATGGAGTTGCAATGTGAAACTCTATTCCACAACTTGTGCACTTTGCTGGGTGCTACCCAACGGCTTCTGCCCTAAACAGGAATCATTCTGCAGTACCCAGCAGAGGCCACTACACCCTGAAAGGAGCTTCACATTACAGCTTCATGAAATGTATTTAATACATTTGGATCCGCCGGATAATGTCACAGCTGTTGCGTGCGGGTGATGGGTGTCGGATTCATGCTGATTTTGATAGCCTGTCTCACAGATTAGTCATAAACATATTTCTGACTGGACAGCTCCTTAACAGAGGATTACAAAAGATTTGGTTACCTGGAGAGGAAGCAAGTAGGCGACTCATCATCAGTCCCAGAGTGGAAATGTTCGCCACCAGAATCAGTTGGCCTTCCTTTATCAGTTTTTCGGGAAGAGACTGCATAAGAAGCTTCAGAAGGGTCACAAAGCAGCTTTCCTGACTGGTGGATGTGAAACGTAATGAAAGAAATGAATTTTACACTGTGTACTAATATAAAAGTGACCCACTAAAAGTATAGGGGGCTACAGCCAAAAATACGGATTTTTGTGTTACTCACCGTAAAATCCTTTTCTCCGAGACGCTCATTGGGGGACACAGGACTGTGGGTGTATGCTACTGCCACTAGGAGGCTGACACTAAGTAAACATAAAAAAAGGTTAGCTCCTCCTCCGCCGTATACACCTCAGCACTGGCCGCAGGCAAACCCAGTTTAGTGCAAAAAGCAGTAGGAGGCTAAAACAAAAATCAGTGTTAATACAGGTACAATATATCCAGAAGTAAATCTACTGATATAGACCCAAGCAAACAAAATTAGCTTAGAAAGCAAAGCCATCCGGCTATAAGGGAGGGTGCTGAGTCCCCCAATGAGCGTCTCGGAGAAAAGGATTTTACGGTGAGTAACACAAAAATCCGTATTTCTCCTTCGTCTCATTGGGGGACACAGGACTGTGGGACGTCCCAAAGCAGTCCACTTGGGTGGGAAACTGACTCCACAGTGCAATTATACATAGGCATTGCTCATAGGTGCGCTACCGCGCCCTGAAGAATCCTTCTACCCAGGCTAGCATCCGCTGACGCCTGAGTATGGACATTATAATGTTTTGAAAAAGTATGCAAACTGGACCAGGTTGCCGCCTTACAAACCTGTTCCGCCGAAGCCTGATGCCGAAGAGCCCAGGAAGCACCCACTGCTCTGGTGGAGTGAGCCCTGATTCCTGCGGGAACCACCGCGCCTCTGATGCGGTAGGCCTCTTGAATGGTTACCCGTATCCATCTAGCTAAAGTTGACCTAGACGCAGCGAGTCCCTTCCTGCGACCCTCAGGGAGGATAAACAGCGTGTCCGTCTGCCTAAAGGATGCCGTCCGAGATACATATCTCCTGAGTGCTCTCACCAGATCCAGCGTATGGAGAGCTTTTTCTACCCGGTGCGTCGGAGCTGGGCAAAATGAGGGCAAAACAATGTCCTCATTGATGTGAAATGAGGACACGACTTTAGGCAAAAAAGGAGGTGCTGGCCTAAGCACTACCTTATCACGGTGGAAAAGTAAGTACGGAGCTCGGCAGGATAGAGCTGCCAGCTCCGAAACCCGCCTTATGGATGTTATGGCCACTAAAAATACCACCTTCCAGGAAAGGTATGTCAGGGAAACCTCCTGAAGAGGCTCAAAAGGAGATTCTTGCAGAACTCCCAGAACAAGATTGAGATCCCAAACATCTAAGGGAGCCTTGTAGGGGGGCACTATATGGACAACCCCTGAATAAAGGTCTTGACCTGTAAATTAGATGCGATCCTTCGCTGAAAAAGAACCGACAAGGCCGAAATTTGACGCCTAAGAGTACTTGGTGCTAAGCCTGAATCTAAGCCTGCTTGGAGAAAAGACAGAATGTTGGGGATTGAAAGTGAAGTGGGGAATAACCATGTTCCCTGCACCATGTAAAAAGACCTTCCAAGTACCGTGGTAGATACGAGCCGAGGTGGGTTTTCTGGCGCTAGCCATTGTGGCGGCGACCTTTTTGGAGAATCCAGCCCTAGTCAGAATCCAAGATTCAACGGCCAGGCCGTCAAACACAGGACCGCTAAGTTCTGGTGGTAAACTGGGCCCTGGGAGAGAAGATCCACGCGTTCTGGCAGACGCCAGGGTGCGTCGCTGAGCAGCTTTACCAGCTCTGCGTACCATGAGCGACGCGGCCAATCCGGAGCGATCAATATCGCTGGTACCCCTCTAACCTGATCACCCTTGGGAGCAGAGCCATTGGTGGAAACAAGTATAGAAGATGAAACTGATTCCATGGTAGAACCAGGGCATCCACTGCAATTGCCTGCGGATCTCGGTACCGGGAGACAAAGTTGGGCACCTTGGCGTTTATCCTGGAGGCCATCAGGTCCACATCTGGGGTTCCCCAACGTAGGCATATCTGCTGGAATACCTCGGGATGTAGCGACCATTCCCTGACGCTATCCCCTGACGGCTGAGAAAATCCGCTGCCCAGTTCTCCTCGCCTGGAATGTGGACCGCTGATATCACAGAGTGATTTCTTTCTGCCCAGGATAGAATGTGTCCTACCTCGCGCATGGCTGCCCTGCTGCGGGTACCCCCCTGATGATTTATGTATGCCACCGCTGTGGCATTGTCCGATTGTATTCGGACAGGGCGGCCCGCCAAATGATGGTGAAAACGCCTCAGAGCCAGCCGAACAGCTCGGATCTCCAAAATATTGATTGGGAGGGTCGCTTCCTGCCGACACCAAGTCCCCTGAGCTGTATAGTGACGAAACACTGCTCCCCATCCGAGAAGGCTGGCGTCCGTTGTGACTATCAGCCAATGGACTGGAGGAAAATATCGCCCCTGGCGAAGAGTGATGTCCCTTGTCCACCACGAAAGCGTCTGTCTGACCTGCCGGGACAGACGGCACTGAAAATTGAGCGAGTAAGGGCTCCCGTTCCATACTGCCAAGAGAGCATGCTGAAGGGAGCGGAGATGGAACTGGGCAAATGGAATGGCTTCGATCGCTGCCACCATCCTTCCTAGGACCCTCATACAAAACCGGATGGTGTGAGGTATTGGTTGGCGAAGGATCAGTACCTCCTGACGGAGAACTAGAGCCTTCTCCTGAGGAAGAGTTATCAACCCTTGAGCAGTGTTGAAAATCATTCCTAAAAAGGTGATCCTTTGAGATGGCACGGGAGACGATTTCTTTAGATTCACCAGCCACCCCAGGCGAGCAAGGGTGTCTAGCGTAATGCTGACACTCTTCTCGCAAGCCTGATAGGACGGACCCTTGATGAGATCGTCCAAATATGGCAAAATGACTATCCCCGGGAGTGCAGAATGGACACAACGGCAGCCATAACCTTTGTGAACACCCTGGGGGCTGTGGCTAGTCCGAACGGCAAGGCTGTGAACTGGAAGTGAAGGTTGCCGATGGCAAACCGAAGAAACCTCTGATGAGGAGGAAATATGGGGATGTGGAGATATGCATCCTGAATGTCTATTGATGCTAGAAATTCCCCCTTTTCCATGGCTGCAATAACCGATCGTAGAGACTCCATTCGAAACCGTCGAATTCTGACAAATTGATTTAGTCGTTTTAGGTCCAAAATGGGTCTGACAGAGCCGTCCTTCTTGGGTACTATGAACAGATTGGAGTAAAACCCCTGACCCCTTTCGACCTCTGGAACAGGAACAATGACCCCGCTGCGCCGAAGAGATTCGACCACCTTGAATAATGCGTGAACACGGGATTCTTTTCTGGGAAGACGCGAAGGAAAAAATCGATTTGACGGACGATTGATGAATTCTATTTTGTACCCCGAGGAAACTAACTCCCTGACCCACTTGTCGTGAGTAATTGATAGCCAAGTGGGGCGAAACCAGAGTAAGCGGCCGCCTACTCTGGATAAATTGACCGGATTCTGCCTCCAGTCATTTATCCGAATATCTTTGGGATTTAGACCTCTAGATCTTGGCTGTTGAGATCGCATTCTTCCCAAAGGGTTGGTCTTGTAGGAGACTTGGCGATCTCTGGCCTGATTAGGTCGACCTGAGCCGCTGGAGGTGGCTGGCGCGGCCCATCCTGGGTTACGAAAGGCCCTAAAGCGAGGCTGAAGCTGTCGGCGAAAAGGCTGTCTAATCCTCTGCTGAGGAAGGAAACTGCTCTTTCCTCCCGTCGCATCAGATATGAGCTGATCCAACTTCTCGCCAAATAATCGGTTCTCAACCACAAAGCTCTCCTGATAGCAATCGCATTAGCTGCAGCTAATGCCGCGCAATTTGCCGCATCCATAGAAGCGTTGATTAAAAAATCTCCTGCAAGAGCTATCTGATTGGAGATTTCCGTTACCTCAGAAGGCACCTCTATACCGTGAAGGGCTCTATTTAGAGCCTCCGACCAAGATATCATGGCCTTAGCAACCCAAGTCGCTGCAAAAGAAGGAGAGAGTGCAGAGCCTGATGCCTCAAACACTGAGCGGGCCAAACTTTCAACCAGACGATCCGTTGGATCCTTGATCGAGGAACCGTTAGGAAGGGAGAGAAGCGTTTTAGACGCTAAACGCGATACAGGAGGATCGACTGTAGGAGATTCTGCCCACACTTTCAGAAGTTCGGGAGCAAAAGGATATCTGGTATTAAGGGCCTTTTGTCCTGCAAAGCGCTTGTCCGGTTTTTCTCGGTGGCGCTGCACCAGCTCCTCAAACTCAGGATGAGCACCAAAAACCTTATGAGTTTGTCTGGCTCGTTTGAAAGACACCTTATGACCAGAGGCCAAGGTGGATTCATCGTCTACCCCCAGGGATTGATTGACAGCTTCAATCAGACTGTCAATTGTCTCCTGACAATACGGTGCCTCTAGATTGAGGGACCCTTCAGAATCAGAATCTGAATACTGATCACTTGCCTCCAAAGGAGAGGGAGAGCGAGAAACTGAGCTAAAGGATGCCGAGGCCCCGGACGGCATAGGCGACGCAGTATGGGTTCGCTTCCCATGCGTCTGCCTGGTAAGAGCGCGGCCCCTGCAGGCCGGAGGTTCCATAGGCATAGTCAAGCCGGGTGAACCACTGTCCCTGCTCCTATCGGGAGCATGAAGGGACTCGATTGCTCTGGTTAATGACGCCACAGATTGAGAAAGAGACAAGGCCCATTCCGGAGGACCTGACGCACTAGGCTCGGTTATAGGTAAGGACTCCTGAGCCCGTTCGGAGTCACAGGCTTCGCAGACCCGATTAGTCTGGGCGTGCGGAAAAGGGGATCTACAGGCAATGCATGCAGTATAAAACACCGTGTGGGTCTTAGCCCTTCTGGACATACTGGATCTGTCACAGATTTCCTCCTGTCAGAATAATTTGGATGTGGCGGTGCGGGTAGTAGCGGTGCGGAGCGCAGCAAAAAACGGAGCAACCAGGCTGGAGGTAGTAGCACTTACCCCAGTCCTGTTCCCCGAACGTCCTTTAATGATTTTTCACCTCACTTGCTGGACCGTGTGGCGTAAAAAGGAAGACGGAAGCTCCAGACTTCCAAAAAACGCGCTCCCCTTTCAGGGAGGCGTTCCTAAATAGCCGAGCCCTAGGGGGAGGGGTCGCGGGGCGCGGCCTAGCGCCGGCAGAAGCCGGGGACCTGATTTCCAGCCGCGGCCTAGTCTCCGGCCGAAGCCGGGAGCTAAATTTCAGGCCGCGGCCTAGCGCTGGCCGAAGCCGCGGCCTAAATTTTCGGCGGCGGCCGCTCGGGATCAGGGGGGCGGGCCCGCCAGAAGTGCCGCTGCTGGGGGGAGGAGCCCGAGAACGCGCTCCTCTAAACGCCGAATTACCCCTCGCGTTGCCTGACCCTCGGCAAAAGCCGGGGGCTAGATTTCCGCCCGCGGCCTAGCGCCGGCATGAAGCCGGGAGGTAAATTTTTGGCGGCGGCCGCCCCTGTGTCGGAGAGCAGGCCGCCGGATACGGGGGGAGGGGTATGGGGAACTCAGCCATGGACTTGCCCGCTTTTGCTTTGGAGCTGCTCCTGAAAACACCGGACCGCTTTCCCTTTGCTCCAACTCTTCCACGACCGACGATCCTGGATTAAAGGTGGGTTCCCGGCCGTGATCCACTGGAGCATATGTAGGCTTTTCTCCCAAAAAAGGTCCCAGCGTCTCTCAGCCGCAGTGGTTAGAGAAGGGCTTCCCAGAAAAAAAGGGGGTGAGGATGGTGCAGGCACCCTAACTCCATCACCCCTTCAGGGGGTGAGGAGAGGGACCATCCGCCTCCTTGCAGCACCGCGGTCTTGCCTTGGTGGTGCAGTGGGGGCCGCACGGACTATTTTCTGCCTCTGTACAGCCTAGGGTTTCAATACCTTAGGGTGGTCAGGGCTGAGTCCGGCATTCGTGTCCCACGTCGCGGGAGAGGATACGTGGAGGCTTTACTCCACGTGCTCGCCCGTTGATGGTTTGGGGAGATCGGACCCCTTCAATAGGGTCCGTCGCCCCTGTCAAATCTTCGTGGGAAAATAGAGAGAAAAAAAAAATGGTCTGGAAGAAACTAGACGTGTGCCTCCATCAGACACTAAGCATGAACTGGGTTTGCCTGCGGCCAGTGCTGAGGTGTATACGGCGGAGGAGGAGCTAACCTTTTTTTATGTTTACTTAGTGTCAGCCTCCTAGTGGCAGTAGCATACACCCACAGTCCTGTGTCCCCCAATGAGACGAAGGAGAAATAGTTCACAGAATGGGAAAAAAATAAAATTAAGAGCAGACAGTTTTGATTACAAATCATTCATTTGTCTGATAAATTTCTATTGTTATAGATGTAAGAGGGCAGGTTTGTTTGTGGGACGAGATGTAGTTTTGAATGCTACCATAATTTAGCAGATAAGGGCTTGATTCATCAAGACAGGCACACCCACAGACTATTCATAGATTGTAAGCTTGCGAGCAGGGTCCTCATTCCTCTTGGTATCTACTTTGATCTGTGTTTATTGTTATGCTGTAATGTCTATTGTCTGTACAAGTCCCCTCTATAATGTAAAGCGCTGCGGAATATGTTGGCACTATAGAATAAAATTATTATTATTACAAAGCCCATTCAAGACATGTCATGTGGTCATCCAACCACACGGTGGTAGTATTGCAATTACCTACTGACATGTTAAAGGGGTTGTTCTATCAACAAAGGTCATTTTAATCAATAGTTCTTGGAATAATAATAACTTCCACAAAGGGTCAATTTTTGAGGATGTGGAGGAATTGCTCCGATTTGATTGCTTTCAAACAACAAGCCCGTGACCCTAGGGGGGAGGTTCCTGGAAATGGGCTAGCCCAAAAAGATTTTGAGTGAGGCATTGAGAGAGGCCCTCAAAAGTGATAAGTAAATTACTTGCCTCTACCCCGGATAAGATAAAAGACTAATAAGACTAGATTTAAAACTACATTTGACAATTGTGCCCAACAAGCGAGATCCATCCTGCAAAAATACTGGGAGGTACTAAAATTAGATTGGGGATATGATTACAAAAGTCTCATAGCAACACAACAGGAAAGCACAAGATCAGATCCTTTATACATTGCTGGAGCGAAGGTGCGATATATAAAGCCACATGTGAATGAGGCTGTGAATCTGTACGCAAAATAAAAAGTTTAGGAGAAGGGTTGGTTGAACACCTATGAGAAAGTTAGAAAAAAAAGGAAGAGGAAGATGAGAGACACCAGACCCAACAATGCAGACAAGCTGAAGGCTGCTATCAAAGCAACCTGGGCTTCCATAACACCTCAGCAGTGCCACAGACTGATCGCCTCCATGCCACGCCGCATTGATGCAGTAATTGATGCAAAAGGAACCCCGACCAAGTACTGAGTGCATTTACTGAACATACATTTCAGTAGGCCAACATTTCGGATTTTAAAATCATTTTTCAATCTGGTTTTATAAAGTATTCTAATTTAGTGAGATAATGACTTTGGGGTTTTCATTGGCTGTAAGCCATAATCAACATTAACAGAAATAAACACTTGAAATAGATCACTCTGTTTGTAATGACTCTATATAATATACGAGTTTCACTTTCTGTATTGAAGAACTGAAATAAATTAACTTTTGACGATGTATTTTTGTGAGACGCGCCTGTGAGCTGCAGCATGTCAATTCCTTCAGCGTTTTTGATCAGGTCTTCACTTAAAAAGGAATGAGGAAGTGCAAAAATGCTGAAAAAAAAAAAAAAACAGAAAAGAAAACACACACACAAAGATTATCAGGTTTTGCTCTGTAGCATTGTTTTTGGTGAATACAACTAACTTTATTAAAAAAATGTACTGTTGGTAAAACACACATCATCCACACCCACAAATTGCAGTAAAAATGCAGCAAAACCTAAGTTTACTTTTTTACTGCTAATAGAGTAGGTTTTGGCTGTAGAAAAAAAAAAAGACTGCAGCAAAAAAACCTATATATTAGCAAGTACCAAAGTCATATTCACATGTACATTAAATTAAAAGATAACAGAAAAAACCTTTCAATCCCCGGTAAAAAGGTTCGTAAAAAAAGCACAGCTAAGGTCAAGGATCCCATACCTACCAAACAAAGCATGGCTCCGTCACCACTAGATTGAGGAAAACCCCACAGCAGCTCTGTAGACTCAGTTGGGCCTCATATTTTCTTTCTGCAGTCAGATCTTCCTCGTCGGAGAAGATCTCCCACTTTAGCTGGTAGTATTCACAGAGAAGGGCAGGAACTCCTTCAGAGATTAGTATTTTCCGTGGAGCTTCTTCAGCACTCAAATGGCACAGAGCAGGAAGCAGGAACCTGGAGAAGAACAAGATGTATAGCGACTTAGTGCCACCGGGCATTGAAAACCCTAAATCAGGCAGAGACATGTTACAAACACACTGATATGAACCAATATTTGTCCAACAAATCTCTGAAGAAGACCTCCAAGTTATATTCCAAGGTCTAGATCTGGCAGATCATGTTAAACTACAAAAGGCATCAGTCGTGTCTACTGACATTTACAATTGGTAGACTTATATATATATATATATATATATATGCCCTGCAAAACACATATTTGGTATTGCCATGTGTGTAATGACCTGTACTATAAAACTGATTATTTATTGTGCACAGTGAATGAAAGTAGTAAAAAAAAAATAATAATTATGTATAAATTGGGTATACGTGTAAAAGTTTCAACATGTAAAGTTAACGTGTCAATTATACTGCATGGTGAACTCTATGAAAGAAGTTAAAAATCTAGTTCAGATCTACTGTTTCTTGTTCAAGCCTCCTACCAAAAAAAAAATTATAAAGTGATCAAAAAGTCTTATCTACCTAAAAATGGTAACAGTACAAAAGTCCTCATATAGCTCTGTTGATGGTATATTGTATAAAACACAGGGTTCTCAGAATATCATCACAAATTATTTCTGGCGCAAGTGTGAAATTATTCAGCAAAATATGACAAAACCATGGAAGTTTTGCATCACCACATTCATAATGAGCTACAGAGTAAAATGAACAGCTTATATATACAGTATCATCTCTATGCCGATGACACGCAGATCTACCTATCTGGACCTGACCTCACCTCCTTACAGACAAAAATCCCACACTGTCTGTCTGCTATTTCAGCTTTCTTTTCTGCTCGCTTTCTAAAACTGAACATGGACAAAACAGAATTCATCATCTTCCCCCCATCCATCTCACTCTACCAATCCACCAGACCTGTCCATCAACGTCAATGGCTGTTCACTTTCCCCAGTCCCGCACGCTCGGTGCCTCGGGTGATCCTTGACTCTGCCCTTTCTTTCAAGCCACATATTCAAACCCTTGCCTCCTCCTGCCATCTCAAACTCAAAATATTTCCCGGATCCGTGCATTCCTTGACCACAACACCACAAAAACACTAGTGCATGCCCTTATCTCCCGCCTTGACTACTGCAACATCCTGCTCTCTGGCCTCCCCTCTAGCACCAATCCAATCCATCCTACATTCTGCTGCCCGACTAATCCACCTGTCTCCCCGTTATTCCCCAGCCTCTCCCCTATGCCAAGCCCTTCATTGGCTTCCTATCGTCCAGAGGCTCCAGTTCAACACCCTAACTATGACATACAAAGCCATCCACAACCTGTCTCCTCCATACATCTGTGACATGGTCTCCCGCTACTTACCCTCGCGCAACCTTCGATCCTCTCAAGATCTCCTTCTCTACTCTCCCCTTATCTCTTCTTCCCACAACCGCATACAAGACTTCTCCCGTGCCTCCCCTATACTCTGGAATTCTCTACCCCAACACATCAGACTCTCGCCTACCATGGAAATCTTCAAAAAGAACCTGAAGACCCACCTCTTCCGACAAGCCTACAACCAGCAGTGATCCTCAGTCTACTGAACCGCCACACGACGAGTTCTACCCTCTCCTAGTGTATCCTCACCCATCCCCTGTAGACTGTGAGCCTTCGCGTGCAGGGTCCTCTCTCCTTCTGTACTTATGTGCATCCTGTATTGCTCAAATTTATTGTACTTGCCTATATTCGCCCCCTCTCACATGTAAAGCACCATGGAATAAATGGCGCTATAAAAATGAATAATAATAATAATATATGCAGCATGGCAAATAACGTAAAATTTAAAACGGATAGAAAAGTACTCCAAAATTACGCCAGTGACAAATATCCTAAAAATTAAGAGAAAAAAATGGTGGGGAATGGGGGAGCACCCTCATACGACTGTTAATATATTGCAGTCATCATTTTATATAGCACTGTGCACTTACAATTGCTCATTTTGCCGTTATACCCAGCTAATTCTTCTATCCTCCATTAGATCTAAGACATCATGTGATGAAAAAAGGGTAGCTGAATCCTTCTAAGCTCTATGTAGAAACTGCGGGTGAGGGTGCAATTCTCTCCTCACAAGTCACTGCAAAAGTCCCTGGTAGGGGAAATAGCGGAGCAGCTGGGTCAGGAGTTGAAGAGGGGGATGATTTGTGCAGAAAGAAGAAACTTCCTGTTTCTACATAGAGCAGAGAAAAGAGAAGAATTAGCTGGGTAGAAAGGAAAAATGAGCAATTGTAAGTACACAGCGTCATATAATATGATGAGTGCAATATATTAAGAGGATACAAACTTTGATGAGAGTGCTTCTCTAACATAATATTTTTCTCAATGGAGAAGAGTTGTCGCCAGCTGTGTTGGGCAGCTGTTTATTGTGTAGCGGTTGACAACATAAAGAAAGTTGGTGAAGGAGTAAGACAGAAGTCTTTCGGTACCTTATCGCATCGCCAGGCCACACTGCACCCCAGTTGCTGCTCAGTAACGCCATCTGAGGCGCTTCCTTGAGTTGCTTCCTATAAGTAACTCCTCGCTGAAACCATGTTCGCATGTAATGTACAAAGAAAGGCAGCAGCTGGATGACTTCCTGCTTAAGACAGGAGGTTTCTTCCGCAAGCCAGGCTCCAAGTAACCTGACTGATGCCAGTACAAAAGGATCCTCTATTTTCTCCCAACCCACCTGAAACACAAGACAATTGTCAATTAAAATAGGCCGAAAGCAGACTGAACAAAGCACTGGAATAAAAGACAAGTGTCCAAGTTTACATAAGGCCAGAAGACTCAGATATGGAATCACATAAGGTGTGGCCATGTACAAGCTTATGCTAGACTAGCTATGTTACCTTGTGTAAAGCCATGTCCGTGTGCAAGCTTACATTACTGTAGCTGTGTTCGATAGGATGTCACACGCAGTATATACTGAACAATAGAGAATACCTGCTGTAAATAGTACATGATGGCTGCACAGGCCTCCTGCATCACTTGAAGGAGCTGCAGTTTCTGCAAATCTCCTAGTACTGGATGTCCCTCCTCTTTTGTACATTCTTGAATACCCATCTCGACCAGGGCATAGCAGGCGGTGGCAGTCGCTTGTCTTGAATCCAGTGGCATGGGGTCTTCCAGTGCCATCCTTACCTCCACACATGCCAAGTTCACCAACAAAGACAAGAATTTACATTTTTCTCCTCGGCCATCAATCATGATCCAAGATGATCCATAAACGTTTGAGAGGCATGCTGCAAGCTTAAAAGCTGGGTCACGTTGGGAAACGCTAAGCTTACTACTCAGGATTACAAATAAACCTTTAGATAGATGTTTTAGGCTGTTCTCTCCCCAAGAGGTCTGCAATAAAAGGGGTGATGGAGGAAGGAACACAGGAAGGATTTCAGCTAAGTGGAATTTATGACTACCACATTCACTTCCAAAGTCCTCACTAAGTTTAACCAGCAAACACTGAAGTTCACTGCGGCTTTTCTTCCAGCACTCATCTGGCAGGGAGGTGAGCAATGATGTAAGTATTCTAAGGGCATGTGTCCATCCATGGTTCTGCTTCACATAAGCCTCACACAAGGAGGATAGAGTTCCACCAGAAACTAACTGCTTTGCCCCCTCAGTAGAGGCAAGGATGCCAACAAGACATTGGTAAGCATCTTCCACCATAGAAGTCAAGTCTTTGTTGTCTTCCTGGCAAGAGATATTCAGAGTTTCATTCAGAATTGGAATTTTGTTGATAACCTGTGGATGTGAAGCAAGAGATGGGTCTGTGCAGAAACAAGCCAAAAGAGTTAACCCGAGGCTTCGAAACAAGTACTCCGGGCATCCCTCAGGTGTAGTCTTGGTAAGGAAAAGGCGATTTGGGAACGAGAAGCCAACTGCATCAAAAAGCCTGCGTCGTGTGCTGTCATCCAGTTCCTGAGCTCGAGCACATTTTGTTACCTGAGGAAAGCAATGAAAAAGGAGTTTTATCAGAGAAAAAAACTGAAAAAATGAATGAGTAGTGGTAAATAATTTAAGGGGTATTCCCAGCCCAATATGTAGTAGGAATAATAATAATAATAACCCCTTGGTGGCGAACCAATTTTGACCTTAATCATCAGGCCAATTTTTACAATTCTGACCAGTGTCACTTTATGTGCTTATAACTCTGGAACGCTTCTATGGATCCCGGTGATTCTGAGATTGTTTTTTCGTGACATATTGTACTTCATGTTAGTGGTAAAATTTCTTCGATATGACTTGTGTTTATTTGTGAAAAATAACGGAAAATTGGCAAAAATTTTGAAAATGTTGCAATTTTCAAACGTTTAATTTTTGTGCCCTTAAATCAGAGAGTGGTGTCACACAAAATAGTTAATAACATTTCCCACATGTCAACTTTACATCAGTACAATTTTGGAAACATGATTGCGGAAGGTGCGGAAAACCACATTCAGTAAGTTTATTAACCTTTCAGGTGCTTCACAAGAACTAAAGCAATGTGGAAGGAAAAAAATAACTAACTTTTTTCACAAAAAACATTACTTTATACCCAAACTTTTTTTTTTATTTTCACAAGGATATCAGGAGAAAATTGACCATAAAAGTTGTTGTGCAATTTCTCCTGAGTATGCCGATACTCCATAAGTGGGGGAAAACCACTGTTTGGGCGCATGGCAGGGCTCAGAAGGGAGGGAGCACCATTTGACTTTTTGAAAGCAGAATTGGCTGGAATCAATAGTGGGCACCATATCGCGTTTGGAGACCCCCCCGATATGCCTAAAAAGTGGAAACCCCAATTCTAACTAACGCTAACACACCCCTAATCTTAATACCAACCTTAACACCAACGCCAGCCCTGCTAACACTTTGGCCTGAGTAATTAACCCCTTAAAGGGAACTGATCATGTCCTTTTTTTGCTATTAAAACTGTCCCCAATGCCTTGTTGGTGATGCACATTGCATCACTAACATGGTGATCTCAAGCAAAATGTCCCAGTATTTATTGCAAAAATCACTTTTTATACTCTGCTGATTGCCCCACAAACCTTCTGCTTCAGTCATATGGGTGAGATATACGGATTTTTGTGTTACTCACCGTAAAATCCTTTTCTCCGAGACGCTCATTGGGGGACACAGGACTGTGGGTGTATGCTACTGCCGCTAGGAGGCTGACACTAAGTAAACATAAAAAAGGTTAGCTCCTCCTCCGCCGTATACACCTCAGCACTGGCCGCAGGCAAACCCAGTTTAGTGCAAAAAGCAGTAGGAGGCTAAAACAAGAAAAAACTCAGTGTTAATACAGGTACAATATATCCAGAAGTAAATCTACTGATATAGACCCAAAACAAACAAAATTAGCTTAGAAAGCAAAGCCATCCGGCTATAAGGGAGGGTGCTGTGTCCCCAATGAGCGTCTCGGAGAAAAGGATTTTACGGTGAGTAACACAAAAATCCGTATTTCTCCTTCGTCTCATTGGGGGACACAGGACTGTGGGACGTCCCAAAGCAGTCCCCTTGGGTGGGAAACTGACTCCACAGTGCAATTATACATAGGCATTGCTCATAGGTGCGCTACCGCGCCCTGAAGAATCCTTCTACCCAGGCTAGCATCCGCTGACGCCTGAGTATGGACATTATAATGTTTTGAAAAAGTATGCAAACTGGACCAGGTTGCTGCCTTACAAACCTGTTCCGCCGAAGCCTGATGCCGAAGAGCCCAGGAAGCACCCACTGCTCTGGTGGAGTGAGCCCTGATTCCTGCGGGAACCACCGCGCCTCTGATGCGGTAGGCCTCTTGAATGGTTACCCGTATCCATCTAGCTAAAGTTGACCTAGACGCAGCGAGTCCCTTCCTGCGACCCTCAGGGAGTATAAACAGCGTGTCCGTCTGCCTAAAGGATGCCGTTCGAGATACATATCTCCTGAGTGCTCTCACCAGATCCAGCGTATGGAGAGCCTTCTCCACTCGGTGCGTCGGAGCTGGGCAAAATGAGGGCAAAACAATGTCCTCATTGATGTGAAATGAGGACACAACCTTAGGCAAAAAAGGAGGTGCTGGTCTAAGCACTACCTTATCACGGTGGAAAAGTAAGTATGGAGCTCGGCAGGATAGTGCTGCCAGCTCCGAAACCCGCCTTATGGATGTTATGGCCACTAAAAATACCACCTTCCAGGAAAGGTATGTCAGGGAAACCTCCTGAAGAGGCTCAAAAGGAGATTCTTGCAGAACTCCCAGAACCAGATTGAGATCCCAAACATCTAAGGGAGCCTTGTAGGGGGGCACTATATGGACAACCCCCTGAATAAAGGTCTTGACCTGTAAATTAGATGCGATCCTTCGCTGAAAAAGAACCGACAAGGCCGAAATTTGACGCCTAAGAGTACTTGGAGCTAAACCTGAATCTAAGCCTGCTTGGAGAAAAGACAGAATGTTGGGGATTGAAAAATGAAGTGGGGAATAACCATGTTCCCTGCACCATGCAAAAAAGACCTTCCAAGTACCATGGTAGATACGAGCCGAGGTGGGTTTTCTGGCGCTAGCCATTGTGGCGGCGACCTTTTTGGAGAATCCAGCCCTAGTCAGAATCCAAGATTCAACGGCCAGGCCGTCAAACACAGGACCGCTAAGTTCTGGTGGTAAACTGGGCCCTGGGAGAGAAGATCCACGCGTTCTGGAAGACGCCAGGGAGCGTCGCTGAGCAGATTTACCAGCTCTGCGTACCATGAGCGACGCGGCCAATCCGGAGCGATCAATATCGCTGGTACCCCTCTAACCTGATCTTCCTGATCACCCTTGGGAGTAGAGCCATTGGTGGAAACAAGTACAGAAGATGAAACTGATTCCATGGTAGAACCAGGGCATCCACTGCAATTGCCTGCGGATCTCGGTACCGGGAGACAAAGTTGGGCACCTTGGCATTTATCCTGGAGGCCATCAGGTCCACATCTGGGGTTCCCCAACGTAGGCATATCTGCTGGAATACCTCGGGATGTAGCGACCATTCCCCTGACGCTATCCCCTGACGGCTGAGAAAATCCGCTGCCCAGTTCTTCTCGCCTGGAATGTGGACCGCTGATATCACAGAGTGATTTCTTTCTGCCCAGGATAGAATGTGTCCTACCTCGCGCATGGCTGCTCTGCTGCGAGTACCCCCCTGATGATTTATGTATGCCACCGCTGTGGCATTGTCCGACTGTATTCGGACAGGGCGGCCCGCCAAATGATGGTGAAAACGCCTCAGAGCCAGCCGAACAGCTCGGATCTCCAAAATATTGATTGGGAGGTTCGCTTCCTGCCGACACCAAGTCCCCTGAGCTGTATAGTGACGAAACACTGCTCCCCATCCGAGAAGGCTGGCGTCCGTTGTGACTATCAGCCAATGGACTGGAGGAAAATATCGCCCCTGGCGAAGAGTGACATCCCTTGTCCACCACGAAAGCGTCTGTCTGACCTGCCGGGACAGACGGCACTGAAAATTGAGCGAGTAAGGGCTCCCGTTCCATACTGCCAAGAGAGCATGTTGAAGGGAGCGGAGATGGAACTGGGCAAATGGAATGGCTTCTATCGCTGCCACCATCCTTCCTAGGACCCTCATACAAAACCGGATGGTGTGAGGTATTGGCTGGCGAAGGATCCGTACCTCCTGACGGAGAACTATAGCCTTCTCTTGAGGAAGAGTTATCAACCCTTGAGCAGTGTTGAAAATCATTCCTAAAAAGGTGATCCTTTGAGATGGCACGGGAGACGATTTCTTTAGATTCACCAGCCACCCCAGGCGAGCAAGGGTGTCTAGCGTAATGCTGACACTCTTCTCGCAAGCCTGATAGGACGGACCCTTGATGAGGAGATCGTCCAAATATGGCAAAATGACTATCCCCCGGGAGTGCAGAATGGACACAACGGCAGCCATAACCTTTGTGAACACCCTGGGGGCTGTGGCTAGTCCGAACGGCAAAGCTGTGAACTGGAAGTGAAGGCTGCCGATGGCAAACCGAAGAAACCTTTGATGAGGAGGAAATATGGGGATGTGAAGATAGGCATCCTGAATGTCTATTGATGCTAGAAATTCCTCCTTTTCCATGGCTGCAATAACTGTCGAATTCTGACAAATTGATTCAGTCGTTTTAGATCCAAAATGGGTCTGACAGAGCCGTCCTTCTTGGGTACTATGAACAGATTGGAGTAAAACCCCTGACCCCTTTCGACCTCTGGAACAGGAACAATGACCCCGCTGCGCCGAAGCGATTCGACCGCCTTGAATAAGGCGTGAACACGGGATTCTTTTTTGGGAAGGCGTGAAAGAAAAAATCGATTTGACGGACGATTGATGAATTCTATTTTGTACCCCGAGGAAACTAACTCCCTGACCCACTTGTCGTGAGTAATTGATAGCCAAGCGGGGCGAAACCAGAGTAAGCGGCCGCCTACTCTGGATAAATTGACCGGATTCTGCCTCCAGTCATTTATCCGAAAATCTTTGTGATTTAGACCCTCTAGATCTTGGCTGTTGAGATCGCATTCTTCCCAAAGGGTTGGTCTTGTAGGAGACTTGGCGATCTCTGGCCTGATTAGGTCGACCTGAGCCGCTGGAGGTGGCTGGCGCGGTCCAACCTGGGTTACGAAAGGCCCTAAAGCGAGGCTGAAGCTGTCGGCGAAAAGGCTGTCTAATCCTCTGCTGAGGAAGGAAATTGCTCTTTCCTCCTGTCGCATCAGATATTAGCTGATCCAACTTCTCGCCAAATAATCGGCCGCTCTGATAGGGTAAAGACGTAAGTGATTTCTTTGAGGTTGAATCCGCTCGCCAAGTCCTCAACCACAAAGCTCTCCTGATAGCAATCGCATTAGCTGCAGCTAATGCCGCGCAATTTGCCGCATCCATAGAAGCGTTAATTAAAAAATCACCTGCAAGAGCTATCTGATTGGAGATTTCCGTTACCTCAGAAGGCACCTCTATACCGTGAAGGGCTCTATTTAGAGACTCCGACCAAGATATCATGGCCTTAGCAACCCAAGTCGCTGCAAAAGAAGGAGAGAGTGCAGAGCCTGATGCCTCAAACACTGAGCGGGCCAAACTTTCAACCAGACGATCCGTTGGATCCTTGATCGAGGAACCATTAGGAAGGGAGAGAAGCGTTTTAGACGCTAAACGCGATACAGGAGGATCGACTGTAGGAGATTCTGCCCACACCTTTAGAAGTTCGGGAGCAAAAGGATATCTGGTATTAAGGGCTTTTTGTCCTGCAAAGCGCTTGTCCGGTTTTTCTCGGTGGCGCTGTACCAGCTCCTCAAACTCAGGATGAGCACCAAAAACCTTATGAGTTTGTCTGGCTCGTTTGAAAGACACCTTATGACCAGAGGCCAAGGTGGATTCATCCTCTATCCCCAGGGATTGATTGACAGCTTCAATCAGACTGTCAATTGTCTCCTGACAATACGGTGCCTCTAGATTGAGAGACCCTTCAGAATCAGAATCTGAATACTGATCACTTGCCTCCAAAGGAGAGGGAGAGCGAGAAACTGAGCTAAAAGATGCCGAGGCTCCGGACGGCATAGGCGACGCAGTATGGGTTCGCTTCCCATGCGTCTGCCTGGTAAGAGCGCGGCCCCTGCAGGCCGAAGGTTCCTGAGGCGTAATGAAGCCGGGTGAACCACTGTCCCTGCTCCTATCGGGAGCATGAAGGGACTCAATTGCTCTGGTTAATGACGCCACAGATTGAGAAAGAGACAAGGCCCATTCCGGAGGACCTGACGCACTAGGCTCGGTTATAGGTAAGGACTCCTGAGCCCGTTCGGAGTCACAGGCTTCGCAGACCCGATTAGTCTGGGCGTGCGGAAAAGGGGATCTACAGGCAATGCATGCAGTATAAAACACCGTGTGGGTCTTAGCCCTTCTGGACATACTGGATCTGTCACAGATTTCTCCTGTCAGAATAATTTGGATGTGGCGGTGCGGGTAGTAGCGGTGCGGAGCGCAGCAAAAAACACGGAGCAACCAGGCTGGAGGTAGTAGCACTTACCCCAGTCCTGTTCCCCGAACGTTCTTGAACGATTTTTCCCCTCACTTGCTGGACCGTGTGGCGTAAAAAGGAAGATGGAAGCTCCAGACTTCCAAAAAACGCGCTCCCCTTTCAGGGAGGCGTTCCTAAATAGACGAGCCCTAGGGGGAGGGGTCGCGGGGCGCGGCCTAGCGCCAGCAGAAGCCGGGGACCTAATTTCCGGCCGCGGCCTAGTCTCCGGCCGAAGCCGGGGGCTAAATTTCAGGCCGCGGCCTAGCGCTGGCCGAAGCCGCGGCCTAAACTTTCGGCGGCGCCCACTCGGGATCAGGGGGGCGGGCCCGCCGGAAGTGACGCTGCTGGGGGAGGAGCCCGAGAACGCGCCCCTCTCTGGAACGCCGAATTACCCCCTCACTGCATCCAGATCCCAGCCCGCGGCCCAGCGCCGGGATGTAAATTTTTGGAGGCAGCCGCCCCTGTGTCGGAGCTGCCGGATACAGGGGGAGGGGTATGGGGAACTCACTGCCTTGCCCGCTTTTGCTTTGGAGCTGCTCCACACCAGACCGCTCTGCCTTCTGCTCCTAAGGACTCCTAGGCCTCTTCCGACCGAAGATCCTGATTAAAAGGTGGGTCCCGATCCACTGGAGCATAATGTAAAAGATCCCAGCGTCTCTCGCAGTGATTAGAGAGGGGCTTCCCAGAAAAAAAGGGGGTGAGGATGGTGCAGGCACCCTAACTCCATCACCCCTTCAGGGGGTGAGGAGAGGGACCATCCGCCTCCTTGCAGCACCGCGGTCTTGCCTTGGTGGTGCAGTGGGGGCCGCACGGACTATTTACTGCCTCTGTACAGCCTAGGGTTTCGATACCCTAGGGTGGTCAGGGCTGAGTCCGGCATTAGTGTCCCACGTCGCGGGAGAGGATACGTGGAGGCTTTACTCCACGTGCTCGCCCGTTGATGTTTTGGGGGGATCGGACCCTTTCAATAGGGTCCGTCGCCCCTGTCAAATCTTCGTGGGAAAAAAAAAAAAAAATGGTCTGGAAGGAACCAGACGTGTGCCTCCAACAGACACTAAGCATGAACTGGGTTTGCCTGCGGCCAGTGCTGAGGTGTATACGGCGGAGGAGGAGCTAACCTTTTTTATGTTTACTTAGTGTCAGCCTCCTAGCGGCAGTAGCATACACCCACAGTCCTGTGTCCCCCAATGAGACGAAGGAGAAATCCAGCTTTTCAGTCACGTTCAGTCAAATGCTTTTGGAATTCTCCACACCCATCATAGAACAACTCCTTCCCGTCACTGCAATCTCTCAGCACATCCCAAGTTTGCGCAATGGCGCTCAGCTTTCTGTGCATGCGCACTGAATATAGGTGTACGTTCCAGCTTCCTATGCTATGCATGCATGCTCCGAAGCCGCTGAGAGTCAGTGACCACATGACGGCATGCGCTCTCACAAACTATGCCCGTCACTGTGTTCCCGCTCGCCACTCTCGACGCTCAGCGGCTCTGGAGTATGCGCACATAGGATATGAAGCTGGGATGCACACCAGATTCAGTGTGCAAGCCTGGAAAGCTAAGCATCATTGCGCAAGCGCAGGATCTGCTGGGAGATTGCGGTGACGTAGGGAATACTAATATGATGGGCGTGGAGAATGTCAAAAGGCATTTGACTGACTGACAAGCTACAGATCCCATCCCTATGACTGAAAAAGAAGGTATGTGGGACAATCAAAGTACACAAAGTCATGTTTGAGATAAATACTGGGCTGTTTTGCTTGAGATAAACACGTTCGTGATTCAATGAGCATCACCAAGACATCGGGGGCAGTTTAATACCAAAAAAGGACGTGACAGGTTCCCTTTAATGACTGGGTCTGAGATTCTTCATGACCGGTCATTTTTTTTTTTTTTTTGCCTCTCCATGTTTCAGTACCTAGAACTTTTTTTTTTCTTTTTTTAACATACTTTGCCCTCCAAGGGAACATTTTTTTCTACTGTAACAGGGGAAATGCAGTTAGCCCCAGTTACAGGAGAAATAAGCTCATAACAGTGACAAATCAGAGGCCGAGCTAGTCCGCTGTGCTACTCTATTAATATATAAAAACCTGTTCACTTCTCTCGATATATTAAAGCGGTTTTCTGCACCTTAAAATAGGGAATGTTCTAAATTAAAGCAATAACAATTACATAAGGATAAAATCCTCTTCTGCTCCTGTGGTCCCTGCAGTGATAACGTGGCACCCACATCATTTGGGTGGTCACTTGCCATACAGGCAAAAGATGGATGGAACGTCATCACTTCAGTGAAGACACTGAAACGGTTATGTAATGGTCATGTTCCCAAGACTGGACACCTATAGACAAGCCTATGGTCATACGGTGATGGAGATTGTGTGCTCAGGGCAGGATCTGGAATTTTTGGGGATTTTTGCTACACGAGACACAACTTCAGTAGAAGAACAGCAATCTTAATAAAAAGCTGATGGTACTCTTCCTTACCAGGAGCAGAGCCGCAAACTGCTCGCTATCATTCTTTGCTGCTCTAAGAACTTCCAAGCAACGTTCCAGGGCAGAATTCTGGGCGCTGCCATATGCAGGTATCTCCGCCATTATTCCAAATAACTGAAAGAACAAACACCTAGCATTAGCCATTATTCATTTTATGCACAATGTAACACTGATGTAAAGCTGTGAAGGTGCCCACGGATGGAAAGTATGCCAGGTGGCACTATCGGGATGCCAGCATGTGGTATATCATCAATATCTCATCATTCAGGCTTTATAGTGTGAAAACTGGCAGCAAACGTTACCCAGAATCAACCCTATATGCAGCCACAAGACAAACAGTAACTGTCGGTTTATTGTGTTGTTTTTATAAATCATTAATATACATGAAGATTCTCAATCTTTATATATCTTATCAGAGAAAGCTGCTTCTTTCTCTCCTGAACCGCTCACTCTCACAATTCTCAATTCATGGGTAAAATTGGATTTTTCTATTGCAGAGAAAGGAAATTATTTAGAGTTGAGAGTCCTCAGTGGTTGATATCTTTTAATGGCTAACTGAAAAGATGGTAACAAATTGCAAGCTTTCCAGACTACTCAGGTCTCTTCATCAGGCAAAGACTAATACAACATCTGAAGAATCACATATTTATACACAAAATAGCACAGAAACAATGCAATAGATGAGACAAGTGACGTGAAGCAGAACTGTCAATATGGGAGAGGGATGAACAGTTGTGGCAATAAATATTGGACCAGTTCATAGATAAGGAATGTGAAAGTTTTATTGCCCTCTGATTAGACCTGAGTAGTCTCGAAAGCTTGCAATTTGTTACCATCTTTTCAGTTAGCCATTAAAAGGTATCAACCACTGAGGACTCTCAATAGTGAATATTTTTCTATCTACTGGCTAACACGGTACAAAGATATACATCTTTCCTGTAGAGAAAGGAAATGACATTTGATGCTCATAACGTTCTAGACGTCACTTCATGGCACGCCGCGCTGCTGAGGAGACGTGCTGCAGACACCAGGGGAATGGGGAGAGGTGAGAATTGTAGTTATTTTTAATCGGTGAGTACATTGTGATGGTCGTAATACTGGGGTAATCGAGGACTATGGGGAGTGCATTATATCTTATGTACTACATGAGGGCTTCATTATACTCTATCAAGGACTACAGACTGTGCATCACACTATACCGAGCCCCGCGGGAGCGCATCACACTATACCGAGCCCCGCGGGGAGTGCATCACACTATACCGAGCCCCGCAGGGAGCGCATCACACTATACCGAGCCCCGCGGGGAGCGCATCACACTATACCGAACCCCGCGGGGAGCGCATCACACTATACCGAGCACCACGGGGAGCGCATCACACTATACCGAGCACCACGGGGAGCACATCATACTATATCGAGCACCACGGGGAGCGCATCACACTATACCGAGCACCACGGGGAGCGCATCATACTACACCGAGCACCACGGGGAGCGCATCACACTATACCGAGCACAATGGGGAGCGCATCACACTATACCGAGCCCCGCGGGGAGTGCATCATACTATACCGAGCACCACGGGGAGCGCATCATACTATACAGGGCACCACGGGGAGCGCATCATACTATACAGGGCACCACAGGGAGCGCATCACACTATACCGAGAACCACGGGGAGAACATCACACTATACCGAGCACCACGGGGAGCACATCACACTATACCGAGCACCACGGGGAGCGCATCACACTATACCGAGCACCACGGGGAGCGCATCACACTATACCGAGCACCACGGGGAGCGCATCACACTATACCGAGCACCACGGGGAGCGCATCATACTATACCGAGCACCACGGGGAGAGCATCATACTATACCGAGCACCACGGGGAGCGCATCACACTATACCAAGCACCACGGGGAGCGCATCATACTATACCGAGCACCACGGGGAGCGCATCATACTATACCGAGCACCACGGGGAGCGCATCATACTATGCAGTGCACCACGGGGAGCGCATCACACTATACCGAGCACCACGGGAAGCGCATCACACTATACCGATCACCACGGGGAGCGTATCATACTATACAGGGCACCACAGAGAGCGCATCACACTATACCGAGCACCACGGGGAGCGCATCACACTATACCGAGCACCACGGGGAGCGCATCACACTATACCGAGCACCACGGGGAGCGCATCACACTATACCGAGCACCACGGGGAGCGCATCACACTATACCGAGCACCACGGGGAGCGCATCACACTATACCGAGCACCACGGGGAGTGCATCATACTATACCGAGCCCCGCGGGGAGCGCATCACACTATACCGAGCACCACGGGGAGCACATCATACTATATCGAGCACCACGGGGAGCGTATCACACTATACCGAGCCCCGAGGACTATGGGGAGTGCATTATACCTTATGTACTACATGAGGGCTTCATTATACTCTATCAAGGGCTACAGACTGTGCATCACACTATACCGAGCACCGCGGGAAGCGCATCACACTATACCGAGCCCCGCGGGGAGCGCATCACACTATACCGAGCCCCGCGGGGAGCGCATCACACTACACCGAGTCCCGCGGGGAGCGCATCACACTACACCGAGCCCCGCAGAGAGCGCATCACACTATACCGAGCACCACGGGGAGCGCATCACACTATACCGAGCCCCGCGGGGAGCGCATCACACTATACCGAGCCCCGCGGGGAGCGCATCACACTATACCGAGCCCCGCGGGGAGCGCATCACACTATACCGAGCCCCGCGGGGAGCGCATCATACTATACAGGGCACCACGGGGAGCGCATCATACTATACAGGGCACCACGGGGAGCGCATCATACTATACAGGGCACCACAGGGAGCGCATCATACTATACAGGGCACCACAGGGAGCGCATCACACTATACCGAGAACCACGGGGAGAACATCACACTATACCGAGCACCACGGGGAGCACATCACACTATACCGAGCACCACGGGGAGCGCATCACACTATACCGAGCACCACGGGGAGCGCATCACACTATACCGAGCACCACGGGGAGCGCATCACACTATACCGAGCACCACGGGGAGCGCATCATACTATACCGAGCACCACGGGGAGAGCATCATACTATACCGAGCACCACGGGGAGCGCATCACACTATACCGAGCACCACAGGGAGCGCATCATACTATACCGAGCACCACGGGGAGCGCATCATACTATACCGAGCACCACGGGGAGCGCATCATACTATGCAGTGCACCACGGGGAGCGCATCACACTATACCGAGCACCACGGGAAGCGCATCACACTATACTTATCACCACGGGGAGCGTATCATACTATACAGGGCACCACAGAGAGCGCATCACACTATACCGAGCACCACGGGGAGCGCATCACACTATACCGAGCACCACGGGGAGCGCATCACACTATACCGAGCACCACGGGGAGCGCATCACACTATACCGAGCACCACGGGGAGCGCATCACACTATACCGAGCACCACGGGGAGCGCATCACACTATACCGAGCACCACGGGGAGTGCATCATACTATACCGAGCCCCGCGGGGAGCGCATCACACTATACCGAGCACCACGGGGAGCACATCATACTATATCGAGCACCACGGGGAGCGCATCACACTATACCGAGCCCCGAGGACTATGGGGAGTGCATTATACCTTATGTACTACATGAGGGCTTCATTATACTCTATCAAGGGCTACAGACTGTGCATCACACTATACAGAGCACCGCGGGAAGCGCATCACACTATACCGAGCCCCGCGGGGAGCGCATCACACTATACCGAGCACCACGGGGAGTGCATCATACTATACCGAGCCCCGCGGGGAGCGCATCACACTATACCGAGCACCACGGGGAGCACATCATACTATATCGAGCACCACGGGGAGCGCATCACACTATACCGAGCCCCGAGGACTATGGGGAGTGCATTATACCTTATGTACTACATGAGGGCTTCATGGAAGCGCATCACACTATACCGAGCCCCGCGGGGAGCGCATCACACTATACCGAGCCCCGCGGGGAGCGCATCACACTACACCGAGTCCCGCGGGGAGCGCATCACACTACACCGAGCCCCGCAGAGAGCGCATCACACTATACCGAGCACCACGGGGAGCGCATCACACTATACCGAGCCCCGCGGGGAGACCATCACACTATACCGAGCCCCGCGGGGAGCGCATCACACTATACCGAGCCCCGCGGGGAGCGCATCACACTATACCGAGCACCACGGGGAGCGCATCATACTATATCGAGCACCACGGGGAGCGCATCACACTATACCGAACACCACGGGGAGTGCATCATACTACACCGAGCACCACGGGGAGCGCATCACACTATACCGAGCACAATGGGGAGCGCATCACACTATACCGAGCCCCGCGGGGAGTGCATCATACTATACCGAGAACCACGGGGAGCGCATCATACTATACCGAGCACCACGGGGAGCGCATCATACTATGCAGTGCACCACGGGGAGCGCATCACACTATACCGAGCACCACGGGAAGCGCATCATACTATACCGAGCACCACGGGGAGCGCATCATACTATACCGAGTACCACGGGGAGCGCATCACACTATACCGATCACCACGGGGAGTGCATCATACTATACCGAGCACCACGGGGAGCGCATCATACTATACCGATCACCACGGGGAGAGTATCATACTATACAGGGCACCACAGAGAGCGCATCACACTATACCGAGCACCACAGGGAGCGCATCACACTATACCGAGCACCACGGGGAGCGCATCACACTATACCGAGCACCACGGGGAGCGCATCACACTATACCGAGCACCACGGGGAGCGCATCACACTATACCGAGCACCACGGGGAGTCCATCATACTATACCGAGCACCACGGGGAGCGCATCACACTATACCGAGCACCACGGGGAGTCCATCATACTATACCGAGCACCACGGGGAGCGCATCACACTATACCGAGCACCACGGGGAGCGCATCACACTATACCGAGCACCACGGGTAGTGCATCATACTATACCGAGCCCCGCGGGGAGCGCATCACACTATACCGAGCACCACGGGGAGTGCATCATACTATACCGAGCCCCGCGGGGAGCGCATCACACTATACCGAGCACCACGGGGAGCACATCATACTATATCGAGCACCACGGGGAGCGCATCACACTATACCGAGCCCCGAGGACTATGGGGAGTGCATTATACCTTATGTACTACATGAGGGCTTCATTATACTCTATCAAGGGCTACAGACTGTGCATCACACTATACCAAGCACCGCGGGGAGCGCATCACACTATACCGAGCCCCGCGGGGAGCGCATCACACTATACCGAGCCCCGCGGGGAGCGCATCACACTATACCGAGCCCCGCGGGGAGCGCATCACACTACACCGAGCCCCGCGGGGAGCGCATCACACTACACCGAGCCCCGCGGGAGAGCGCATCACACTATACCGAGCACCACGGGGAGCGCATCACACAATACCGAGCCCCGCGGGGAGCGCATCACACTATACCGAGCCCCGCGGGGAGCGCATCACACTATACCGAGCCCCGCGGGGAGCGCATCACACTATATACCGAGCCCCGCGGGGAGCGCATCACACTATACCGAGCACCACGGGGAGCACATCATACTATATCGAGCACCACGGGGAGCGCATCACACTATACCGAGCACCACGGGGAGCGCATCATACTACACCGAGCACCACGGAGAGCGCATCACACTATACCGAGCACAATGGGGAGCGCATCACACTATACCGAGCCCCGCGGGGAGTGCATCATACTATACCGAGAACCACGGGGAGCGCATCATACTATACAGGGCACCACGGGGAGTGCATCATACTATACAGGGCACCACAGGGAGCGCATCACACTATACCGAGCCCCGCGGAGAGCGCATCACACTATACCGAGCCCCGCGGGGAGCACATCACACTATACCGAGCCTCGCGGGGAGCGCATCACACTATACCGAGCACCACGGGGAGCGCATCATACTATGCAGTGCACCACGGGGAGCGCATCACACTATACCGAGCACCACGGGAAGCGCATCACACTATACCGAGCACCACGGAGAGCGCATCACACTATACCGAGCACAATGGGGAGCGCATCACACTATACCGAGCCCCGCGGGGAGTGCATCATACTATACCGAGAACCACGGGGAGCGCATCATACTATACAGGGCACCACGGGGAGTGCATCATACTATACAGGGCACCACAGGGAGCGCATCACACTATACCGAGCCCCGCGGGGAGCACATCACACTATACCGAGCCCCGCGGGGAGCACATCACACTATACCGAGCCCGCGGGGAGCACATCACACTATACCGAGCCTCGCGGGGAGCGCATCACACTATACCGAGCACCACGGGGAGCGCATCATACTATGCAGTGCACCACGGGGAGCGCATCACACTATACCGAGCACCACGGGAAGCGCATCACACTATACCGATCACCACGGGGAGCGTATCATACTATACAGGGCACCACAGAGAGCGCATCACACTATACCGAGCACCACGGGGAGCGCATCACACTATACCGAGCACCCGGGGAGCGCATCACACTATACCGAGCACCACGGGGAGCGCATCATACTATATCGAGCCCCGCGGGGAGCGCATCACACTATACCGAGCACCACGGGGAGCACATCATACTATATCGAGCACCACGGGGAGCGCATCACACTATACCGAGCCCCGAGGACTATGGGGAGTGCATTATACCTTATGTACTACATGAGGGCTTCATTATACTCTATCAAGGGCTACAGACTGTGCATCACACTATACCGAGCCCGCGGGGAGCGCATCACACTATACCGAGCCCCGCGGAGAGCGCATCACACTATACCGAGCACCACGGGGAGCGCATCACACTATACCGAGCCCCACGGGGAGCGCATCACACTATACCGAGCCCACGGGGAGCGCATCACACTATACCGAGCCCCGCGCGGGAGGAGCGCATCACACTATACCGAGCCCCGCGGGGAGCGCATCACACTATACCACGAGCACCACGGGGAGCGCATCACACTATACCGAGCACCACACCGGGGAGCGCATCATACTATATTGAGCACCACGGGGAGCGCATCACACTATACCGAGCACACACGGGAGCGCATCATACTACACCGAGCACCACGGGGAGCGCATCACACTATACCGAGCACAATGGGGAGCGCATCACACTATACCGAGCCCCGCGGGGAGTGCATCATACTATACCGAGAACCACGGGGAGCGCATCATACTATACAGGGCACACGGGAAGTGCATCATACTATACAGGGCACCACAGGGAGCGCATCACACTATACCGAGCCCGGGAGCCGGGGGAGCGCATCACACTATACCGAGCCCCGCGGGGAGCGCATCATCCACTATACCGAGCCCGCGGGGAGCACATCACACTATACCGAGCCCCGCGGGGAGCACATCACACTATACCGAGCACCACGGGGAGCGCATCACACTATACCGAGCCCTGGGGGGACACATCATATAATACGAGCACCACGGGGAGCCACACACTAATTACCGAGCACCACGGGGAGCGCATCACACCTATACCGAGCACCACGGGTAGTGCATCACACTATACCGAGCCCCGCGGGGAGCGCATCACACTATACCGAGCACCACGGGGAGTCCATCATACTATACCGAGCACCACGGGGAGCGCATCACACTATACCGAGCACCACGGGGAGCGCATCACACTATACCGAGCACCACGGGTAGTGCATCATACTATACCGAGCCCCGCGGGAGCGCATCACACATACCGAGCACCACGGGGAGTGCATCATACTATATCGAGCCCGCGGGGAGCGCATCACACTATACGAGCACCACGGGGAGCCACATCATACTATATCGAGCACCACGGGGAGCGCATCACACTATACCGAGCCCCGAGGACTATGGGGAGTGCATTATACCTTATGTACTACATGAGGGCTTCATTATACTCTATCAAGGGCTACAGACTGTGCATCACACTATACCGAGCCCCGCGGGGAGCGCATCACACTATACCGAGCCCCGCGGAGAGCGCAATCACACATATACCGAGCACCACGGGGAGCGCATCACACTATACCGAGCCCCACGGGGAGCGCATCACACTATACCGAGCCCCACGGGGAGCGCATCACACTATACCGAGCCCCGCGGGGAGCGCATCACACTATACCGAGCACCACGGGGAGCACATCATACTATATCGAGCACCACGGGGAGCGCATCACACTATACCGAGCACCACGGGGAGCGCATCATACTACACCGAGCACCACGGGGAGCGCATCACACTATACCGAGCACAATGGGGAGCGCATCACACTATACCGAGCACAATGGGGAGCGCATCACACTATACCGAGCCCCGCGGGGAGTGCATCATACTATACCGAGAACCACGGGGAGCGCATCATACTATACAGGGCACCACGGGGAGTGCATCATACTATACAGGGCACCACAGGGAGCGCATCACACTATACCGAGCCCCGCGGGGAGCGCATCACACTATACCGAGCCCCGCGGGGAGCACATCACACTATACCGAGCCCCGCGGGGAGCACATCACACTATACCGAGCCCCGCGGGGAGCGCATCACACTATACCGAGCACCACGGGGAGCGCATCACACTATACCGAGCACCACGGGGAGTCCATCATACTATACCGAGCACCACGGGGAGCGCATCACACTATACCGAGCACAATGGGGAGCGCATCACACTATACCGAGCCCCGCGGGGAGTGCATCATACTATACCGAGCCCCGCGGGGAGCACATCACACTATACCGAGCACCACGGGGAGCACATCATACTATACCGAGCACCACGGGGAGCGCATCACACTATACCGAGCCCCGCGGGGAGCACATCACACTATACCGAGCCCCGCGGGGAGCACATCACACTATACCGAGCCCCGCGGGGAGCGCATCACACTATACCGAGCACCACGAGGAGCGCATCACACTATACCGAGCCCCGTGGGGAGCACATCATATAATACCGAGCACCACGGGGAGCGCATCATACTATACCGAGCACCACGGGGAGCGCATACTATACCGAGCACGGAGCACCACGGGGACCGTATTATACTATATTGAGGACTATGGGGTGCTGGAACAAAAAATCATTGCTCTCAGCAGCACATCGCCCAGTGTAAACTGCAGATCTGCTGCTGATAACATGATACTGTATGGGACAGATTGATCTGATAGTGATCGTTCTGTTCCCATCATTCTTTCTCAGTTGGTGTAAAGAGGCAGGGAAACAAGCGTCGAATGACTTCAGTATTGTCGATCACACTCGTTTAGCGGCCTGAGATCACGTAAACACAACAGCAATGTTTCCGTGTGATGGGGCAATGTGTGAGCATTGGGGGCCCCACTGACCGGCCCTGCATGAGATATCGCCCGGGCATCAGTGAGGGCTGCGGATCTCCGGCCAGGTCTTCTCTGTGATCAGTAATCATCCCTGGTGGCCGCAGCTCCACAGCACACTGTACCTAGCACATTATGGCCACTTACTGTAAGGCCCGACACAGCCGAGCTCCCGTCACAGTCCCCGCCACCACCGCACGACCCCGTGGCCTCATCTTCCGGCCTCCATTCACCACATAACTTCCGCTTATGGTTCCTCCAATGCTAGAGGCAGCCGGAGTC
The DNA here is from genome assembly GCA_033576555.1 of Oophaga sylvatica. NCBI lineage: Eukaryota > Metazoa > Chordata > Amphibia > Anura > Dendrobatidae > Oophaga > Oophaga sylvatica. The sequence goes on from JARQOD010000002.1 coordinate 390,769,434, forward strand.
CCGGGCGGCTGGAGTCCCGGGCGGCTGCCATGGTAACTGACGCCATGCTGGGCCAGAGGAGGCAGCCCCGGCAGGAGCACTTCCGGGAGGAGGAGGAGGGGCGTGTGCGGCTGAGGACAGGGGGCGGGGCTCCGGGAGCAGCTCGGCAGGCAGCGCTTCATGTCCTGCGGGGACGGGTGCTGTGCGGGTACGTATGGCGCTGGTCCGGTGATTTCCTGTGGGACCCCCGCACTGCACACTCTGGGGGATGTAGCGGGGCAGCACTGTCCTGTGGGGTGTTCCGCCGTCCCCTGCACCTGTTGTGTCAGCGGAGAGGCTGGCAGGCAGGAGATGCCAGTGTGGGGCAGCTGTGTGTGGCTGGTAGGGTGGGCAGCGCTGCATTTCTTGCTGGGCACATGCCATGATCAGCATCTTATACTAGAGCAGACCCTGTGCCCCCTGTCAGAGAGCTGGCCCTGTATACTCCTCATCTGGCCAGGGGTCTCCGGGGCGCAGGGGGTACAGTAGTCAGATGGGAAGCCCTCCGATCAGTGCGATCATAGTAATGAGGGGAGAGCACATGTGCCCATGGGTGGTCGTACGTGGGAAGCCCTCCGATCAGTGCGATCATAGTAATGAGGGAAGGGCACAGGTGCCCAGGGGTGGTCGTACGTGGGAAGTCCTCCGATCAGTGCGATCATAGTAATGAGGCACAGGTGCCCAGGGGTGGTCGTACGTGGGAAGTCCTCCGATCAGTGCGATCATAGTAATGAGGCATAGGTGCCCAGGGGTGGTCGTACGTGGGAAGCCCTCCAATCAGTGCGATCATAGTAATGAGGGGAGGGCACAGGTGCCCAGGGTGGTCGTACGTGGGAAGTCCTCCGATTAGTGCGATCATAGTAATGAGGGAGGGCACAGGTGCTCAGGGGTGGTCATACGTGGGAAGCCCTCCGATCAGTGCGATCATAGTAATGAGGGGAAGCACAGGTGCCCAGGGGTGGTCGTACGTGGGAAGTCCTCCGATTAGTGCGATCATAGTAATGAGGGGAGAGCACAGGTGCTCAGGGGTGGTCGTACGTGGGAAGCCCTCCGATCAGTGCGATCATAGTAATGAGGGGAGGGCACAGGTGCCCAGGGGTGGTCGTACGTGGGAAGCCCTCCGATCAGTGCGATCATAGTAATGAGGGGAGGGCACAGGTGCCCAGGGGTGGTCATACGTGGGAAGTCCTCCGATCAGTGCGATCATAGTAATGAGGGGAGAGCACAGGTGCCCAGGGGTGGTCGTAGGTGTGCTGTTTAACCCCATGCAGGTCCTTCCTAACACCGGCCATTATCACAGGATTGCCCTGTCTGCTGTGCCGTCCTGCTGTCACTAGTGGCACGACATGGCCGGTAGTAATAGTAGTGTGACCCTGGGGTGCACCTGCTGGAATAAGCCCCCCATCACCCTCTGTTATGGGGCTGTGGCAGATTTAGAGCAGCCTCCTCCTACAATGAAGAGTCCGCTCTCCCCCAAGAGCGGGGAGCCCCCTGTAATGGATCCTGTGCCATGGTTTTCACAACCAGCCTTATACTCAAACATGGCTGCCGTAGTTTTCAGGAACAGCTGTCTGAGCACAGTTTGTATCAGCGTAGTTTCCTCCGAAGCGCTGCCATTTTTCGGAAGATGGTCTTTTGGGTACAGTGTGTACATACATGTGAGATAAGAGTAATATCTTGTGCCTTTCTCCACAGCTCACTCATATTCTCTTGGGATGCTGAAATAAAATATTGCTCAAGAAGCCGAGATCCAGTTGGAAGCCCCTCTCCTGCTGCCCCTCAGTCCGGGGTAGTAATGGTGCAGTTGCCCGTACATGAAGGTGACATGCTTCAGGTGAGAATATGTACCTGCTCTCCATGACTTATACTGGTGACTACTGACAATGTACACGCTGACCGGGGTCTCCTAGCCCAGATTCCCAGCCTCATAGCCATATATGACCCTGGTCAGTACATGGACTGTGAAGGTTGGGTGTGTGAAACTGGCCCAAGGCTGCATTCACACGTCATTGTGTCACGTCCTATTGCCGTCTGATTTCAGAATTATAGAGTATAATGTATTACACATTCATTAAAATCAAGTATCCAAGAGTGAGATCTATGTGACTCCGCGTGCGTCCTGCTCTCATGTGTATTGCTGATCAGACTCTACTATAAAACAGATGAAACACGGGGCAGACTTTATACTTTAGAGATCCATCCGAGTTTCATCGTTTTTTAACTGATCCATTATCAGCTATGGCTAAAAAGTGTTCAGTCTACCTGCTTCAGTTAAAAAACGGATACGGATGTAACAACTATGTCACCTGTTTCTCTTGGATGGTAATATATACACAGCCTTAGGCAGGGGCTCCTTTGCTACCGTACTCTGCAGCATATACATTGGGTATGGAAAGTATTCAGACCTCTTTACATTTTTCACTCTTTGTTTCATTGCAGCCATTTGGTAAATTCAAAAAAAGTTCATTTTTTCTCAATATTGTACACTCTGCACCCCATCTTGACTGAAAAAAATAGAAATGTAGAAATGTTTGCAAATTTATTAAAAAAGAAAAACTGAAATATCACATGGTCATAAGTATTCAGACCCTTTGCTCAGTATTGAGTAGAAGCACCCTTTTGAGCTAGTACAGCCATGAGTCTTCTTGGGAATGATGCAACAAGTTTTTCACACCTGGATTTGGGATCCTCTGCCATTCTTCCTTGCAGATCCTCTCCAGTTCCATCAGGTTGGATGGTGAACGTTGGTGGACAGCCATTTTCAGGTCTCTCCAGAGATGCTCAATTGGGTTTAGGTCAGGGCTTTGGCTGGGCCAGTCATGAATGGTCCCAGAGTTGTTCTGAAGCCACTCCTTTGTTATTTTAGCTGTGTGCTTAGGGTCATTATCTTGTTGGAAGGTGAACCTTCGGCCAAGTCTGAGGTCCAGAGCGCTCTGGAAGAGGTTTTCGTCCAGGATATCTCTGTACTTGTCCGCATTCATGTTTCCTTCAATGACAACCAGTCGTCCTGCCCCTTCAGCTGAAAAACACCCCCATAGCATGATGCTGCCACCACCATGTTTCACTATTGGGATTGTATTGGGCAGGTGATGAGCAGTGCCTGGTTTTCTCCACACATACCATTTAGAATTATCACCAAAAAGTTCTATCTTCACCTCATCAGACCAGAGAATCTTATTTCTCATAGTCTGGGAGTCCTTCATGTGTTTTTTTTTTTATTTTTAGCAAAATCTTTGTGGGCTTTCTTATGTCTTGCACTGAGGAGAGGCTTCCGTCGGGCCGCGCTGCCATAAAGGCCCGACTGGTGGAGGGCTGTAGTGATAGTTGACTTTATGGAACTTTCTCTCATCTCCCTACTGCATCTGTGGAGCTCAGCCACAGTGATCTTGGGGTTCTTCTTTACCTCTCCCACCAAGGCTCTTCTCCCACGATTGCTCAGATTGGCTGGACGGCCAGGTCTAGGAAGACTTCTGGTGGTCCCAAACTTCTTCCTTTTAAGGATTATGGAGGCCACTGTGCTCTTAGGAACCTTGAGTACTGCAGAAACTCTTTTGTATCCTTGGCCAGATCTGTGCCTTGACACAATTCTGTCTCTGAGCTCCTTGGCCAGTTCCTTTAACCTCATGATTCTCATTTGGTCTGACATGCACTGTGAGCTGTGAGGTCTTATATAGACAGGTGTTTGCCTTTACAAATCAAGTCCTATCAGTTTAATTAAACACAGCTGGACTCCAATGAAGGAGTAGAACCATCTCAAGGAGGATCACAAGGAAATGGACAGCATGTGACGTAAATATGAGTGTCTGAGCAAAGGGTCTGAATACTTATGACCATGTGATATTTCAGTTATTCATTTTTAATAAATTTGGAAATATTCCTACATTTGTGTATTTTTTTTCAATCAAGATGGGGTGCAGAGTATACATTAATGAGAAAAAATGAAAAAATGAACTTTTTAGAATTTACCAAATGGCTGCAATGAAACAGAGTGTGAAAAATTTACAGGGGTCTGAATACTTTCTGCACCCACTGTATACACAGCCTTGGGCACAGGCTCCTTCGCTACCGTACTCCACAGCATATATACACAGCCTTATGCACGGGCTCCTTCGCTACCGTACTCCACAGCATATATACACAGCCTTATGCATGGGCTCCTTCGCTACCGTACTCCACAGCATATATACACAGCCTTAGGCACAGGCTCCTTTGCTACCGTACTCCACAGCATATATACACAGCCTTAGGCACGGGCTCCTTCGCTACTGTACTCCACAGCATATATACACAGCCTTAGACACGGGCTCCTTCGCTACTGTACTCCACAGCATATATACACAGCCTTAGACACGGGCTCCTTCGCTACCGTACTCCACAGTATATATACACAGCCTTAGGCATGGGCTCCTTCACTACCGTACTCCACAGCATATATACACAGCCTTAGGCACAGGCTCCTTTGCTACCGTACTCCACAGCATATATACACAGCCTTAGGCACGTGCTCCTTCTCTACCGTACTCCACAGCATATATACACAGCCTTAGGCACGGGCTCCTTCGCTACCGTACTCCACAGCATATATACACAGCCTTATGCACGGGCTCCTTCGTTACCGTACTCCACAGCACATATACACAGCCTTAGGCACGGGCTCCTTCGCTACCGTACTCTACAGCATATATACACAGCCTTCGCTACCGTACTCCACAGCATATATACACAGCCTTGGGCACAGGCTCCTTCGCTACCGTACTCCACAGCATATATACACAGCCTTAGGCACGGGCTCCTTCGCTACCGTACTCCACAGCATATATACACAGCCTTCGCTACCGTACTCCACAGCATATATACACAGCCTTCGCTACCGTACTCCACAGCATATATACACAGCCTTGGGCACAGGCTCCTTCGCTACCGTACTCTACAGCATATATACACAGCCTTCGCTACCGTACTCCACAGCATATATACACAGCCTTAGGCACGGGCTCCTTCGCTACCGTACTCCACAGCATATATACACAGCCTTCGCTACCGTACTCCACAGCATATATACACAGCCTTGGGCACAGGCTCCTTCGCTACCGTACTCCACAGCATATATACACAGCCTTAGGCACGGGCTCCTTCGCTACCGTACTCCACAGCATATATACACAGCCTTCGCTACCGTACTCCACAGCATATATACACAGCCTTAGGCACGGGCTCCTTCGCTACCGTACTCCACAGCATATATACACAGCCTTCGCTACCGTACTCCACAGCATATATACACAGCCTTGGGCACAGGCTCCTTCGCTACCGTACTCCACAGCATATATACACAGCCTTAGGCACGGGCTCCTTCGCTACCGTACTCCACAGCATATATACACAGCCTTAGGCACGGGCTCCTTCGCTACCGTACTCCACAGCATATATACACAGCCTTAGGCACGGGCTCCTTCGCTACCGTACTCCACAGCATATATACACAGCCTTAGGCACGGGCTCCTTCGCTACCGTAACTCCTCAGCATATATGCACAGCCTTAGGTACGTGCTCCTTCGCTACCGTACTCCACAGCATATATACACAGCCTTAGGCACGGGCTCCTTCACTACCGTACTCCTCAGCATATGTACACAGCCTTAGGCACGGGCTCCTTCACTACCGTACTCCACAGCATATATACACAGCCTTCGCTACCGTACTCCACAGCATATATACACAGCCTTACGCACGGGCTCCTTCGCTACCGTACTCCACAGCATACAGTCATGGACAAAAGTTTTGAGAATGACACAAATATTAATTTTTACAAAGTCTACTGCTTCACTTTTTCTAATGGCAATTTGCATATACTCCAAAATGTTATAAAGAGTGATCAGCTTAACAGCAATTACTTGCAAAGTCAATATTTGTCTAGAAAATGAACTTTATCCCCCAAAACACATTTCAACATCATTGCAGCCATGCCTTAAAAGGACCAGCTAACCTCTTTTCAGTGATTGCTCCATTAACACAGGTGTGGGTGTTGATGAGGATATGGCTGGAGATCAATCTGTCATGATTAAGTAAGAATGAGACCACTGGACACTTTAAAAGGAGGCTGGTGCTTGGCATCATTGTTTCTCTTCTGTTAACCATAGTTATCTCTAAAGAAACACGTGCAGTCATCATTGCAATGCACAAAAATGGCCTAACAGGGAAGAGTATCGCAGATTGCACCTCAGTCAACAATCTATCGCATCATCAAGAACTTCAAGGAGAGAGGTTCCATAGTTGCCAAAAAGGCTCCAGGGCGCCCAAGAAAGACCAGCAAGCGCCAGGACCGTCTCTTAAAAGTGTTTCAGCTGCGGATTTGGGCTACCCGCAGTGCAGAGCTTGCTCAGGAATGGCAGCAGGCAGGTGTGAGTGCATCTGCACGCGCTGTGAGGCGGAGACTCTTGGAGCAAGGCCTGGTCTCAAGGAGGGCAGCAAAGAAGCCACTTCTCTCCAGAAAAAACATCTTGGACAGACTGATATTCTGCAAAAGGTACAGGCAGTGGACTTCTGAGGACTGGGGTAAAGTTATTTTCTCTGATGAATCCCCTTTTCGATTGTTTGGGACATCAGGAAAACGCCTCATTCGGAGAAGACAAGGTGAGCGCTACCACCAGTCTTGTCTCATGCCAACTGTTAAGCATCCTGAAACCATTCATGTGTGGGGTTGCTTCTCAGCCAAGGGAATCGCTCTCTCACAGTCTTGCCTAAAAACACAGCCATGAATAAAGAATGGTACCAGAATGTCCTCCAAGAGCAACTTCTCCCAACCCTCCAAGAGCAGTTTGGCGATCAACAATGCCTTTTCCAGCATGATGGAGCACCTTGCCATAAAGCAAAGGTGATAACTAAATGGCTCAGGGAACAAAACATAGAGATTTTGGGTCCATGGCCTGGAAACTCCCCAGATCTTAATCCCATTGAGAACTTGTGGTCAATCATCAAGAGACGGGTGGACAAACAAAAACCTAAAAATTCTGACAAAATGAAAGCATTGATTGTGCAAGAATTGGACTGCTATCAGTCAGGATTTGGTCCAGAAGTTGATTGAGAGCATGCCAGGGAGAATTGCAGAGGTCCTGAAGAAGAAGGGTCAACACTGCAAATATTGACTTGCTGCATTAACTCATTCTAACTGTCAATATAAGCTTTTGTTACTCATATGTTTGCAATTATATTTCTGTCTGTGATAAAAACATCTGTCAAACACACATAAAAACCAGAGAGCAGCAGATCATGTGAAAATATAATATTTGTGTCATTCTCAAAACTTTTGGCCATGACTGTATATACACAGCCTTGAGCACGGGCTCCTTCGCTACCGTACTCCTCAGCATATATACACAGCCTTAGGCACGGGCTTCTTCGCTGCCGTACTCTGCAGCTGTGGTAAATCGCTAAGGTTATCCTTTGGGAAACACAAAAAATCATATGGGCTGAATTCACATATTGCATTTGGTGGTTTTGTCATTTATGTAGTGCCATTGACTTCATGTATTTTTACCATAGGAGCAGACTCCTAATATACCTAAAACTATGAGGAAATAAATAATTTGTTGCTGTACAGTAGTGATGTAGCTTTGCTCCATGTCACCTCTACCACACGTGAATACAGATTTAGGCCAGGTCCAGGCGGCCGTATTTCACAGTCCGTGTATGAACCACAATACACGGTTGTGGGTCTCCTGACTCAGACTGACCGTCTCGTACATGCCTATGAGGCTGTTGGTTGAAGTCTGGAGATTCATGGTTAGTCCAAGCATTGTGGTCTTTACATGGAAGGCGAAATATGTCCATCTGGGCAAACCGTCTGCCCTCCAGCTGCCTTCACAGAAGAAGCCGCAGCTCTCTCGGCTGTCTGAGCCGCTTCACGATGTCATCCCAGACTTTCCTGTTACTTAGTATATGTAATATTGATCTTTAGCTGTGTATATAGATAGGTGTATACCATGTAGGAGCTGTATATAGCTGTATACTAGGTGACAGTGGTGGATCACTGATGGACATGTTGAGTATAATGTCACATTTTCAGATTGTACTGATTATAAAGTAGTTGTGGTTTGCAGTCTATTGCTAAGACCCTGTTCACACTGCATTTTTTTTTTGCATTGCATCTGTGAGGGGTGGGTAACATGTGAATCTCCCTAAAAATGGTAGTTAGATGGAATTCAGTCTGACCACCGACAGGGTTCCATAGACTTTAGTGACACGAACCGAGGCATTTATTTATTGTGCTTTGTTTGTATAGTGCCATCATGTTCCGCAGCGCTTTAAAGACATCATCATCACTGTCCCCATTGAGGCTCACAATCTAGATTCCCTATCAGTATGTCTTTGGAGTGTGGGAGGAATAGGGAGACCCGGAGGAAACCCACAAAGCACTGGGAGACATACAAACTCCTTGCAGATGTTGTCCTTGGTGGGATTTGAACCCAGGACCCCAGCGCTGCAAAGCAACAGTGATAACCACATTTGTAGGATGTTTTTTTTTCTTTCTGAACTTGTCGGTTTGTTCAGACAGAGAAACGTAGTTGAATCTTGTCTGTGTCTTGTTTTCAGATGGATCCCCTGTGCACACTGCAGTAATGTATGAACAGGGCCCATCGAGAATCTTATAGAATTTTAAATGCAGCACAAAACTGAGTATAAAGGACAGTTTTTGGATCAGATAGTCATACAAATCAGGTCAGTGACATCCACTGCTCCTTGTACCTGTCTGATTGTGGATGGGTGCATTCTGTTAAATGCGCTGGTATTGTGTGCTCTTGCACAGAGGCTCATAGGTTCATGTTGCTCAGTGTGACAGCAGATTGATTAGAGATACGTCCTTGTGAACGAGGCCTTTCTCTAATGTTTGTCCATAGGTTTTCCGTACACACTCCATGTCATGCATGTAACCAAAGATTGCAGCTGCACTTCCAGGAAACTCCTTCAGAAGATGTGAATCCTGGAGCTCAGCCTGGGCTCATTTAATTAAGTTTGTTTGCACTTAATATAGAAATAATGTTTGTAAGATTTCCTGGTAGATTTAATGAACCTCTAGGCTTTAAGCCTGGGTCTCACATAGCGATACACCAGCGATCCCGACAACGATATGCACTTGTCAGGATCGCTGGTGTATCGCTACATGATCGCTGCTGAGCTGCCAAACAGGCAGCTCAGGGCAGCGATCAGCACAGCGACACTGCGGGTAACATCGCTTAGTTACCCGCAGTGTACCTTGGATACCAGCGCCCTGATGCAGGGAGCTGGTAACCAAGGTACACATCGGGTTTCCAGGCGCTGCGCGGTGCCTGGAAACCCGCTGTGTACCTTGGTTACCAGCTCCCTGCATCAGGGCGCTGGTATCCAAGGTACACATCGGGTTTCCAGGCACAGCCCCGCGCCTGGAAACCCGCTGTGTATCTTGGTTACCAGCGGATCGCTGGTCTCCCGCCTGTCACACGCAGCGATGCGTGCCTGTCAGCGGGAGACCAGCGATCAAAAAAAAATGTCCAGGACATTCAGCGACGATCAGCGATACCCAGCAGGGGGGCTGATCGTCGCTGAATGTCACACACAGCGATATCGCTGGGGAGATCGCTGCTGCGTCACAAAACTAGTGACTCAACAGCGATCTCGCTAGCGAGATCGCTGTGTGAGACGGGGGCTTAAGGGCCCCGTCACACATAGCGACACACCAGCGATCCCGACAACGATATGAACTTGTCAGGATCGCTGGTGTGTCGCTACATAATCGCTGCAGAGCTGCCAAACAGGCAGATCTCCGCAGCGATCAGGATAGCGACTACGCGGGTAACCAGCGATGCACATCGCTTAGTTACCCGCAAGTGTACCTTAGATACCAGAGCGCTGGTGCAGGGAGCTGGTAACCAAGGTACACATCGGGTTTCTAGGTGCCTAGAAACCCGATGTGTACCTTGGTTACCTGATCGCTGGTCTCCCGCCTGTCACACGCAGCGATGCGTGCTGGCCAGCGGGAGACCAACGATCAAAAAAATGTCCAGGACATTCAGTGACGATCAGCGATACCCAGCAGGGGGCTGATCGTCGCTGCGTGTCACACACAGCAATATCGCTGGGGAGATCGCTGTTGCATCACAAAACTTGTGACTCAGCAGCGATCTCACTAGCAATCTCGCTATGTGAGACGGGGGCTTAATGGTAGTGGAAATAAAATTCTAGTAAGACTACGTTCATATGAATGTATTTTTGGATAGTGCGTTATGTGTGCACATGTCCAATATACTAATCATGACCCATCGCGCTGTTTGGAAAAAATCTCAGCATGCAGTACTGTCATGCGGGTTCTGGATGAGACATTGCTAGTGGGTTCTGAATGAGACACTGCTAGTGGGTTCTGGATGGAACATTGCTAATGGGTTCTGGATGAAACAGTGCTAGTGGGTTGTGGATGAGACACTGCTAGTGAGTTCTGGATGAGACACTGCTAGTGAGTTCTGGATGAGACATTGCTAGTGGGTTCTGGATGAGACATTGCTAGTGGGTTCTGGATGAGACATTGCTAGTGGGTTCTGGATGGGACTCTGCGTGTGGGTTCTGGATGAGACACTGCTTGTGGGTTCTGGATGAGACACTGCTAGTGAGTTCTGGATGAGACATTGCTAGTGGGTTCTGGATGGGACTCTGCGTGTGGGTTCTGGATGAGACACTGCTTGTGGGTTCTGGATGAGACACTGCTTGTGGGTTCTGGATGAGACACTGCTTGTGGGTTCTGGATGAGACACTGCTTGTGGGTTCTGGATGAGACACTGCTTGTGGGTTCTGGATGAGACACTGCTTGTGGGTTCTGGATGAAACACTGCTTGTGGGTTCTGGATGAGACACTGCTTGTGGGTTCTGGATGAGACACTGCTAGTGGGTTCTGGATGGGACATTGCTAGTGGGTTCTGGATGGGACATTGCTAGTGGGTTCTGGATGGGACATTGCTAGTGGGTTCTGGATGAGACAGTTCTAGTGGGTTCTGGATGAGACGTGCTAGTGGGTTCTGGATGAGACACTGCTTGTGGGTTCTGGATGAGACGGTGCTATTGGGTTCTGGATGAGACGTGCTAGTGGGTTCTGGATGAGATGGTGCTAGTGGGTTCTGGATGAGACGGTGCTATTGGGTTCTGGATGAGACGGTGCTAGTGGGTTCTGGTTGAGACAGTTCTTGTGAGTTCTGGATGAGACAGTGCTAGTGGGTTCTGGATGGGACATTGCTAGTGGGTTCTGAATGGGACATTGCTAGTGGGTTCTGGATGGGACATTGCTAGTGGGTTCTGGATGGGACATTGCTAGTGGGTTCTGGATGGGACATTGCTTGTGGGTTCTGGATGGGACATTGCTTGTGGGTTCTGGATGAGACAGTGCTATTGGGTTCTGGATGGGACATTGCTAGTGGGTTCTGGATGGGACATTGCTAGTGGGTTCTGGATGGGACATTGCTAGTGGGTTCTGGATGGGACATTGCTAGTGGGTTCTGGATGGGACATTGCTAGTGGGTTTTGGATGAGACAGTGCTAGTGGGTTTTGGATGAGACAGTGCTAGTGGGTTCTGGATGAGACAGTGCTTGTGGGTTCTGGATGAGACATTGCTAGTGGGTTCTGGATGAGACAGTGCTTGTGGGTTCTGGATGAGACATTGCTAGTGGGTTCTGGATGAGGCAGTGCTAGTGGGTTCTGGATGAGACATTGCTAGTGGGTTCTGGATGAGACATTGCTAGTGGGTTCTGGATGAGACATTGCTAGTGGGTTCTGGATGAGACAGTGCTAGTGGGTTCGGGATGAGACAGTGCTTGTGGGTTCTGGATGAGACATTGCTAGTGGGTTCTGGATGAGACATTGCTAGTGGGTTCTGGATGAGGCGGTGCTAGTGGGTTCTGGATGAGACGGTGCTAGTGGGTTCTGGATGAGACGGTGCTAGTGGGTTCTGGATGAGACGGTGCTAGTGGGTTCTGGATGAGACGGTGCTAGTGGGTTCTGGATGAGACGGTGCTAGTGGGTTCTGGATGAGACGGTGCTAGTGGGTTCTGGATGAGACGGTGCTAGTGGGTTCTGGATGAGACGGTGCTAGTGGGTTCTGGATGAAACGGTGCTAGTGGGTTCTGGATGAGACGGTGCTAGTGGGTTCTGGATGAGACAGTGCTAGTTTTAATGGATGAAAGCTGATATGGACGTTTGCATTTGGACTAGTGCACATAAGTGCTCATTGACCCAGTCACTTCCATCATTTGCAGATGTGACAAGTCCGAGAACTGAAACGTTTGCATGAGCTCGGCTTAAAGAGGAACTGCAGAACAAGTCCAGTTAATGATCAAGTATGTTCTTCTGAGACCTGGGAGCTGTGTATACCATCTTTGTTCTGCCAAAGAAGGTACAACCAATTTCTTATATATGCCTTGTATGGAAGGGTGCTCAGATTACTGTAGACATTAGGCGTTGATTTCTAGCCAAAATGAACGTTTGCTTCCATTTTCATGAGCCGTATACATACTGCAATGCATGTACTGACCAAGGGTCTTCTGACCTGATCTTCTAGCCTCAGATATATGCCTATGTGAGACAGGAGGTCTGAATGACAGAAAGCCGGCGGCTCCAGAGAGGCATAAAGTTCATGTTCTCACGGGGCTACACTTTCAATACTGAGGCCAGGCACCTTCATAGCCCTACTAACCTGCTGATTAACGCTGTATTTTCCGGGAAATAGCTTATTGACCCTGACAGGCCCCTTTATGGTCTTGATGCTTTCTTCTCTAAACCATGACTGCTATCTCTGGTGACAGCGGACGCTCAGGAGTCGTGAGAGAAACCACTTTAATATTATATGAAGTTGTTCCCCATGACTGGTCCTGTAACATGCATTTCACGGTGTTCGTGGGTACTCTTCGATTTAAGTGCGGAGCCTTCTACTGGGAGATTATGCCTTGTTTTTTATCTGAAACAAGACAGAGTGATGTTACCACCACAAAAAAAGCGATGAAGGGTCAAGTATATGAAAAATTGCAAATCTTTATTGAAACATGACATATATTATATGGAGATAAAACATATATAGGTCCAGGCAAGGACAGCTAAGGTCAATGCAAGGTGACCGCACTACCTAAAAGGGAAAGGTAGGCGAACTGGTCCCAGACAACATAACTATAATTTTACATAGAAAGCAGCACTAAATATACAGTGTGTATATAATTCTCAAAACACATAAGAGCAGTCATCATATAGATCTGTTTTGCAAAAAGTGATGCATCGTGAGAAAGTCCTTATGAGAGATAATACTGCTAACGCAGTCGCAGAGGAGAACTATATGACTGGTATCAAATGCTGCTGTAAGGGAAAGGTGGAAAAAGACACCAGAGCAGATATTTATAAAGACCTGTGGGCAGAGTGCCACAACAGCGTCCGGTAAATTACCTCACTGCCTGGTGTTAGTCCTGACGAAGGACTCAGCTCCGAAACGTGCATCGGGGCAGACGCACCGGTCCCAGCTCTCAGACTAACACCAGGCAGTGAGGTAATTTACCGGACGCTGTTGTGGCACTCTGCCCACAGGTCTTTATAAATATCTGCTCTGGTGTCTTTTTCCACCTTTCCCTTACAGCAGCATTTGATACCAGTCATATAGTTCTCCTCTGCGACTGCGTTAGCAGTATTATCTCTCATAAGGACTTTCTCACGATGCATCACTTTTTGCAAAACAGATCTATATGATGACTGCTCTTATGTGTTTTGAGAATTATATACACACTGTATATTTAGTGCTGCTTTCTATGTAAAATTATAGTTATGTTGTCTGGGACCAGTTCGCCTACCTTTCCCTTTTAGGTAGTGCGGTCACCTTGCATTGACCTTAGCTGTCCTTGCCTGGACCTATATATGTTTTATCTCCATATAATATATGTCATGTTTCAATAAAGATTTGCAATTTTTCATATACTTGACCCTTCATTGCTTTTTTTGTGGTGGTAACATCACTCTGTCTTGTTTCAATTGTTATTGGCGATGGGTCTACTTTAATTAGTCCGGTATATATGGCTTCCACAGTGTGGTATATTATTTGGCTAAGCCAAACTATTTCCATTTGTCTATTTCTTGTTTTTTATCTGGAGGCTTTTTGTCTTGGGTATGAAATTTCTGGAGGCTTCTTTGTTTTATGACTCACATATGACAGTAAGTTTACCACAGTGTGCAAATAAGGAGGTGGACAGTAATTGTTCCACGACGTAAAAACTTAACTGGTGCTTGGATTTTATGAGCTGCCGCACAAGTTTGTCTGTGGCAGTGATGTCTCACCTGCAGTGTGTGACCTGTGGACTTCAGACTGTTTCTCCCACATTATATGAATCCGGTGGATTCTGCTGATGATCGCGGTGCCACATCGACATGCGATGCTACAACTGACCTCACTGTGTACTTTATCCCATGTGTAGGGCATGTATAATATATGGCTGCTACTTAATGACAGCGACAAATTGTTGCTTTATATGTTTTCTGTAGTAATAAAGCCCCTGTGTTAATAAATTAATTGAAACCCGAGTACATTTCAATATGCGCTTATACGTAATGCCTTAACATTGGAAAAAGTAATTTTCTTTTAGCTGTAACCCCCTAGGAAGTAGGCAGTCCGGCTCCCAGTGCTGAACAGGATGAAGATACCGCAGCATCAGATTTCAGCCCTTAAGCCTTCCATTCCTGCCAGGCAGATGAAAAGATTAGCTTAGTGGATTGCTTTCACATCAAGTATTAAGGCTACAAAGCTCAATTAAAGGCATTGTGCATTTAGAGCGCGTTTTACCATTTACTTATATTGTAAATAACCTCATCTTCCAGCGACTGCAGAGACTCAGCTTGTTATACTTTGTTTTGTTGTCCTTGCATAGACATGCCAAGATGTCTTCCTGACTCCCAACTCATAAACATATGAAAAGGGAAGGATTGCATCAGTATAGCATGTTGAAAGGTTGTGCAACATGTCGAAAATCTGTGTGTGACACATGGAATATTCAGAAGCAAGTGATCGCTTCCCATGTAGGGTCTAAGCTGCCCCATGCACAATAGTGAGCTGTCCGCCAAACCAAGGTTTGACTGGGAGCAGTCTCTCCATACACCAGACCGCATGCTCTCCTGCACTCTCTATAAGAGAGTTGCTGCCAGACAGCTCTGGCGGCAGCTTATCTTGCCCAAAACTAGAGACTAGAGTCTGAAATTGGACATGCCAGATCATTATCGCCACTGATATCATCTGTCGGGAACAGTTGGGAGGTTCCTATACACATAGGATTGTTGGCCAAGCCCACCGATATGTAATGAGTATGGGGGCTTTATGGGTGAGCTAGAATAGTGAATTGTGTATGACCAGGGTCCAGATAAGCATCATTGTATTGCAGCTAATTAATGATACCTGTTTGGGATTGGGGTCCCCTACACAGTCTGACACGGCCCAGTCAGTGGTGACAATGTAGGGCCACGCTCAGTTTTAAAGAGTTGCCCAGTTGCCAGTTCATAAAGTTGTAGGAGGAATAACTGAAGAACAGTACTGTGCAGAGGATGGGATGGACTCGCCTTTTTGATTACTGTGATGTATTGTGTTATAATGAATAGTTTACTCTTCTGCTCGGTTTTGTAGTTTGTTTGTAGGTCTTCGTATTGCTGTCAATGTACATTGATATGATTGTATAATATGATTGATATAATTCCTCAGCATTGTTATTGCTGTGAAAAGGACAGTGGGGGGGATTTGAGGACAGGAGAGTGTCCCTGACCATAGTCAGAGGGGCATCTAAGCATAATCGGATGCATAATGTGAACTCGCACTATGTCTTCCCTCAGTGCTGTATGGTAACAGGTATACATTCTGGTATACACGTGAAATGTTTTGTTTCCCACTGTCCATGGTAAGGTTTCTGTACTGTGATTGAGTACGTGCTCTTTACAGTAATTATTCCATCACTTAGCAAATATTTATTTCACAGCAGCACCAAAACAGTCTGAAGCGATGTGCTCAACGCTGGGCTTACCCTGAACAGCTCCTGTCGTCACCTCTACACTGACAACCAGTGATATGTAAATGTGCCCGCACTAGCCTCGGCGCACCTGCGTTCCTCTTTGTTTTTAGCTTGTGCTTAATGGATAAGCCTTGAAAATCTTTTCATGAAAGGAAAATTTTAGTTGAAATGTTTGCAAATTCAACATGTAAATTTTGTACCTTTTTTGCTGGAAAACAAACTGTCCAAGTTGAATGAAGAAATTCAGTGTACCGTATATACTCATGTACAAGCCGACCCGTGTATAAGCCGACCCCCCCTAATTTTGCCACAAAAAACTGGGAAAACTTATTGACTTGCGTATAAGCCTAGGGTGAAAAATGATTATGCCCCCATATGCTCCATAGATTAGGCCCCCATAAACTGCACAGATTATGCCCCTGTATGATCCACAGATTATGCCCCCATATACTGCACAGATTATGCCCAATATGCTCCACAGATTAGGCCCCCATATGCTCCACAGATTATGCCTCCATATGTTCCACAGATTAGGCCCCCATATGTTCCACAGATTATGCCCTCATATGCTGCACAGATTAGGCCTCCATATGTTCCACAGATTATGCCCCCATATGCTGCACAGATTAGGCCCCCATATGCTGCACAGATTAGGCCCCCATATGCTCCACAGATTAGGCCCCCATATGTTCCACAGATTAGGCCCCCATATGCTCCACAGATTAGGCCCCCATATGCTCCTCAGATTATGCCCCCATATGTTCCACAGATTAGGCCCCCATATGCTCCACAGATTATGTCCCCATATGTTCCACAGATTAGGCCCCCATATGTTCCACAGTTTAGGCCCCCATATGCTCCACAGATTATGCCCCCATATGTTCCACAGATTAGGCCCCCATATGCTCCTCAGATTATGCCCCCATATGTTCCACAGATTAGGCCCCCATATGTTCCACAGATTAGGCCCCCATATGTTCCACAGATTAGGCCCCCATATGTTCCACAGATTAGGCCCCCATATGCTCCCCAGATTATGTCCCCATATGTTCCACAGATTAGGCCCCCATATGTTCCACAGATTAGGCCCCCATATGTTCCACAGATTATGCCCCCATATGCTCCACAGATTATGCCCCCATATGCTCCACAGATTATGCCCCCATATGCTCCACAGATTATGCCCCCATATGCTCCACAGATTATGCCCCATATGTTCCACAGATTAGGCCCCCATATGCTCCTCAGATTAGGCCCCCATATGTTTCACAGATTAGGCCCCCATATGCTCCACAGATTATGCCCCATAGTATGTCCCTTATGCTGCTGCTGCAAAAAAAATGACATACTCCCCTATCGTCGCTGGGGGGCCAGGTGCCGGTGTCCTGAGCAGGCGATGACACCGGCGCGCTATGGGGGACAGGTGCCGGTGTCACCTCTGGCTCAAGACCCCGGCACCTGAGATATTTACCTGTCACCGGACCGCTCCACCGCAGCGCTGCTCCCGCTTCCGGGTCCTCGGCAGTGAATGATCAGGCTGGGGGAGCGGCGCGCACTAACGTCGTCATCGTGACCTCTGCCTGAACATTCAGAGTCGGACGAGGAGGTCGGAGCAGCGCGCAGCGGTGGAGAGAGGACAGATAAATATCGCTATGCTCACCCCTCCGCCGGCGCGTCTCTCTCTGCAGCGAATCCTCTTCTCCCGGGGCCGGCGGTCTCCGCAGCTCTTCCTTCCTACAGTGGTCACACCGCTCATTAAAGTCATGAATATGTGCATATTCATGACTTTAATGAGCGGTACCATGTGACCGCTGCAGGAAGGATCCGGAGATCGTGGGAGAAGCAGGGGGAGACTGCGCCGGCGGAGGGGTGAGTATGATCCGACACCCCCGCTCCCCCTCCCCTGACAACCCCCGTATATGACCCGCGTATAAGCCGAGAGGGGGACTTTCAGCCCCAAAAAATGGGCTGAAAATCTCGGCTTATACACAAGTATATACGGTAATTGCTTTTGTTAGATGTTTACAGCGACAGAGAGGAGCCAGAAGACTGCAGTGTCTGATTTCTCCTACTCCTGCTCTGATTAGAAGCACTTCACCTTCTTATGAAACAGTCAGGTTCCTTTTAGCAGTACATGGGTTAATCTGCTCATTTGAGAGGTCTTGGAAGCTTTCCTGCCTTAAGTCTCTCAGCTGGGCACTGTTAGCCACTCCCCTCTCCTATATAACCTGGGCCCTGGCTAGCACTCATTGCCAGAGCTAGCTTATGCTGCATGGATGGAGATGATGGTTTGTGGTTGTTGTTTGAGAAGGCATTTGGTGGATTTATCTGAGACTGTTGCAATGTTTTGGGTGTGTGCTAATCCCCTTCTCCTACTTTAGTTTTTCCCCCTTCTCCACTCCCCAGTGTATACCGCTGTTGTTTATGTGAGTATATTTGTATGATTGGTATTTTCCTTTATCCCTGTTTGTATTACCTTGTTAGTCTGGTTGGTGTATTACAGTACATTACTACTCCCCTATTCTCTGGGTGGGGGAGGGGAACAGGCTGATGGCGGATTCAGGAGCTCAGGCAAGGTACGTGGCCCTGGCGTCTTCACCATCAGAAGTAATCTGGGGAACAGAGCAAGCTAGGGCGACCCTACCATTACGGACAAGGAAGGAGCCCCTGGTCCCGGGATACCCAACAACAGAGCCATGACATTGTGTCATAGATACAGAGTTTACCCTGGTGAATTCTGTGAAATCAAACAAGAACACTTTTATACATCTTTAATTGGTGTCCGTCCCAGTGTAGTCTAAGAACTTAAATGACAAAAACTACCTTATAAATCCTCTATACTCCCTTCTGCTTCTCTTAACCACTGCTTGGGTCCCTCAAAGTTGTCCTAACTTTCATTTCAAGTAGAGATGGGTCCCTGCTACAGTCAATCACTGGCCAGAGCGGTGGCCACTGAATGGGATGGAAACCAATTAAAACAAAGCTATCAGGAGGAATACATACCATAATTTATTTTAATGGTTGTATAGGCAATGTTCCCTTGATTAAATGGATACAGTTTCTTAAAGAAATTTGCCAAGAATTCCTGAGAAATCCGACTTTAAGTTTGTATGCAAATTAGCTATAAGTTCTCCGGTCGTGTGAGGACTTCCAGCTTTCCGGCCCTTGCTATTTATTCCCCGCTTGGTGCCTCCCTCCTGTCTGTGATTCACATATTGGACCAGATGACATTATCAGACTCCCCTTGCCAAGCAAAACCTCTTGCATTCCCATTCTCTGGCCGTGGCAGCACATTTTGGTCTCATTGGTGGGCCAACATCAGTCTATAGCACTTCTACTCCCCAGGCAGTGACAGCACTTGCAAGAGATCTGGGCAAGGAGCGGCAGATAATGTCGCCTGGACTGTTATGTTAATCACAGGCAGGAGTGAGACACCAGGTGGGGAATAACCAGTGCGGGCCGTAGAGCTAGAAATGGACTAACATGCCTGGAGCACTTACGGCCAAACTATATGTAACTTCAAAGTCAGGTTTCTCAGGAATGACTTGATGGATTTCTTCAAGAAAGGGATAATTTAGAGACTGCTCTTAGCAAGTTTCCTATAAAAAAGAGATGTAGAGCCCTTTTAAACCCTTTTTGAAATTGCTCAGAGATTTGTCTTATAAAAATATGACATAACAGTAATAAACAACGCTCCCTCCAAGGCTAGGTCCACATTGAATTTGTGGAGGCGGAAAAATCCAGTGAGTTTTTCAAGAGGTATACACTTAAAGAAGTTGTCCACTACTTGGACAACCACTTGTTATCCCCCACACTTGGCCCGATAAAATATAAAAGCTTATTGTCACAGGGTTACCGCAACAGAGAGGAGCCAGAAGATCGCAGCGTCTAATTGCTCCTACTGTGCTGAAAATAAGCACTTCTTTTTAAATGGTGTTAATTTCTTTTGGCAGAACAGGGATTAATCGGCTATGTTGGAAACTCTGGGAGTATGAGCTCTCAGCTGAGCTCAGGTAGTCACTCCCATTCCCATTATAATCTGGGTCCTGATTCAAACCCATGTCAGAGCTAGCTTTTGCTGCATGGCTTGGAGGAGAGGTATTTACATGTGAAAAAGTTTTGGAGGAGTTATATGTGACTGTCACATGGTTTGTAAGTGTGATAATTCCCTTCCCTCCTCATACTTTATTTTTTCCACTTCTACTCCCCATGCATTCCTCTATTATATGTGAGTGAATATTTGTATGCTTGGTATTTTCAGTTTAACCTTGTTTGTGTTGCCTTGTTCGTCGGGTTGGTGTACTGCAGTGCACAGTAGTTCCCCTCTGGGGGAAGAGAATAGACGGAGGGCTAATTCAGGAGATAAGACAAGAGTGTCGGCCCCAGCATCTTCACCTTCAGAAGTATCCTGGGGAATAATGAAAGCTAGCGCACCCCCTAGTGGTAGGGACAGGGAAGGTGCCCCTGGTCCCGGGTCATGCGACAGCTGAGTCGTGACACTTATACTCACCTCCTGGTGTCAGCACTCAGTCTCCTGTGCAGTTGTTGTGACACATGACCCCCGACGCCCAATAAGTGCTGGCATCTTTTGGTCTCTTCTACTCTGACTGAATAGTGAAGTCTGTAGCCAATCAGTGGCTGCTGATTGACTGCAAGGTTCTGGTTTGTTTCTGCAATTCCAGATCTATTGTTGAATCTCATTATCCATTTGCACTGGCCAATATGGGAGCGGTGATGAGCAGCAATGAATTACTCTGTGTGCAGAATTATTAGGCAAATGAGTATTTTGATCACATCATCCTTTTTATACATGTTGTCCTACTCCAAGCTGTATAGGCTTGAAAACCAACTGCCAATTATGTAAATCAGGTGATTTGCATCTCTGTAATGAGGAGGGGTGTGGTCTAATGACATCAATACCCTATATAAGATGTGCTTAATTATTAGGCAACTTCCTTTCTTTTGGCAAAATGGGTCAGACGAGAGATTTGACGGACTCTTAAAAGTCAAAAATTGTGAGATGTCTTGCAGAGGGATGCAGCAGTCTTGAAATTGCCAAACTTTTGAAGCGTGATCACCGAACAATCAAGCATTTCATGGCAAATAGCCAACAGGGTCGCAAGAAGCGTGTTGATAAAAAAAAAAGGCACAAAATAACTGCCCATGAATTGAAGAAAATCAAGCGTGAAGCTGCCAAGATGCCATTTGCCACCAGTTTTGCCATATTTCAGAGCTGCAACGTTACTGGAGTATTAAAAAGCACAAGGTGTGCCATACTCAGGGACATGGCCAAGGTAAGGAAGGCTGAAAAACGACCACCTTTGAACAAGAAACATAAGATAAAACGTCAATACTGGGCCAAGAAATATGTTAAGACTGATTTTTCAAAGGTTTTATGGACTGATGAAATGAGAGTGACTCTTGATGGGCCTGATGGATGGGCCCGAGGCTGGATCAGTAAAGGGTAGAGAGCTCCACTCCGACTCAGACGTCAGCAAGGTGGAGGTGGGGTACTGGTATGGGCTGGTATCATCAAAGATGAACTTGTGGGACATTTTTGGGTTGAGGATGGAGTGAAGCTCAAATCCCAGACCTACTGCCAGTTTCTGGAAGACACATTCTTCAAGCAGTGGTACAGGAAGAAGTCGGTATCGTTCAAGAAAAACATGATTTTCATGCAGGACAATGCTCCATCACATGCATCCAAATACTCCACAGCGTGGCAGCCCAGTAAAGGTCTATATTTTTTGGTTTTGAATGTCAGAAATGTTTATTTCAAAATTTTGTGTTATATTGCTTTAACTTGTGAAAATAAACAAGTGAGATGGGTATATATTTGGTTTTTATTAAGTTGCCAAATAATTCTGCACAAACAGATATCCTCCTAAGATAGCCAAATCTAAAAAAAAAAACCACTCCAACTTCCAAAAATCTTAAGCTTTGATATTTGAGTCTTTTGGGTTGATTGAGAACATAGTTGTTGTTCAATAATAAAAATAATCCTCTCAAATACAACTTGCCTAATAATTCTGCACACAGTGTATATTAGTTGTTCGGTGCTCGTTTACCAGCAGGATGGGGCCAGAAGGATCACTATAACGAATGTTCTGACTTCCTATAAAATACATATAGTACATGTTATTCCCTGACACGTCTTCTGTGTTGCCAATAACAGTGAATTATGCTTGTGTAATTTTGCTCATTTATCAGATGATTCCCGCCATGTTTACGCCTGCAGGTTATCAGGCACAAGCATTCCTACAAGTGTTTTTATCCGATTATCAGCACCTGTAACGAAGTCTTTAGATATCATCTGGCTCCTTGGTAAAGGGGCCTTTACACATAGCGAGATCGCTAGCGATATCGCTCAAGCGTCACCGATATTGTGACGCAACAGTGTTATCGCTAGCGATCTCGCTATGTGTGAAATGTAGCGGCGACCGGCCCCCCGCTGCTATCGCTGATCGTGCTTGAATGCGCTGGTCCATTTTTCCATCGTTGGCATCCCGCTGTGCCAGCACTAATCACTGTGTTTGAAGCTTAAAAACGACGAGCGACCTCGTTAGCGACGCAGAGCTCAGAGACGCATGTGTGAAAATTGGGCGACACAACGCTGTAGCGCCTCCTTCCATTATTTGTTCCTGTGCAGTGGATGGTATTAACCGGTTTGCCTTCTGCGTTCCCATGTGAGTCGCTATAGCGTTGATATTTTAACTGAAATCACACCGCAGTTGCTTCAGCGTCCTTGTCTGAAACGCTGAAACACGCCCACCGAGGTCGTAATCGGTGACAATAGTGTGACAAGGACTCAACAACCTACGAGGTCGTTATACAAATCGCTGATCTGTCTTGCGTCGTTGAGATCGGACTGTTTGAAAGCTAATTAGTGATCATGTAACGACGCACCAGCGATCTTTGCCTGGTCGGATCGTTATCGTGATCGCTGGTGCGTCGCTATGTGTGAAGGGGCCTTAAGAGTTCCAGTGCCCTCATGTGTTTTGTTCTGTTTGCTTGGATTTGTTTCCACTATTACTTTTAATGCCGGGTGACTTTCCATATAACGCCCACCTGTGCACCTGACATATGGTGACATTTGCACAGTGTAATCTTTTACAGGTCTCCAATTACAAATGGCTTGTTAGCTTTTCCCAAATGTACGAGTCTAAATTGCCTGCTAGAAATGCAAGACTGCCCAATGGAGGTTCGCATTGGGACTATGGTCTGCTTTTAGGATGAAGTTTTTGGACTAGTAATGTCCATAAATTGTGGACATTAATGTCTCTGTGTGCTGTCGTTAAGGTGCCTCGTTAGTAGACTGGACCATTGGGGCATTTCTTTTTCATGTGGACCAGAAGTCTTTGTCGAAAAATCGCCCATGTGCACCAGCACATAGACTATAATTGGTTTGTGTAATGTCTGTTGATCGCAAGGTCTGAAAACATGTTCCTGTGAATTTAGCCTTAAGGTACTGCCACACTAAACAATCCCGCTAGCGATCACGATAACGACGCATACTAATGCGATCGCTAGCGGGATTGTTTCTATATCGCTAAGTGCGGCCACATTTAGCGATATAGTTAACGACGCTATCGCCGTTAGCGATCTTCTTAACGACTTTAGCGGTACAAAAGTACCGCTAAATCGCTAAGAAAAGGTGCCACACTAGCGATATATACTTACCCAGCGGGAGCGCCGACGAGAAAATAGGGTCCGGAACGATTCCAGCGACGAGCGAGATCACAGCAGGAAGCTCGTCGCTGGCAGATGCCGCACTGAACAACATCGCTAACGGGATCGCTAAATAGTGACGTTTTTTAGCGATCCCGTTAGCGATATTGTTCAGTGTGGCATACCCTTTAGTCTGCAAACTATTGCTTCCATCAAAAACTGCAGAACGTCAATGGAAAGCTGGCAGACTTCATTATATGTCAGTGGGGTCACTTAGTGTTCAATGCCATTGAGTTGAAAGCTGATCCATCCAAGACTTTTGTTGAATCAGGAGCCTGTTTTTATCCTCCTGCCTTTTTATCCCATGTAATCCTTTTATGGCAGTGCTGGGAATAACCACATCCCACTGCCGCCACTGGAGGTGGAGCTCTCCACTGAGTTATGTTTAAAGTAAAGAGGTGTAAATCCGCGCTGCTGGTGAATAAAGGCAAATCAAGGTCCACACTAGCAGATTATGCAGTCTTTATTATGTCTACACGTTTCAAACTACCATACAATATATTGGCGCTGGATCCGCTTTTCATTATTGCTCGATCAGTTTTTCTTTAGTGACACAAAAGCTGATGATGGCGTCTCAGGCCTATCACTGTTCCAAAGAAACACGAGCATTTGAATAAGACCTAAGATGATTGTTTGCTGAACCCGCCAACTTCTGCAGAACCGGGCAACTATTTCATGTTTGTTTTATTGTGCCAATTCTTCCTCAAAAACCCAAGTAGGATCTGACATGTTAGTTTTTACCATGCCCATTACTTTGTTCTGGCAGTTGGCACACATATAAAATAGTGGGGAGATGAGTTGGCGCCAGCGGTGTGTGCCAGGGCCTAATGACTTTGTGTTCATGTATACGGAGAAGTTGAGAGGAATAGCTACCCTCAGAATGAGCTTATTAGGGTGTATGGCCTCCTTAAACTTTGTCATGGGTCAGTGTGACCCTGGATTTGCCAACATTGTGTTGGAGAAAACAAAAGAGTGATACATTTCCAAATCATTTATGTACATAGCTGCAGATTTTTTTCTCATACAATAGAAAATGTAACACTGCAGTCCTAAGCCTCCCTTCATCAAACAGGTTCTGCCAGAATTCTGGCTTAAAATTGCTGTAAAATGTTGTAAAATATAAAACTTGTAACAACAGAGAAATCCTACATTTATTTATTCGGACTACCATGACAGCACCACAAGAGAGAGGGGATCTGCCCTACAGGAACAGGAAACCTACAGATACAAAAAGGGCGGCTCCCTCACACTCATCAGCTGGTTTCCTGTTCCTGGAGACCGGATCCTACAGATGAATGAGGATTTCCAGGCCCGGCCGGTCGCCTCGGGTAGCGGGGGTTCTCCTACCTCGGCGGGTGCGGTGTCCTGAAGCGCCACGGTGCTCCTGGCTGGTTGGCACGACGGTGGTGGGACAGCACGGAGCAGGGTCCAACGGATCGCTGCCTCTGGAGCAACGCCGGGGTAAGTATAACCCCAGCCTCCCCGAAGTGCCCCACAGGCTGGCGGCAGTGCGTGCGGTATTGAGCGCTCCCCCTCCTGGATAAAATCCCCGGGGTGCTTCCTGGTGAGCGGCGGGGCAGCGGCACCTGGAGCGGTACATAACCGGCGTAGGTTCCCCCTCTGGATGGACAGAAGCGCTGTAAAGCGCCATCTTGGCGCCGGGTGACGTTCGGAGGCGGAGCCAGCGGTCACTTCCGGGTCGCAAGCGCCGGCGGTGAACTGCGCATGCGCGGACTCCAATAAGATGGCGGCAGCCATCCTGGGGGACAGAAGCCCTGTATGAGCGATACAGGGCAGGGGAGACTGGGGGAAGGCGGGGCATGGTTGCTGTACACCAGATGGAGGGAGATATAAGGCAGCCAAGCAGTAGGACCCATGCTTCTGGCCCATTCATCATGATGGAGGATGAGCAGCTGCAACCCATGCAGCCAGATGAAGCCCCAAAGCAGACTTCAGTGAAAAAGTCCCAGCTGCCCCAGAGGTCCCAGGCATCCCAGAAAATTCGTCAGAAGACCCGGGACACCAACCGGAACCAGTCAAGTCGGAAGGCCTCTTCCAATCGGTAGGGGACGGCTTCATCCAGGACATCTCTCCCTCACATTCCAGTACCTTATTTCGGCTGCCACTGGTAAGTGATCTTCGTGAAAGTTCACTCAGTGACGGGACTCCCCTTTATACTATCATTCTAGGGGAAGAAATCCACAGAGAAATCAAGGCACAGGGAATGCGCCCTCTGTGGATGCCCCCTTCCGGACGATTGTCCAAAAAGATTATGCTCCCCCTGTATACAGTCATGGCCAAAAGTTTTGAGAATGACACAAATATTATATTTTCACATGATCTGCTGCCCTCTGGTTTTTATGTGTGTTTGACAGATGGTTTTATCACAGACAGAAATATAATAATTGCAAACATATGAGTAACAAAAGCTTATATTGACAGTTAGAATGAGTTAATGCAGCAAGTCAATATTTGCAGTGTTGACCCTTCTTCTTCAGGACCTCTGCAATTCTCCCTGGCATGCTCTCAATCAACTTCTGGACCAAATCCTGACTGATAGCAGTCCATTCTTGCACAATCAATGCTTTCATTTTGTCAGAATTTTTAGGTTTTTGTTTGTCCACCCGTCTCTTGATGATTGACCACAAGTTTTCAACAGGGTGGATAAAAATCATGATTTTTTTAAAAAAATCAAAAAAATCGGATTTTTTTGATTTAAATCGGATTTTTTTGATTTAAATCGGATTTTTTTTGAATTAAATAGGATTTTTTAATCAAGTTGTACACAAGCAAAACTTTGTCTTTTTGCAAATCAAATTATTTTACACAAATAAAAATATTAAAACAGTTGATTATGAAACCTAATAATTTTTATTTGCACTATTAAACAATCAGAATTGAACTACAGAGAGTAAGTACTTTTTAACAATAGCCTATCTCTAACGTTTGAAGTAAGCAAACATCTTCAGTGAATACATCAGTCCTTTAAGCCTACTGTTTATTTAGGACTTTTAATAGGAAAACTAGTTGTCCTGCTTTAGCAGTTCCTAAGCGGTTTCGGACTGTTGTGTGCACAAAACCAAATGAAGAAAACAATCTCTCTACTCCTGCCGATGAAGCCGATGCAGTCAGTAGCTGAGTAGCTACATTTATTATCTTCGCTGGAAGAACAAGCTGTGGGGGTTCATTGACATTAGTTGTATCACTATCAACATCTTCATTTCCCTTCTGGTTGCAGTTTTCATAATGTGATTTCAAACGGCAAACAAGTCCTTGGATATCCTTTTGACAGTATTTGCACTTTGCTCTCCCACCTTTCTTTCCAAGCTCTGCTGGCATCTCAACAAAATGAACCCAAATAGGGTCTCTCTTACGACCTGCCATGGCTCACGCAGATCACTTCTGAAGTTTGATTGTTACTACAGCCAAGTACTGCTGACTGACTATCCAACAAGTTTGGGCATGTCAACTGAATGGAAAAAGAAACTGAAACTAAACTACAGAAAGTGAAACCAAACTAGAAGTGTGGAGTTAATTGAACAATGATTGAAAAATATTTAGACTTGAGAGTCCTCAGTGGTTGATACCTTTTAATGGCTAACTGAAAAGATGGTAACAAATTGCAAGCTTTCGAGACTACTCAGGTCTCTTCATCAGGCAAAGTCTTTGCCTGATGAAGAGACCTGAGTAGTCTCGAAAGCTTGCAATTTGTTACCATCTTTTCAGTTAGCCATTAAAAGGTATCAACCACTGAGGACTCTCAAGTCTAAATATTTTTCTATCTACTGGCTAATACGGTACGAAGATATACATCTTTCCTATATTGAACAATGATTGAAAGTTTTAGATTTTAATCGTGATTTATATTAAAAAAATCTTTTGATTTAAATCAGTGATTTAAATCATGATTAAAATCACGATTTAAATCGATCTGATTTAAATAGAAAAAAATCATTTGATTTAAATCATGATTTAAATCGTTGATTTAAATCGGCGTGATTTAAATCAATCCACCCTGGTTTTCAATGGGATTAAGATCTGGGGAGTTTCCAGGCCATGGACCCAAAATCTCTATGTTTTGTTCCCTGAGCCATTTAGTTATCACCTTTGCTTTATGGCAAGGTGCTCCATCTTGCTGGAAAAGGCATTGTTGATCGCCAAACTGCTCTTGGAGGGTTGGGAGAAGTTGCTCTTGGAGGACATTCTGGTACCATTCTTTATTCATGGCTGTGTTTTTAGGCAAGACTGTGAGAGAGCCGATTCCCTTGGCTGAGAAGCAACCCCACACATGAATGGTTTCAGGATGCTTAACAGTTGGCATGAGACAAGACTGGTGGTAGCGCTCACCTTGTCTTCTCCGAATGAGGCGTTTTCCTGATGTCCCAAACAATCGAAAAGGGGATTCATCAGAGAAAATAACTTTACCCCGGTCCTCAGCAGTCCACTGCCTGTACCTTTTGCAGAATATCAGTCTGTCCATGATGTTTTTTCTGGAGAGAAGTGGCTTCTTTGCTGCCCTCCTTGAGACCAGGCCTTGCTCCAAGAGTCTCCGCCTCACAGTGCGTGCAGATGCACTCACACCTGCCTGCTGCCATTCCTGAGCAAGCTCTGCACTGCTGGTAGCCCGATCCCGCAGCTGAAACACTTTTAAGAGACAGTCCTGGCGCTTGCTAGTCTTTCTTGGGCGCCCTGGAGCCTTTTTGGCAACAATGGAAACTCTCTCCTTGAAGTTCTTGATGATGCGATAGATTGTTGACTGAGGTGCAATCTTTCTAGCTGCGTGTAAGGTTCTTTGTACATGTTTCTTGAAACTCAGTTTTTCCGTCAGCCATTTTGCGTTCTGTCTTGCTGCAGCTATCTTGCCCTCAGTCAATATGGAGTTTCCAGCTTTCATGTTCCCGCCCTGATTCTCTCCCTCTTGCTTCTTAAGCAGCCTCAGCTGAGCAATCAGTGCTTCAGAATCAAGCCTGCAGTGAGCCTGTGACCTGACTCCTGGAAAACCTTGGACTTTGTACTCCAGCTATTTCCTACTGAGGAACTTTGGAACACTTGTGGACTCTGGAAACCTGCTATTTGATAAATCCACGTTTGCATGGAATTACGGTAACAGAGAAGAGATCCTGAACCTGTTGTGGAGAGTTATTGCTGAGCTTAAGTTACTCTGGCCTGCTGTGTCTCCTGCTTCTGTACCTGCAAACTGTGTGACTATTTTTGCCACTTGTATGAAGTAATACAAGTCCTTCTATATCAAACCTGTGTCTCATGTGATTTCCTCGCACCCAAGCACAAGACGCTATATGAACTGTACACCATACATTACAAGATTCTGAAGCCAAACGTTAGTGTCTGCTGGGTCTGGGAAGGCTGTGTCTGCTGTGACTGTGGATATCAGATGTCCGGTTATACTTTCTGTGATGACAGTGGTTGTGACTTCTCACAACCATTCCAGGTGAGCAATTCCTTAATTTTACTCTGCAGTGTTACCACAGGTAAACACTATTGTTTTTTTTTTTTTCTCTTCTCCTTCCAGTACTCCTGTCTTAAAAGATCTGGAAGATGGAGGCTCGCATAAAGGAGCTTTGCGGAGTGACTGATACAATCCTTGCAGATATACAGACTATAAAGATCCGTTTTGCAAACCTACAGGACCTCACTAATCACAATTTGCAAGTGTTTGGACAAACTACCCAGGATTTACGAGACAGGATTGAGGTTCTAGAGGAACGAGTCCAGGCTCCTGCCATAACCCCGAGTTCTGGGATTCCCAAGTTACCCCCTTTTCATTTTGGCGGTGAACGTGAGAAATTCAGGGGATTTATTAACCAATGCAATCTTTTTTTTCTGCACATGCTTCACAATTTCCCACTGAACGATCTAAAGTGCTTACTATAATCATGTTGCTTACCAACAAGGCTTTGATGTGGGCAAACCCTCTGATTGAGACTGAGGATGAATGTTTGGATCATCTTGATGCTTTCATTTCAGCCATGGGGCAGGTGTTTGATGACCCCAATCGAGGTGCAACAGCTGAAGCAGCCATGTTAACTTTGCGCCAAGGTAAGCGCTCAGTAGCCGAATATGCCTTGGATTTCAGGAGATGGGCCCTCGATACCACTTGGGACAGTTCCGCCAAAAAATCTATTTTTCGAAAAGGGTTGTCTCCACTGATTAAGGATGAACTTGCTCGTGCCGACCCTCCCACTGCGTTAGGTGACTTTATTAACTACTGCATCCGTATTGATGCTCGTCTGACTGAACGCAGGCAAGAGAGATGGTTCGAAAGCAATCGCACTAACCTTTTCCTACCTTCCTCCCCAGCTAAGGAACCTTTGAGTAGGATCACACGGGAACCTGAACCTGAACCCATGCAGGTGGACTCTTTACAAAGACGGGTTAGTGATGCACGCAAAGAACATCGTTTAAAGGAAAATCTATGTTTCTACTGTGGTAAGTCAGGGCACTTCATTATAAACTGCCCCAGCCGTTCTCGTAAGACTACTGCAGCAGTCATTCACTGTGAGTGTTGCGAGAGGAGATCTGTCAGGTCCGAGCCTCAGGCTCCAGAGAGATCTGCAGCAACAGATATTGATTTCTCGGACTTAAACTCCGTCACTTCTGAGGACGATGACTGTGTAAACGCTGCAATTTTTCAA
This sequence comes from Oophaga sylvatica, assembly GCA_033576555.1. NCBI lineage: Eukaryota > Metazoa > Chordata > Amphibia > Anura > Dendrobatidae > Oophaga > Oophaga sylvatica. Next base: position 390,799,871 of record JARQOD010000002.1, read on the forward strand.
GTTTCCTCAGCGGTGTCCCTGCTGAGTTGTAAGAAAAACAATTCTCATTGCTTCCTTTCCATCAAACTCTGGGTTGACTCAGTCTGGGTTCTAGCTCTGCTATGATCGACTCAGGGGCAAGTGGAAATTTTATGGATATCTCCTTTGCTCTGAAACAGGGGATACGTTCAGTGAAGAAGGCTACTCCAGTACAGATGGAGACTGTGGATGGCTCCCTGCTGACCTCTGGACCAGTGGATCAGGAAACAGAGCCTTTTAGGGTCCTTATGGGTAAAGATCATCAAGAGAAATTGTCCTTTATGCTTATCTCTTCTCCCCACTTTCCCATTATTCTAGGGCTACCATGGCTGCAGGCTCAGAACCCTACCATTAACCCTTCACCCCCAAGGGTGGTTTGCACGTTAATGACCGGGACAATTTTTACAATTCTGACCACTGTCTCTTTATGAGGTTATAACTCCGGAACGCTTCAACGGATCTTCGCGATTCTGAGATTGTTTTCTCGTGACATATTGTACTTCATGTTAGTGGTAAAATTTCTTCCATATAACTTGCGTTTATTTTTGAAAAAAACGCAAATATGGCGAAAATTTTGAAAATTTAGCAATTTTCAAACTTTGAATTTTTATTCCCTTAAAACAGAGAAATATGTAACACAAAATAGTTAAGAAATAACATTTCCCACATGTCTACTTTACATCAGCACAATTTTGGAATCAAAATTTTTTTTTGTTAGGAAGTTATAAGGGTTAAAAGTTGACCAGCGATTTCTCATTTTTACAACAAAATTTACAAAGCCATTTTTTTTAGGGACCACCTCACATTTGAAGTCACTTTGAGGGGTCTACATGACAGAAAATACCCAAAAGTAACACCATTCTAAAAACTGCACCCCTCAAGGTACTCAAAACCACATTCAAGAAGTTTATTAACCCTTCAGGTGCTTCACAGGAACTAAAGCAACGTGGAAGGAAAAAATGAATATTTAACTTTTTAGCCACAAAAATGATCTTTTACAAACTTTTTTTTTATTTTCACAAGGGTAAAAGGAGAAAATGGACAGATAAGGTTGTTATGCAATTTCTCCTGAGTACGCCAATACCCCATATGTGGGGGAAAACCACTGTTTGGGCACACGGCAGAGCTCGTAAGGGAAGGAGCGCCGTTTGACTTTTTCAAACTAAAATTGGCTGGAGTTGAGATTGGACGCCATGTCGCGCTTGGAGAACCTCTGATGCGCCTAAACAGCGGAAACCCCCCACAAGTGACACCATTTTGGAAACTAGACCCCCTAAGGTACTTATCTAGATCTGTTGTGAGCACTTTGAACCCCCAAGTGTTTCACAAAAGTTTATAATGCCTGGGTGTGAAAAAAAAAAAAAAAAATTCCACAAAAATGATTTTTTAGTCCTAAATTTTTGAATTTTCCCAAGGAAATTGGACCCCAAAAGTTGTTGTCCAATTTGTCCTGAGTACGCTGATACCCCATATGTGGGGGTGGAAAACTGTTTGGGCGCACGGCAGGGCTTGGAAAGGAAGTAGTAACGTTTTGGAATGCAGACATTGATGGGGGTCATGTTCCGTTTGCAGTGCCCCAGATGAGCCTAAACAGTGGAAATCCCCCACAAGTGACCCCATTTTGGAAACTAGACCCCCTAAGGAACTTATCTAGATCTTTGGTGAGCACTTTGAACCCCCAAGTGCTTCACACAAGTTTATAATGCCCGGGCATGAAAATAAAAAATCCTATTTTTTTCCCACAAAAATTATCTTTTAGTCACTAATTTTTTATTTTCCCAAGGGTATCAGGAGAAATTGGACCACATAAGTTGTTGTCCAATTTGTCCTGAGTACGCTGATGCCCCATATGTGGGGGGGAACCACTGTTTGGGCGCACGGCAGAGCTCGGAAGGGAAGGAGCACCATTTGACTTTTTCCAACCAAAATTGGTTGGAATTGAGATTGGATGCCATGTTGCATTTGGAGAGCCCCTGATGTGCCTAAACAGTGGAAACCCCCCACAAATGACCCCATTTGGGAAACTAGACCCCCTAAGGAACTTATCTAGATCTTTGGTGAGCAATTTGAACCCTCAAGTGCTTCACACAAGTTTATAACGTAGAGCCGTAAAATTTAAAAATCATATTTTTTCCACAAAAATGATCTTTTCACTCGAATTTTTATTTTTCCAAGGGTAACAAGACTCCAAAAGTTATTGTGCAATTTGTCCTGAGTACACTGATACCCCATATGTGGGGGTATACCACTGTTTGGGTGCATGGCAGAGTTTGGAAGGGAAGGAGCGCCGTGTCACTTTTTCAACGCAGAATTGGCTGGACGCCATGTCGTGTTTGGAGAGCTCCTGATCTGCCTAAACAGTGGAAACCCCCCACAAATGACACCATTTTGGAAACTAGACCCTCAAGGAACTTATCTAGATGTGTGGTGAGAACTTTGAACCCCCAGGTGTTTCACTAAAGTTTATAACGTACAGCCTTAAAATAAAAAATCCTTTTTTTTTTTACAAAAATGATTTTTTCGCCCCCAATATTTTATTTTCACAAGGGTAACAGAAGAAATTGGAACCCAAAAGTTGTTGTCCAATTTGTCCTGAGTACGCTGATACCCAATATGTAGGAGAAAACTACTGTATGGGTGCACGTCAGGGCTCGGAAGGGAAGTAGTGACGTTTTGGATTGCAGACTTTGATGGAATGGTCTGGGGGCGTCATGTCGCATTTGGAGAGCCCCTGATACGCCTAAACAGTGGAAACCCCCCACAAGTGACCCCATTTTGGAAAATAGACCCCACAAGGAACTTATCTAGATGTGTGGTGAGCACTTTGAACCCCGAAGTGCTTCACAGAAGTTTATAACGCACAGCCGTAAAAATAAAAAATCCTTTTTTTTTTTTACAAAAATGATTTTTTCGCCCCCAATATTTTATTTTCACAAGGGTAACAGGAGAAATTGGACCCCAAAAGTTGTTGTCCAATTTGTCCTGAGTACGCTGATACCCAATATGTGGGAGAAAACTACTGTATGGGCGCATGTCAGGGCTCGGAAAGGGAAGTAGTGACGTTTTGGATTGCAGACTTTGATGGAATGGTCTGGGGACGTCATGTCGCATTTGGAGAGCCCCTGATGCGCCTAAACAGTGGAAACCCCCCACAAGTGACCCCATTTTGGAAAATAGACCCCACAAGGAACTTACCTAGATGTGTGGTGAGCACTTTGAACCCCGAAGTGCTTCACAGAAGTTTATAACGCACAGCCGTAAAAATAAAAAATCCTTTTTTTTTTTCCAAAAATGATTTTTTCGCCCCCAATATTTTATTTTCACAAGGGTAACAGGAGAAATTGGACCCCAAAAGTTGTTGTCCAATTTGTCCTGAGTACGCTGATACCCAATATGTGGGAGAAAACTACTGTATGGGTGCATGTCAGGGCTCGGAAAGGGAAGTAGTGACGTTTTGGATTGCAGACTTTGATGGAATGGTCTGGGGGCGTCATGTCGCATTTGGAGAGCCCCTGATGCGCCTAAACAGTGGAAATCCCCAACAAGTGACCCCATTTTGGAAAATAGACCCCACAAGGAACTTATTTAGATGTGTGGTGAGCGCTATGAAGCCCCAAGTGCTTCACAGAAGTTTATAATGTACAGCCGTAAAAACAAAAAAATCTTATTTTTTTTACAAAAATAATATTTTCGCCCCCAGTTTTTTATTTTCCCAAGGGTAACAGAAGAAATAGGACAAATTTCACAATAACTCTTGGGGTCCAGAGTACGCTGATACCCCATATGTGGGGATAAACTACTGTTTGGACGCATGGCAGAGCTCAGAAGTGAAGGAACACCGTTTGACTTTTTCAACGCAGAATTGGCTGGAATGGAGATCAGACGCCATGTCACATTTGGAGAGCCCCTGATGTGCCTAAACAGCGGAAACCCCCCAATTCTAACTCCAACCCTAACCCCAACACACCCCTAACCCTAGTCCCAACCCTAATCCCAACCCTAACTCTAACCCTAATCCTAACTTTAGCGCCAACCCTAACCCTAACTTTAGCCGAAACCTTAACCCTAACCCTAATGGGAAAATGGAAATAAATACATTTTTTTTATTTTATTATTTTTCTCTAACTAAGGGGTGATAAAGGGGGGTTTGATTTACTATTTATAGCGGTTTTTATGATTGGCAGCTGTCACGCTAAAAGACGCTTTTTATTGCAAAAAGTAGTTTTTTGCATCGCCACATTTTGAGAGCTATAATTTTTGCATATTTTGGCCCACAATGTCATGTGAGGTCTTAATTTTTGCGGGACGAGGTGACGCTTTTATTGGTAACATTTTTGAGCACGTGACATTTTTCGATCGCTTTTTATTTCGATTTTTGGGAGGTTAGAATGAACAAAAATCAGCAATTCATGAATTTCTTTTGGGTGAGGCGTTTTTATTGTTCCACGTGTGGTAAAATCGATAAAGCAGTTTTATTCTTCGGGTCAGTACGATTATGGCGATACCTCATTTATATAATTTTTTTATGTTTTGGCGCTTTTATAGAATAAAAACAATTTTATATAAAAAATAATTATTTTTGCATCGCTTTATTCTGCGAGCTATAACTTTTTTATTTTTTTGCTGATGATGCTGTGTGATGGCTCGTTTTTTGCGGGACAAGATGACGTTTTCAGCGGTACCATGTTTATTTATATCCGTCTTTATGATCGCGTGTTATTCCACTTTTTGTTCAGCGGTATGATGATAAAGCACTGATTTTTTTGCTTCGTTTTTATTTTTTATTTTTTAAGGGGTTCACAAAAGGGGTTAACTAGTGGGACAGTTTTATAGGGGGGGTCGTTACGGACGCGGCGATACCATATATGTGTACTTTTGTTTTATTTTTTTTATTTACAATAAGTAATGAATTTATTGGGGAATATTTTTTTTTTTTTTTTTTTTATTTTGGATTTTTTTTTACACATGTTTATTTTTACTTTTTTTTTACTTTTTTACATTGTCCCAGGGTGGGACATCACTGTATTTCATCAGATCGCTGGTGTGACAGTGTGCACAGCACTCTGTCACACCAGCGATGTGACAGGCAGTGCAGAACGCTTCCTCATGCCTGCTCTCGGCAGGCACTGAGGAAGCCGCCTCCCTCCAGGACCCCAGCGCCATCTTGGATCCGGGTCCTGGGAGGGAGGAAGCCCTCAGAGCAGCGCGATCACATCGCGCTGCTCTGAGGGTCTCAGGGGGGCGCGCAGGGAGCCCCCACCCTGCGCGATCCTCCCCTGTGCCCCAGTACACCGCGATCATGTTTGATCGCGGTGTGCAAGGGGTTAATGTGCCGGGAGCGGTCCGTGACCGCTCCTGACACACAGTCACGGGTGTCAGCTGTGATAATCAGCTGACACCCGGCGGCGATTAGCTGCGCTCCCTCCGGGAGCGCAGCTAATCGCCTATGACGTACTATCCCGTCCATGGTCAGAATGGCACGGGTTTTATGGACGGGATAGTACGTCTAATGTCAGAGAGGGGTTAACTGGGAGACCAAGGAATTACACTTTCCAGAGAAACAGATGAGTCCAGAAGTTTCAGCTTGCTCTGTTCCTAAAGGAACCATGTCAGTCCCTGAACTACCAGCTGTATACCAGGACTATGTGGATTTATGTGACAAGAAGAACGCTGACCAGCTTCCCCCTCACCGTCCATATGATTGTCCAATTGAATTATTGCCTGGAGCAGAGATACCTTTTGGTAAGATCTACCCCCTGGCGGGGCCCGAGCTAAAGGCTTTAAAGGATTACATAGACGAAAATCTAGCCAAGGGCTTCATACGCCCCTCTTCATCTCCTGCAGGTGCACCCATCTTCTTTGTGAAGAAGAAAGATGGATCTCTGAGACCCTGCGTAGACTATAGGGAACTCAATAAGGTTACTATTAGAAACCGTTATCCATTGGCTTTAATCCCTGAGTTATTGGAGAGAGTGCGGCATGCCAAAATTTTCTCTAAACTGGATCTCCGTGGGGCCTATAACTTGGTCCGTATTAGACCTGGGGATGAATGGAAGACTGCATTCAGGTCACGCTATGGACACTTTGAATATCTAGTTATGCCTTTTGGTCTGAGTACCGCCCCAGCCACTTTCCAACACTTGGTGAATGACATCTTCAGGGATCTCCTAGATACATTTGTGGTGATTTATTTGGATGATATTCTAATGTTTTCTAACTCCACAGAGGAACATCATGGACATGTGAGAATGGTCTTAGAACGTCTAAGACAAAACCATCTTTACATCAAACTTGAAAAGTGTGAATTCCATAGGACCGAAATTCAATTTCTGGGGTATGTACTGTCTACACAAGGAATTAGTATGGATGGAAGCAAGACCCAAGCCATCAAGGATTGGCCAATTCCTAGAAATGTGAAGGAGGTGCAGCGCTTCATCGGGTTTGCCAACTTCTATAGACGTTTCATTAGGAATTTCTCTGAGGTAGTGTCACCTATCACCCAACTTACCCGGAAAGAGTCTAGGTTCTCCTGGACCCCCCAAGCCCAGGAAGCATTTTCCCGTCTAAAGGATAAATTTATCACCGCACCTATCTTAGTACATCCCAACCCCGAACTTGCCTTCATAATAGAGGTGGATGCTTCAGACTGTGCCGTTGGAGCTATACTCTCTCAGAGAACAGGTGAGAAGAATGTCTTGCATCCCTGTGCCTTCTTTTCCCAGCAGTTGTCTTCGGCTGAGAGGAACTACGATGTGGGCAATAGAGAGTTGTTGGCCATTATTGCCGCCTTCAAAGAATGGAGACACCTTCTTCAGGGTGCTGCACAGCAAATAGTCGTCCTGACAGACCATCGTAACCTTGAATTTATCAGGTCGGCTAAGTGCCTGACTCCTCGCCAGACTCGCTGGAATCTTTTCTTAAACCAATTTAATTTTGTCATTTCTTATAGACCAGGATCGCGCAATGGAAAGGCTGATGCACTCTCTAGGATTCATTCAGCAGAGACCCGTCCACTTACTCCTCCTAAGACTATTCTTCCTGACTCTAGATTCCTGGGAGTGATTCATAATCAAGACCTACTTAAGGACATCAAGGAAGCATACCATGCAGATTCCTTGTTGGCACAACCCCCAAGGGACGTAAGTCTTGTCTTTAAGAATGGTGTGTGGATTCAGGGACAACGTCTGTATATACCTGAAACAGTCAGATTGAGAGTATTGCAACTCATCCACGATTCCAAGATAGCTGGGCATAGAGGAATTCTAAAGACACAGGAATTTCTTTCTCGTTTCTTTTGGTGGCCCACTTACAGGAAAGATGTTTTAAACTATGTCACTTCATGTGAAGTCTGTGCAAGATGCAAAACACCTCGCTCCTCACCAACTGGTCTGTTGCAACCCCTTCCCACCCTGTCCCGCCCGTGGGGATCCATTTCTATGGACTTCATTGTGGAGTTACCAACCTCTCAAGGGAAGAACACCATTCTAGTGGTGGTTGATCGTTTAACAAAGGCAGCTCATTTTATCCCTTGTGTCGGCTTACCCACTGCAAAACAGACATCAGATTTGATGATTAAGAATGTGTTTCGCTTACATGGAGTACCGGATGAGGTTATTTCGGATCGAGGGGTGCAATTCACTTCAAGGTTTTGGCAAAATTTCTGTGCCGCATTGGACATTAAAGTAAACCTTTCTTCTGCTTTTCATCCCCAGACTAATGGACAGACAGAACGAACCAATCAGACCCTGGAGCAGTATCTCCGCTGCTTTATCTGCCACCTACAGGATGATTGGGTGGATCTACTTCCACTGGCTGAGTTCTCTTATAACAACTCTCAGAGCGCCTCCACTAAGCAGTCTCCTTTTTACTCCAATTTAGGTTATCATCCTAACATTCTTCCTCGATTTCCCATAGAAACGCCCTTGCCAGCAGTGGCTGAAAGAATCACGTCTTTACAAAAGAATATGGATCTTCTAAAGGAAAATCTGGAATTGGCTCAGGAAAGGAGCAAATAAATTTCGTAAACCTGCACCAGCTTTCAAGGTAGGAGACTTGGTCTGGCTGTCAACCAGAAATCTTAAGTTAAGGATTCCATCGTCTAAGTTGGGACGTAAGTACATCGGACCCTATAAAATCAGTAAAATTATAAGTGCCGTTGCTTGTCGTCTTCAACTGCCCAGAACTATGAGAATCCACCCTGTCTTTCATGTATCCCTACTAAAGGCTGCAACACCCAATACGTTTCCTGGACGTTCTTCTCCTTGCCCTGACCCAGTGCTAGTGATGGTCAGGAAGAATTTGTGGTGGAAAGGATTCTAGATTCCAGGTTGTACAGAAATCAGTTACAATATTTGATTAAATGGCAGGGCTACCCAGTGGAGGACAACTCATGGGAACCAGTTTCATCAGAGGTACCCAGACAAGCCTGGTCTGAGGTCATTCGGAGGTTATCCCTAAGGGGGGGGAGTAATGTAAGGTTCTTTGTACATGTTTCTTGAAACTCAGTTTTTCCGTCAGCCATTTTGCTTTCTGTCTTGCTGCAGCTATCTTGCCCTCAGTCAATATGGAGTTTCCAGCTTTCATGTTCCCGCCCTGATTCTCTCCCTCTTGCTTCTTAAGCAGCCTCAGCTGAGCAATCAGTGCTTCAGAATCAAGCCTGCAGTGAGCCTGTGACCTGACTCCTGGAAAACCTTGGACTTGGACTGCGATACTCTTCCCTGTTAGGCCATTTTTGTGCATTGCAATGATGACTGCACGTGTTTCTTTAGAGATAACCATGGTTAACAGAAGAGAAACAATGATGCCAAGCACCAGGCTCCTTTTAAAGTGTCCAGTGGTGTCATTCTTACTTAATCATGACAGATTGATCTCCAGCCATGTCCTCATCAACACCCACACCTGTGTTAATGGAGCAATCACTGAAAAGAGGTTAGCTGGTCCTTTTAAGGCAAGGCTGCAATGATGTTGAAATGTGTTTTGGGGGATAAAGTTCATTTTCTAGCCAAATATTGACTTTGCAAGTAATTGCTGTTAAGCTGATCACTCTTTATAACATTCTGGAGTATATGCAAATTGCCATTAGAAAAAGTGAAGCAGTAGACTTTGTAAAAATTAATATTTGTGTCATTCTCAAAACTTTTGTCCATGACTGTACAGCAGACGGTAAGGTCTCAGGCAAGGGGAGGGGGGAGTAGCTTTAGCAAAAAGCAGTCTAGACTTCCCCCGTTTGGTATTTTCCTCAGGTGGCAGAGGAGACCCCCAACTTTACCCTAAATCTGAAGGACCTCATCAGGTCCAAAGTAAGGGATTCCCTAAGATCAATGACACCCGCAGGAAGTCCCAAACAGAAAGATATTCCAGAATCAGACTCATCAGTAGACTGGAGGAGAGATGAGGAATCCCCTGAACCATCTGTATCGGCTTCCTCGTCGGACGAGGACTCCAGCCGCTTCTGTCTGCCCCTAGACCGTGTGGACAAACTAGTGAAAGCGGTCAGGGGTACGATGGGGATAGCAGAGGCCAAACCAGAAATGTCAGTAGAGGATATGATGTTCAAGGGTTTGGATCAAAGAAAGCGAAGGGCCTTTCCCTTGAATAAGAAAATCTGGGATCTAATCCTCCACGAATGGAGGAAACCAGAAAAGAAAGGCTCCCTACCACCGGCCCTTAAACGAAGCTATCCCTTTGATGAGCCGGATACTAGTGTTTGGGATAAAGCGCCCAAGTTAGATGCAGCAGTTGCCAAAGCTTTGAAAAAATCTGCCTTACCCTTCGAGGATATGGGAGCCCTTAAGGATCCCCTGGATAGCAAAGCGGACATCTTTCTTAAAGGAACCTGGGAGATGGCGGCAGGTTCCTTAAGACCAGCAGTGGCATCACCGTGTATGGCCAGATCTGTGATGGTCTGGCTGGACCAACTAGAGAATCAGCTGAAAGAATGGGTTCCCCGAGACTCAATCTTAGGTGCTCTATCAACAATACAGGGGCTGCAGCTTTTCTCTCGGATGCCTCAATAGATTCCGTCAGAATGGCAGCTAGGGCAGCGAGCCTCTCTAATGCGGCCCGCAGGGCGCTGTGGCTTAAATGCTGGCCGAGCGACATACAAACGAAGTCCAAACTGTGCGCCATGCCTTGTGAGGGAGAATATCTATTTGGGCCTGTCCTAGACGAGCTGTTGGAAAAAGCAAGTGACGAGAAAAAGAAATTTCCCAGCCTAGCGTCCTCATCATATCAACGGCCGTTTAATAGGAGGAAGTTTGGTCAGAGAAGGCCGACTAGAGACCGTCCCAAATGGGAAGACAGGAAGAAGAAAGGTACCGGGTTCTTGTTCGGGCGTTCTTCTGGAGAACGGAAAAGACCCCGTCAATGACTAGCAACTCCCGTAGGGGGTAGACTGTCAGCGTATTATCTATCCTGAACCAAAATCACGAACAGCAGTTGGGTGCGAGGGGTTATATTAGCAGGTCTGAAGCTGGACTTCAGTTCAGTCCCTGGGGATAAGTTTAGGATAACTCCTATACGCTCCTCTCATAATCAGCAAGTGGCCCTAGAAACGGAGATAACAGATTTGTGCCGCAAAAAAGTTCTATTACCGGTACCAGCGTTAGAGGAGGGTAAAGGGTTTTACTCTACCTTATTTCTGGTAAAGAAGCCAGATAATTCTTATTGAACCATCGTTAATCTGCGGGGTCTGAATAAATTTCTGGTAGCTCGACCCTTTAAAATGAAGACTGTTGGCTCAGCAATAAAGTTATTGTTTCAAAACTGTTTCATGGTGGTTTTAGATTTAAAAGACGCGTACTACCATGTACCTATTTTTGCGGATCACCAACGGTTTTTGAGGGTGGCGGTTTCCATGAGTGGGGTAATCCGTCACTTTCAATATGAAGCTTTACCCTTTGGGCTCTCAATGGCCCCTCGGGTATTCACAAAGTTGGTTTCTGAAGTAATGGCCCATCTAAGAGAGTATGACATCTTGATTGTACCATATTTAGACGACTTCTTGATTATTGGAACCTCTGCCGACCATTGCAGGTCTCAATTGGAAAAAGCTATATCCATCCTAGAACACTTAGGCTGGTTGATAAATCGGGAAAAGTCCCGTTTACAACCCTTGAGGGTCCAGCAATTCCTTGGGCTTATCTTAGACTCAGAGGTTCAAGAATGTCGTCTGCCAACTAACAAAATTGTCCAAATTCACCAACAGGTGTTTCGAGCAGTGAATAGGCCAACTATGACTTTCAGAAATGCCATGTCCCTTTTAGGCTCCTTAACAGCTTGCATTCCAGCTGTCAGATGGGCCCAGCTCCACACCAGAACTCTTCAGAGGGATATCCTGGATAATGAAAGGCTCCTGGACTCATTAGATAGGAAAATGACTTTACGCCCTTCAACCGTAAAATCCTTAAGTTGGTGGCACAGCAAACTTAACTTATCAAACGGGGTTCCCTGGGAAAATCACATATCCCGAGTCGTAACCACAGACGCCAGCCGCTCGGGTTGGGGGGCCTGTATGGGGGAGATCATGGTCCAGGGCAGTGGGATCCCTTGATAGAGACTTCCTCTAACTTTAAGGAACTTTCCGCTGTAGAGCTGTCGATTAAAGAACTGTTTATATACCTGCAGGTCAACACGTCAGGATTCTCTCAGACAACCAGGTGACAGTAGCATATATCAACCACCAAGGTGGAACACGGTCCGAGACCCTGATGAGAGTGGTGGAACGCATATTCCAAACAGCAGAGAGACATTTTCTATCCCTGACGGCACTACATATGAGAAAAGGACAACACCACAGCAGACTTTCTAAGCCGCAACACGCTAAGACAGGGAGAGTGGTGCCTAAATACAACTATTTTCACCCAGATCGTCAGAATATGGGGTCAACCAGAGGTGGACCTCTTTGCTACCAGACAAAACAGGAAGGTGGAGAGATTCTGTTCACTAAATCCGACAGAAAGACCTCTTGTGGTGGACGCTCCTGACAAAATGGAACTTCGGCCTCGCTTATGCTTTTCCCCCGCTAGCCCTGTTACCCTTAGTAATAAGGAAGATCAGGGAGGACAAAGCAAGAGTCATACTGATTGCCCCATTCTGGCCCAGAAGGGCCTGGTTTTCATGGCTGAGAAAAATGTCAGTCTGCGACCCCTGGGTTCTTACAGATCTTCCGGACCTTCTCTTCCAGGGCTCAGTCAATCATTCGCAAGTAGCCGGACTCGATCTGACGGCGTGGAGTTTGAGAGGTCATTATTGAAGGATAAAGGATTCTCTGACAATCTGATTAATACCCTGCTTAATAGCAGGAAGTTAGTTACAACTAAAATTTATGCTAAGACCTGGGAAAAATTTCTAGCCACCGCTAACCTCGGAGTTGAAGGGGAAATCCCTATAGGGCAGATTTTAGAATTCCTGCAGAAGGGGTTACATCTAGATCTAGCCACTAGTACCCTGAAAAGTACAGGTATCAGCCCTCGGTGCCCTGTTCAACTGTGAGATTGCAAGAAATTACTGGATATCCAGGTTTATCAAAGCGGCAGATAGAACGAGACCTATACACAAAACAAGGTATGCACCATGGGACTTATACCTAGTTCTTACGGCTTTGACGGAGGCTCCGTTTGAACCTATGGTGTCCGCCACAATTAAAAATCTGTCTCTCAAGTTAGCCTTCTTGGTAGCCATCACATCTGCTCGAAGGATAGCCGATATACAGTCTCTCTCTAGGGACCCTCCTTACACACAGATTATGGAAGACGGTAATAATTAGACCGGACACTGCCTATTTACCCAAAGTCGCCTCTCGGTTCCATAGAACACAGGAAATAGTCCTCCCCTCCTTCTTTCCTAACCCCACTAACCAGAAAGAGGAGAAACTCCATACACTAGCTGTCAGAAGGTGTTTATTACATTATCTGTCAGTCACTAATCCATGGAAGAAGGGCAGCACCTTGTTTATATGTTTTCAGGGTGATAGGAAAGGCCTTAGAGTTTCCAAATGCACATTAGCAAGGTGGATTAGGGAGGCTATTTCTCTAGCTTACTCAGCAGGTGGCGGTCCGGCTCCACAGAATCTGAGGGCGCATTCCACTCGAGCTATGGCAACCTCATGGGCGGAAAGATCTGGAGTATCCATCAACCAGATATGTAAGGCGGCCACATGGTCTTTTCCTAACACCTTTTTTAATCATTACAGATTAGACATGGGTGCCTCCTCGGATCTCTCCTTCGAGTTAAGGGTGCTGCAGGCTGTAGTCCCTCCCTAGAATAGTGTTACATCTCTGTAATTCTCTCGTGGTGCTGTCATGGTAGTCCGAATAAAGTATTAAGTTACTTACCGGTAACGGTATTTTTCGGAAGACAATGACAGCACCCTTAGTTCCCTCCCTTGCACGTGTATCGAACACTCCCTTTAATTATAAAGTCCGCGTAGACTAGGTTGCTTAGAGTTCGTATATAATTTATGTGTCATTAACCATGGAGGTCCTCTCGGCTCTGTAATCCAACTGATGCGTGTGAGGGAGCCGCCCTTTTTGTATCTGTAGGTTTCCTGTTCCTGTAGGGCGGATCCCCTCTCTCTCGTGGTGCTGTCATGGTCTTCCGAAAAATACCGTTACCGGTAAGTAACTTAATACTTTTCTAATGTTAATCCTGACCATTACGAATATGGGCAGATGTAGATAATAATAGGTTGTTGGCAGACGCCTCCAAAATTGCCAGGATCTCCAGACAAATACTTATAATCTTTGGCGTACATTCACATGTACAACATGTTTTTTTTTTTTTTTTTTTCCAACATTCTTGCATTACAGGCATATTAAAGAGGACCTTTCACTAGTTTTAGCTTGTTAAACTGGCCACATCATGGAATGGTGGCTGCAGAGCTAAATATATTGTAGCTTTTATTTTTTTATTTAGCTCGTAGTAACGTTTATATACTAATTTTTGCTAAAACCAAGGGGATGTTAGCTGAAAAGTTTCTCTGTGGTGTTTACTTTTTTCCTATATGATGGTGACCAATAACAAGCAGGAGGCTTCATGCAAAGGGGGAGAAAAAAAACACTTCCCCACAGATGTCATATCCAGCTTTCTGGCATAACTCTGTTATTGGAATACCCAGGGCCAGGTGTCACGACTCTGTTGTCGGGTGTCCCGGTGAAGACGTCGTGGCCACGTACCTTGCCTTAGCGCCTGAATCTTCCCTCAGTCTGTACCAGTCCCCACCAAGGGACAAGGGCAGTAGTAGTGTACCGTAATACACCAACCAGACTAACAAGGTAATACGAACAGGGATAATGAAAAATACCAAACATACAAATGTACTCACACATACAATTGAGGAATGCATCGGGGAGTGGAGGATGGGGTTAAACCAAAGTAGGAGAAGAAAGCGAATTATTTCACACTCAAAACCTGGCAACAGTCACAGATAAATCCACCAAACAACTTCTCCAACAGCAACCACCAACAACCTCCAGCAAAGCAGCATAAGCTTCTCTGACAGTGAGTGCTAGCCAGAGCCCAGATTATATAGGAGATGGGAGTGGCTAACAGTGAACAGTGGAGCTTTAACAAAGGAAAGCCATCAGGAGCTCTCAACTGAGCAGATTAACCCCTGCACTGCTAAAAGAAATGTGCACCATTTAATATTAAGGTGAAGTGCTTCTAATCAGTGCAGGAGTTGGAGAAATCCGACGCTGCAGTCTTCTGGATTCTCTCTGTCGCAGTAAACCTGTGACACCACGGGTTCCTTCCCTGTCCCTAATGCTTGGGGCGCTCTAACTATCCCTGTTCCCTGGATTACTTTTGATGGTAAAGACGCCGGGGCCTTGCACCTCGCTGAACTCCTGAAATCAGCCTTATATCTGTTCTGCCCCCCTCACCCACCCAGGCACGTGTGGAGTAATAGTGTATGTGTATACACAAACCAGACTAACAATGGAAGATAAATAAAAATACCAATCATACAAATGTGCACTCACAGACAACAGAGAGGTACACCTGGGAGAAAAGGAATGAAAACCAAATAGGAGAGGATTAGGATTTGCACACAGCCGAAACATCAAGCAACAGTCACAGATCAACAATCCAAACTCCTCTACCAACAACAGGCTTTTCCACTCCTCATCAGGCAGTACAAGACTAACACTGGAAATCCAGACTGCCAGAAGCTGAGTACATATAGGATAAGGGAGTGGCTAATACTGAACTGCTGAGATCATCCAAGCAGGAAAGCTTCAGAAACTCTAAGCTGAACAGTTTAACCCATGCACTGCTAACTGAAACCTGCACCGTTTAATATGAAGGAGATGTGCTTCTAATCAGTGCAGGAGAACGTGAAATCAGATGTTGCAGTCTTCTGGCCCCTCCCTGTCACGGTTAAACCATGACACTTTCTTTGTGAGGGACCTATAATGACACACAGCTCTGCTTTCTTCACTTATCTCGCTGCCAACACCTACTGCAGGGGTGATGGAGGGAGTAGAGCAGAGCTTGTGCCATTACAAACACTTCTTGCAGCTCTCCTCATGGCACTGTCAGCTTTGCTCTGAACCCTCTCCCCACACCCTGACAGTGCTGTGGGATGAGAGCTGCAGGTGCAGTGGTGTTTGTTATGACACACAGTTCTGCTTTACTCCCTTCCCCTGCATGTAATTATTTTTTTCTTTGTATTATTGCATTCTGTGCAAGTCGGGGTGTGGCCTCCCTCTCCTGAGCTGGAAATTGTATATAAGGCTTCCTCAGACTGGTGTTCCACTGGTTGGCCCCAGTCCTTTTGTCTGCCCTTATTCACACACTGAGGTCAATTTTGACACATGGTAAGGTTTTTAATATTAGACACTGTATAAATGTCCCGATCAGAGTTGCGGTGGGAAGGCTTTTATGCTATTTTGGATCAAAAACAGTATTACTAAAAACTGTTATTTAGATGCACTTTTTGCTTTTTATTTACTTAGTTACAGCAGGGTTTTTGCTCATTTTTTCTCTTGTAGGTTTTATATGTAACTAGATGGAGGCCCGATGCTATCGCATTGGGAGGGCGGTAATGTCACGATGGGGTCAAGCTTTGCAGCGTTGAGAATCTCTTTCCCCCCCATGTGCTCACCCACCTATCCACTCTCTCTTTCCCCATGTGCTGACTTCGCCTGTCTGTGCTCTCTTCTTTGACCTGTCTACCCCATGTGCTATCCCCCTTGTCTGCTGTCTCTCTCCTTCCTGTGCTGTGTTCTCCCCTCATGTGCTGTCCCAGATGAGCTGTCTCCCCCCTGTGCTCTGTCTCTCTCACCCCTGTGTCTGACTGTGCACAGAACATACCACAGCTCCTGGGCAGGGGAGGAAGCAAGAGACAATACTGACATTACAGCAGGAGACCGCAGAGGATACATTTTGTGAGGTAAAATATTGTTGTCAGTGAAATATTTTACCTTGCAAAATGAATCCTCTGTGATCCCCTGCTGTAATGTCAGTATTGTGTTTTGCTTCCTCCCCTGCCCAGGAGATGTGGTATGCTCCGTACATGGTCAGACACAGACAATTTTTAAAATGAATTTTCGTTCGTGGGAAATCCCTTTAATGTGACCAGCTTTCTCTGCCTGTAGACACGTCTCGCATCTGCTGCTGGTATCAGCCGAATGATTCACTGCGCCTGCAAGCAATTCGCACAGGCGCAGTGCGACGGTGTTCCGCTGTTGGTACCGCGCAAGAGGCTGCGTGAGTGTGTATGTGTGTGTGTGTGTGTGGTTCGTACAGTGTATAGAGAGTGTGTGGTGCAACGGTGTACCCCTGGTTGCACCGTGCAATAGGTTGGTACCAGCAGCAGTTTCCATATTGAGACACCTATAACTTGGGTGTCCCAATATGGCGGTCGGTGAACTTCCTCCCCTTGGAATTCTGGGATACGGTGACATCTGGACAGAACAGGAAATGAAAACATTACAAGGCAATTATATAAATAGATTACAGTAGATGCAGTCAGTGAGATTAGTGAGAAAAGCAGGGCTGTGCACCTCCTTACATGCCTTACAAAGAGAAAGCCAGGTCTGACTTTCTTGGGGCATACTTTGTTTTTTTTTCATGCATGATGCCTCCTGCTTATGATTGGAAAATATCATGCAGCGAAAAAGTCATCTCCCCTCATGCAGCCACTATTTCATGATGTGGCTAGTTTAACATTATAAAACTGGTGAAAGTTCATCCTTAAAGGGGATGTTCAACCCTTCTTAAATACTGTATATTTTCAATGTAAAATAAAAACACAGTATACTCAACTCGCATGCCGCTGCTATTCAAGTGATGCTGGAGCCAGGTCTCAAGTCTCAACTGACCTTTCCAATGGAATCGACAGCACCTAACTCAGTGTCATTGGCTGCAAGGCTCAAGTGGTGCCAACATAACTTGATCAGTGCTAGTACTGGAAATGAGTATACAGACTTTTTATTTTAGATTGAGGTATATAATATTTAAGAAGTCTTGGTAGTGGACAACCCCTTTAAGCCATACTCAAGCATTCTCTGTGCAGGGCCTCAGTGTATGAATGGGATTTCAGAAAAACTCATTTATAACAATGTAACATTTACTGCAGTAATCTGTAGTAGTGGGAAAACTGCCTGGGGTAACTATGGCCACAGTCCTTCATCACTTCATGACCCTATTGATTGCTTATTTTGGCGGTCCAGAAAAAATGTTCTGTTCATATTTTATTTGGCTTTGGATTATTGAAAGGTTTAAGGCCTAATTCATTAAGTCTGGCATAACGATTTATATGATTAATTTGCTGGGCCTGTTTTGCCATTCCCGCCTCAGTTTCTTCTACTTTGGCAGATCTAGCGAGGACTGGAATAGAAAAGCCCAAATTCTCACATTTTTTCCTCTACTTTGTGCAAAAATGTTGCAACCCTTCAAGGTGTCTTACATCAGAATTGTAGCGCAAACACATTGATAATCAGACCCATAGTTTCCTGCTTTTTTATATGATGGCTAAATCTAAGAGAAGAGACAGACAGGCGCATAACTCGAACGAAGATCGCAAAGCGATGCTTGGACTGGCCGTCGGCTCTCCCGGCCAGAGCAGGACAGCTACATAGAAATACATACTGTCATGCTTGGGTTGAGAGAGAAGACAGCCAGTCCGAGCATTGCGTTGCGATCCTCGTCCGAGTTATTTGTCCATCTGACTATTCTATAAGAATATGCCATGGAGGGGGCTGAGTTAGGAACCTTTTGATGTTTCTCTTTGCACAGCTGTGTCCTAAGCCGGGCTGTGGAGTCGAAGTCGTGGAGTCGGAGTCGGTGTTAATTTTGGTGGAGTCGGTATGAAATGGACTGACTCCGACTCCTAAAATATATAAAGTAAGGTCCATATATATTTGGACAGAGACAACATTTATCTAATTTTGGTTCTAGACATAACCACAATGAATTTTAAATAAAACAATTCAGATGCAGTTGAAGTTCAGACTTTCAGCTTTCATTTGAGGGTATCCACATTAAAATTGGATGAAGGGTTTAGGAGTTTCAGCTCCTTAACATGTGCCACCCTGTTTTTAAAGGGACCAAAAGTAATTGGACAGATTAAATAATTGTAAATAAAATGATCATTTCTAGTACTTGATTGAAAACCCTTTGTTGGCAATGACTGCCTGAAGTCTTGAACTCATGGACATCACCAGACACTGTGTTTCCTCCTTTTTGATGCTCTGCCAGGGCTTCACCGCGGTGGTTTTCAGTTGCTGTTTGTTTGTGGGCCTTTCTGTCTGAAGTTTAGTCTTTAACAAGAGAAATGCATGCTCAATTGGGTTGAGATCAGGTGACTGACTTGGCCATTCAAGAATATTCCACTTCTTTGCTTTAATAAACTCCTGGGTTGCTTTGGCTTTATGTTTTGGGTCATTGTCCATCTGTAGTATGAAACGACGACCAATCAGTTTGGCTGCTTCTGTCCTGTGTCACATCATCAATAAACACTAGTAACCCAGTGCCACTGTCAGCCATGCATGCCCAAGCCATCACACTGCCTCCGCCGTATTTTACAGATGATGTGGTATGCTTTGGATCATGAGCTGTACCACGCCTTCGCCATACTTTTCTCTTTCCATCATTCTGTTAGAGGTTGATCTTGGTTTCATCTGTCCAAAGAATGTTCTTCCAGAACTGTGCTGGCTTTTTTAGATGTTTTTTTTTAGCAATGTCCAGCCTAGCCTTTTTATGCATATGAGTGGCTTGCACCGTGCAGTGAACCATCTGTATTTACTTTCATGCAGTCTTCTCTTTATGGTAGATTTGGATATTGATACGCCTACCTCCTGGAGAGTGTTGTTCACTTGGTTGGCTGTTGTGAAGGGGTTTCTCTTCACTATGGAGAGTATTCTGCGATCATCCACCACTGTTGTCTTCCGTGGGCGCCTAGGTCTTTTTGCATTGATGAGTTCACCAGTGCTTTCTTTCTTTCTCAGGATGTACCAAACTGTAGATTTTGACACTCCTAATGTTGTAGCAATTTCTCGGATGGGTTTTTTCTGTTTTTGCAGTTTAACCCCTTAACGACCGCCGATACGCCTTTTAACGGCGGTCATTAAGGGTACTTAAACCACAGCGCCGTTAATTAACGGCGCTGTGGAAAAGGTGAATAGCGCCCCCCAGAGGCGCATTTTCTCCAGGGTCTCGGCTGCCGGGGGTAGCCGAGACCCCAGAGAACATGAATCGGGTCGGTTTTTACCGACACCGATGTTGCGATCGCCGTTATTAACCCTATAACGGCGACCGCAACAAAAAAAAAAAAAAAGTTGTGCCATTTAATTTCTCTGTCCTCTGATGTCATCGGACATCAGAGGACAGAGAAAAAGGGTCCCCAGGACCCCCATGTGGCCCCCAATAAGATCCATGTGGCCCCCGGACCCTCCGGTGTCCCCCGGTGCCGGCGCCGTTAAGACAATGGCGGGCGCATGCCCAGTGCGCCCGCCGCTATGTGCCGCTGTGCTGGTGGGGGGATGGGCAAATATTCTCTGGGGTCTCGGCTACCGGGGGTAGCCGAGACCCCAGAGAACATGATCCGGGTCGGTATTCACCGATCCCGGTGTTGCGATCGCGGCTATGCAAGCATAGCCGCGATCGCAAAAAAAAAAAAAAAAAAAATGATTTCTCTCCCCTCTGATGTGATCGCACATCAGAGGGGAGAAAATGAGGGTCCCCCGGTCCCCCGATCGCCCCCCCATATACTTACCGGTGTCCTCCGTCCTCCCGCAGGCCCCAGGATCCCGGCTTCTTCTCCCTGCAAAAAAAAAATGGCGGGCGCATGCGCAGTGCGCCCGCCCATCTGCTTTGGCGGCAGATTCAAATTTTTTTCATTCATTCTCATAAAAGTACATTTTGATCACTGTGATAAACTATCACAGTGATCAAAATAAAAAAAACAGTACATAACCCCCCCATTTATCACCCCCTTAGTTAGGGACATATAATAAAAAGTAGAAATTATATTTATTTTCATTTTTCTGTTAGGGTTAGGGTTATAATTAGGGTTAGGGTTATAATTAGGGTTAAGGTTATAATTAGTGTTAGGGTTAGCATTAGGCTGGTTTCACACATCCGGTGTGCGCCTGACGGCGCCCCCGGCATTTAGCCGCAGCGCCGCATCAGAAAATCTGATGCGCCGCATGCGTTTTTTTTTGCATTGACTTGCATTAGCGCCGGATGGCGCCGCATGTCAATGCGTTGCATGCGGTTTTGTCCGGATGCGGCGCAAATGTACATTGCGGCGGCCGGACAAAACGCTTCATGTAACGTTTTTTGTTTTTGCCGGATGGTTTCTGATGTCTCCGGGCATCAGAAACCATCCGGCAAAAAACCGCATGCGGCCGCCGGCGGCGCATCAGGTTTTCTGATGCGGCGCTGCGGCAAAATGCCGGGGGCGCCGACAGGCGCCCGCCGGAAGTGTAAAAGCACCCTTAGGGTAAGGGTTATAATTAGCGTTAGGGTTAGGCTGGGTTCATACTGCGTTATGGCAGTCCGTTAGACGGACTGCGTTACACCGCGGTATAACAGTCCGTTAACGCTACCATTCACCCCCATTTGAGGGCACATCGCGACGCATGCCGTAAAGCGGCATGCGTTTGCGACGTGCCATCATTCAGTGACGGAGCCTCGGACGCGGGCTGCAGCGTTTGGGCTCCGTCACCGCTAGCGCAGATGAATCATCTGCTGATTCCTCTGCGCTAGCGGGTATAGCATAATGCGATCGCGTTATGCTATACCATTACCAGCCCGTCAACGCTATGTGTTGAACGGGCTGGTAAAACGCAAAATGAACCTAGCCTTAGGGTTAGGGTTATAATTAGGGTTAGAATTAGGGTTAGGGTTACAATTAGGGTTAGGGTTATAATTAAGGTTATAATTAAGGTTAGGGTTACAATTAGGGTTGGAATTAGGGTTGGGATTTAGGTTAGGATTAGGGTTGGGATTAGGGTTAGGGGTGTGTTGGGATTAGGGTTGGAGCTAGAATTGAGGGATTTCCACTATTTAGGCACATCAGGGGTCTCCAAACACGATGTGGCGTTCAAAAAGTCAAATGGCGCTCCCTCCCTTCCGAGCCCTGCCGTGCGCCCAAACAGTGGTTTACCCCAACATATGGGGTATCAGCGTACTCAGGACAAATTGCACACCAATTTTGGGGTTCTAATTTCTCCGATTACCCTTGGGAAAATAAAAAATAGCTGGCTAAAAAAATCATTTTTGAGAAAAAAAATGATTTTTCATTTTCACGGCTCTGCGTTTATAAATTTCTGTGAAGCACTAGGGGGTTCAAAGTGCTCACCACACATCTAGATAAGCTCCTTAAGGGGTCTAGTTTCCAAAATGGGGTCACTTGTGGGGGTTTCCACTGTTTAGGCTCATCTGGGGCACTGCAAACGGAACATGACCCCCACCAACGTCTGCATTCCAAAACGTTATTACTTCCTTTCCAAGCCCTGCTGTGCGCCAAAACAGTTCCCCCCCCCACATATTTGGTATCAGCGTACTCAGGACAAAATGGACAACAACTTTTGGGGTCCAATTTCCTTGTGAAAAATCAAAAATTTGGGACTAAAAAATCATTTTTGTGGAAAATTGATTTTTTTTTTTTCACACCCAGGCATTATAAAGTTTTGTGAAACACTTGAGGTTCAAAGTGCTCACCACAGATCTAGATAAGTTCCTTATGGGGTCTAGTTTCCAAAATGGGGTCACTTGTGGGGGTTTT
Organism: Oophaga sylvatica; assembly: GCA_033576555.1. Classification (NCBI taxonomy): domain Eukaryota; kingdom Metazoa; phylum Chordata; class Amphibia; order Anura; family Dendrobatidae; genus Oophaga; species Oophaga sylvatica. Next base: position 390,822,120 of record JARQOD010000002.1, read on the forward strand.
CCACTGTTTAGGCTCATCTGGGGCACTGCAAACGGAACATGACCCCCACCAACGTCTGCATTCCAAAACGTTATTACTTCCTTTCCAAGCCCTGCTGTGCGCCAAAACAGTTTCCCCCCCCACATATTTGGTATCAGCGTACTCAGGACAAATTGGACAACAACTTTTGGGGTCCAATTTCCTTGTGAAAAATCAAAAATTTGGGACTAAAAAATCATTTTTGTGGAAAATTGTTTTTTTTTTTTTTTCACACCCAGGCATTATAAACTTTTGTGAAACACTTGGGGGTTCAAAGTGCTCACAGTGGATCTAGATAAGTTCCATAGGTGGTCTAGTTTCCAAAATGGTGTTACTTGTGGGGGGTTTCCACTGTTTAGGCGCATCAGGGGCTCTCCAAACGCGACATGGTGTCCAATCTCAATTCCAGCCAATTTTGGTTTGAAAAAGTCAAACGGTGCTGCTTCCATTCCAAGCTCTGCAGTGCACCCAAACAGTGGTCCCCCCCCATATATGGGGTATCAGCATACTCAGGACAAATTGTACAACAACTTTTGTTGTCCAATTTCTCCTGTTACCCTTGTGAAAATAAAAAATTGGGGACTAAACGATCAGGTTTGTGGAAAAAATATGATTTTTTATTTTCACGCCCGGCGTTATAAACTTCTGTGAAGCACTTGGGGCTTCAAAGTGCTCACCACACATCTAGATAAGTTCCTTAGGGGGTCTAGTTTCCAAAATGGGGTCACTTGTGGGGGGTTTCCACTGTTTAGACACATCAGGGCCTCTACAAATGCGACATGGCGTCCAGCCAATTCCGCGTTGAAAAAGTCAAACGGAGCTCCTTCCCTTGCGACCTCTGCCGTGCGCCCAAAAAGTGGTTTACCCCAACATATGGGGTATCGGCATGCTCAGGACAAATTGCACAAAAACTTTTGGGGTCTTGTTACCCTTGGGAAAATAAAAATTGGGGTGAAAAGATCATTTTTGTGGAAAAAATATGATTTTTTATTTTCACGGCTCTACGTTATAAACTTGTGTGAATCACTTGGAGGTTCAAAGTGCTCACCACACATCTAGATAAGTTCCTTAGGGGGTCTAGTTTCCAAAATGGGGTCACTTGTTGGGGGTTTCCACTGTTTAGGCACATCAGGGGCTCTCTAAACGCGACATGGCATCCAGCCAATTCTGCGTTGAAAAAGTCAAACAGCGCTCCTTCCCTTGCGACCTCTGCCGTGCGCCCAAAAAATGGTTTACCCCCACATATGGGGTATCAGCATGCTCAGGACAAATTGCACAAAAACTTTTGCGGTCTTATTACCCTTGGGAAATTAAAAATTGGGGTGAAAAGATCATTTTTGTGAAAAAAAATTTTTTTTTTTTTTTCACGGCTCTAGGTTATAAACTTGTGTGAAGCACTTGGAGGTTCAAAGTTCTCACCACACATCTAGATAAGTTCCTTAAGGGGTCTTGTATCCAAAATGGGGTCACTTGTGGGCAGGGTGGATTTGATTTAAATCAAACTGATTTAAATCACGATTTAAATCACGATTTAAATCACTAGTCAGTAAGGCTTGATTTAAATCATTGATTTAAATCAAAGTTTCTACCAGACCGGTATATCTAATTTCATCATGTGCGATACGCCCCAGACCGGTGTATCTAATTTCATCATGCGCGATATGCCCCAGACCGGTGTATCTAATCCCATAATGCGATACACTACACTCAGCCCTGTATCTAGATACATGCAGTGTGTCATGTGCTGTGAATAATCCCAGTGTGTGATACTCTCCACGTATCTGTGCTCAGTTTATAATACAGCGAGCAGCATGAACTAACAGAATAGATGCTGCCGGTCGTCCTCAGTGACAGCCTACTTGTCAGTATCACTGGCAGTCCCCAACAAAATGGCTCCGCAATGGCTCCGCTCTGTGAGCCTAAACTACATCCTCTGTTATTACAAACACCTAGTAACGGAGGAGAGAAGTCACACGTGATCAGACCCCGCCTGCATTTACTACTGTCGCAATACGAGCTAGCAGTTTATATTTCAGCAGCTGCTCTGCCTAGTGCTTAAAAGTGGAAATACCAAACATTTTAAAATTATTTTTCAGATTTTATTTCTCGATCACCGGCAGTAGTTCTTGCTACTTTAACATGCAAGTAGATGAAGATTTTTAGAATCACTTTTTATATTACTTTTTTCTCCCCAGTTTAATGGGTTAATCATTCATATTTGGACACCACTGTTCTGTTGTACTTAGGAAGGAGAAAAATAATCCTGACCTTAATAACAATTTAAATAGATTTATTCAACTGAAACAATAACAACATTACAGCATAAGTTATTTGCTTAAACAAACATCCATGTTTGTTAACTAATTTGGCTAAACAAAATATATATATATTTTAAGAAACTTAGACTGTCAGCCCAGCCGACACATGAAAAACTTAAATACTACTGTCCCTGCTGTCCTCTGTAGCTCACTCGTCGTCATCTTCATCATCAATGTGATAATATAGGAGAGAAACTGCCCACTAATCCTACAGAAACCTCTGGAAGAGCATGGCATTGTGAATGTTACACATATACAGCCTTTATTCTACTGAGTTAAACAACTCAGCTTTATCTCATGATGGAAGAACCTTTGGATGGTAAAATATTTTCCTCAAAAAGCAGTTTATTGAAAAAAATCCGATTTAAATCAAAAAAATCTGATTTAAATCAAAAAAATCCGATTTAAATCAAAAAAATCCGATTTTTTTGATTTTTTTAAAAAAATCATTGATTTTTATCCACCCTGCTTGTGGGGTGTTTCCACTGTTTAGGCACATCAGGGGCTATCTAAACGCGACATGGCATTCAGCCAATTCTGCGTTGAAAAAGTCAAACGGCGCTCCTTCCCTTGCGACCTCTGCCACGCGCCCAAAAAGTGGTTTACCCCCACATATGGGGTATCGAAGTATTCAGAAGAAATTGCACAACAAATTTTGTGGTTCATTTTTTCTTTTAACACTTGTGAAAATAAAAAACTTGGTTCCGAAGTAAAGCTTTTGCAAAAAAAGTTAAATGTCAATTTTTTCCTTCCACATTGCTTCAGCTCCTGTGAAGCACTTGAAGGGTTAATAAACTTCTTGAATGTGGTTTTGAGCACCTTGAGGGGTGCAGTTTTTAGAATGGTGTCACTTTTGGGTATTTTCTATCATATAGACCCCTCAAAGTGACTTCAAATGTGATGTGGTCCCTAAAAAAAAATGGTGTTGTAAAAATGAGAAATCGCTGGTCAACTTTTAACCCTTATAACTTCGTAATAAAAAAAAATTTTGGTCCCAAAATTGTGCTGATGTAAAGTAGACATGTGGGAAATGTTATTTATTAAGAAATTTGTGTGACATATCTCTCTGATTTAAGGGCATAAAAATTTAAAGTTTGAAAATTGTTAAATTTTCAAAATTTTCGCCATATTTCCGTTTTTTTCATAAATAAACACAAGTCATATCAAAGAAATTTTACCACTAACGTGAAGTACAATATGTCACGAAAAAACAATCTCAGAATCAGCGGGATTCGTTAAAGCGTTCCAGAGTTATAACCTCATAAAATGACAGTGGTCAGAATTGTAAAAATTGGCCCGGTCATTAAGCTGCAAAATGGCTCTGTCCTTAAGGGGTTAAGGATGGCTTGTTTCACCTGCATGGAGAGCTCCTTTGACCTCATGTTTTCTTCACAGCAAAACCTTCCAAATGCAAACAACACACCTCAAATCAACTCCAGCCCTTTTATCTGCTTTATTAAGAATGACATAACGAAGGGATTGTTCACACCTGTCCATGAAATAGCCTTGGAGTCAATTATCCAATTACTTTTGGTCCCTTTAAAAACAGGGTGGCACATGTTAAGGAGCTGAAACTTCTAAACCCTTCATCCAATTTTAATGTGGATACCCTCAAATGAAAGCTGAAAGTCTGAACTTCAACTGCATCTGAATTGTTTTGTTTAAAATTCATTGTGGTAATGTCTAGAACCAAAATTACATAAATGTGGTCTCTGTCCAAATATATATGGACCTAACTGTAATAAATTGGGTACAGTAGTTCAATGCAGAATGTGCTGAATATTTTTTCATAGGAATTTGGGAAAATTATGAATGTCCTATAAATGGCTGTTCTATTCCTGATCTAAGGCTACATTCACACACAGCGTTTTTGCTGCGTTTTTTCTGCGTTTTTTGAGGATACGTTTTTCATCTGCAAAAGCAAATCAACTTTTTAAAAAACCGCATCACCTGAAAGTTTTTTGAGCTCATAGATAATGTTTTCAATAGCAAAAGCAGATTAGAAATCTGCTCTATCTATCTATCAGTCAATCAATTTATCCATATCTGTCTATCCATATCTTATATGTACCAAAAAGATTGAAGCCGAGTAGCACACAGACTAAAGGTACTGTCACACTAAGCGAGATCGCTAACGAGATCGCTAAAGCGTCAGCGATTTTATGACGCAGTAGCGGTCTCGTTAGCGACTTAGCTGTGTGTGACATGTAGCGGCGATGTGGCCCCTGCTGAGATGTCACTAATCGCTTATGAACGTTCTGAGCCGTTTTTTTGGTCGTTGGTGTCCCGCTGGTGAGCCTGAATCGCTGAGTGTGACACCCTTTATGAACGACTTTACCAGTGGCGCAGGCGGGACTAGGTTTTCCCAACGACCGCAGAGATCGCTGATCTCTGATGAGATCTTTGTGTTTGGAAGCTAACTAGCGACCACATAGCGATCGCACCAACGATCTCGCCAGGTCGTGTCGTCGTGATCGCTGGTGCGATCGCTAAGTGTGACAGTGCCTTAACACTCCTTTTGTTTTTTTGTTTTTTTTAGCACTAGTCAGGTACACCTCATAGCTGCCCAAAAGGACGCCTAGGACAGGCATTGCTCGTCTTCAGTAACACATCAACATCAATTGATAGTTGGAATAAATAGACTGCATTCATCACCACATCTTCTTAAGGTGCAGGCTTTATTTTCAAGTGTAGGGGTGTGCAATAAGAGGTTCTGCAGCAGCTGAGGTGTGCAGTATGAGGTTCTGCCCCCACCCTAGGTTTATCCTGGCTACGCCCATGGTGTGAATGTAGCCTGAGGATCTAGGCTTTGTCTTAGTTGAGATAAGTCAGTGCTGCACTCCAGCACCAGTGAAGCTCCTCCTCTACAGACAAGGGTACAAAGTAAACACACTCAGAAAGAAGGAAGGCCTGCACTCATCTCAGAAGAACTGTTAAGGTACTGCCACACTACTCGATCCCGCTAGCGATCTCGTTAGCGTTGCATACTAATGAGATCGCTAGCGGGATTGTTTCTATATCGCTAAATGCTGCCGCATTTAGCGATATAGTTAACGACGCTATCGCCGTTAGCGATCTTCTTAACGACTTTAGCGGTACAAAAGTACCGCTAAATCGCTAAGAAAAGGTGCCACACAGCGATTAGATACTTACCCAGCGGGAGCGCCAGCGATGAAATAGGGTCCGGAGCGATTCCAGCGACGAGCGAGATCACAGCAGGAAGCTCGTCGCTGGAAGCTGCCGCACTGAACAATATCGCTAACGGGATCGCTAAATAGTGACGTTTTTTAGCGATCCCGTTAGCGATATTGTTTAGTGTGGCATACCCTTTAGAGTGAACAGGATAACAAGATTAAAGGGAACTTGTCACCCCCCCCGGCCGTTTTGAAGTAAAAGAGCCACCTTCAGCAGCACTAAGGCAGCAGTCTATGAAGGTGGCTCTTTTTTTTTGTACCCCTGCAACGCTGAAATATTCACTTTTAAAAATCAGTCCCCATACCTTATATGTGTCCCTGAGGTGTGGCTTCTGCCCAGGACTCCTCTTCCTCCCAGCCGTCCATCAAGGCGCTTCAGTGTCGCCGCGCCTCCAACAGCGTTTTTTCACTTTCCTTTCTGTTGTATGGGGCGCCTGCGCTGTAGTGAAAAAACGCTGTTGGAGGCGCGGCCACGCTGAAGCGCCTTGATGGACGGCTGGGAGGAAGAGGAGTCCCGGGCAGAAGCCACACCTCAAGGACACATCTAAGGTATGGGGACCGATTTTTGAAAGTGAATATTTCTGCGTTGCGGGGGTACAAAAAAAAGAGACACCTTCACAGACTGCTGCCTTAGTGCTGCTGAAGGTGGCTCTTTTACTTCAAAATGGCCGGGGGGGGTGACAAGTTCCCTTTAAGGTAATTACTTCTTAAAGCATATTTAAACTTTCAATAAACTGTGCATAAATCAATAGTCCAGTATACTGTATGTTCTCTCTGTATGCTTGATGCTTGTTTGTTTTTTCTTTGAGCTCATATACTTTTGGGAAGCTAGCTTTTATACAATATACAGGGAAAATACAGCAACAGGATTGATGAGGACTTGTATAGGTATAGAAGCCAAAACATCAAGTTATTAGCTCTGTTATCAGTTTCTTTGTTCCTGGAGTATGATGCACAACAAACTTGCTCCCTCCCTCCTCCCCTCTTCATAGACTGTGACGCATTTAGTGAGCTGTACCCTAAGAAAAGCGTGAGATTGGAGATTCAAAGTAAAGCTGTCTAATAACATATTTTACAAACTTTATATTTGTCATCTGTACTATTGATTTATGCAAAGTTTGTTTTATTTCTATCTAAAATTATACAGTGGGGAAAGTATGTATTTGATACACTGTCGATTCCCACCTACAAAGGTTCACTTCAACTGAGAGAAACAGAATCTACAGGAAATGTCTGACTTCTGTAATTGCAAACAAAGGTTTCTGTACCAAATATTCAGTTCTGTTTTTCTATTGTATCAAATATGTATTTCATGCAATAAAATGCATATTATTTAAATCATACAATGTGATTTTCAGGATTTTGTTTAGTCTGTCTCTCACAGGTGAAGTATACAATTGCAGACCTCTCCATTCTTTGTAGGTGGGAAAACTTGCAAAATTGTTGCCCATGTGGTTACGGCTTTGCCTCCAACCCAAGTTAGTGTAGAGAGGTTGTTCTCTAGCCTTAAAATTATTAGGTCAGATTTGAGGTCATCTATGAAGGAGGATCTGATGGAGGCAATTCTATTTCTTAGAACAAATTCATAGACTGCACAAATGTTATTTAGAATGTTTTTGTTGAAAACTGTTTTTTGCCACTTACATAGTTTATTACATAGTGTTAATATATATATATATATATATATATATATATGTAATCGATATTACATAGTGTATGACATATTTACTATTACAGTTTTTTTGTGTTCTAAAGTTGTACTCCATTAAATATATTATGTTCTATCTAGATATCTTGATTATTGTATCATAAAAATGATTAAATGTCTCATGTTCACATTGTACTACAATAAATTTTTCACTTAAATATAAGCAACATATGTCGGAGTCGTGGAGTCGGTGTAAGGGAAATTGAGGAGTCGGAGTCGCAGGTTTGGCTTACCGACTCCACAGCCCTGGTCCTAAGCCCTGTTCTCACACTTGGCGAGAGCGGTGTTACAGTTCCTTACACAGCAGCTGGCCAGAAGTGCCATTTTGCGGAGACAGAGTTAAAGTGGCCAGTTCCCACTTATTTTCTTGATCAGTGGGGACCCTTAGGCTATGGTTCCACGGTCCGGAACCATAGCGCTTTGGACGGAGCGGAAATTCCGCTCCGTCTAAGCCCCGCCCCCTTTATGACACGCGCTCTTTCCGGAGGTGTTCAGGACACCTCCGGAACACCTCCGGAAAGAGCGCAGGGCTACATAGCCCTGTGTTAATTATGTTGCGGCGACGCACCGTCGCCGCAATACGCGAGGACATGCTACGGTCTAAAAAGACGCGCCGCATGTCCGTTTACGCAGGTCTGCCACCTGCGTATTGTTACGCATAGTGGAGACGGGATTTCTTGAAATCCCCTCCACTATGCTGTAACATCTGGACGCTGCGTGTTTGGCGCTGCGCCAGCGCACAGCGCCAAACACGCAGCGTTTCCTGACCGTGGAAACTCACCCTTAGAGTATTGTACCCCACTGATCTTTATATTGTGAAATATTCTAGTGATATGGCATTAATGTGATGGTGAGCAAGGAGAGTGAAAAGCTGAGTAGTGGCTATCAGGAGTAAGTACGTCCTTCTAGAATGGTATTGGCCAAAGTAACCCATTTGAGAAAGACCTCCGCAGATTACCAGTGGGACTAAGGCTGTGGTCAGACTAGTGTATGAGAAATCCATATGGTCACCCATGTGCTATCTCTGTGTCCGTTTTTTTAACTTCCATGTGACATCCTTCCGATATCAGTTTTTATACATCAACAATTTAAAGTGTACCTGATCAAATGCAGTTTCCTTTGTTAATAATGGCAATGTATCCATAAGAATCAGATGCTATAGAAGCAATTCTGTTGGGATCCGATTTCTTGGAATAGAATAGTGCTTGCTGCTAGAGTTGAGCGAAACAGGTCGGTCAGATTCAAAAGTCGCTGACTTTCGCCAAAGTCGGGTTTCGTTGGCCGAAACCTGACCATAGCGTGCAGTCGGCCATGCGGTCGTCGACCCTAGTGCCAAAGTCAGTTTTCCCAGAATGCTTTCAGGCACCTTTTTTCAGCCAATGAGCAAGGACGCACACTGTGGGCAACAAGATGACATGTGCAGCGTCCACCACCATCTTAGAGAAGGGCATTGCAGTGATTGGCTTGCTTTGGGGGGCATCATAGTGTCTATAAAAGCCCTGACCGCCGACCTCCATTTTACGTCTGCCGATCTTAACAGTAGGGAGAGGTTGCTGACGCTGTTTATCAGTAGGGAGAAAGTTATGGCTGTAAAGATAATTTCTTATGTGCTTGTGCTGATAGCAATTGTGCTGTACAGTTAGTGTGCAGTGACAGGGGAGGATTTTCTTGTGTTCAGCAGCGCTAGTTATTAGGCTGCCTGATAGCTGTATTGCTGTGTGTACACTGCTGTGCAGACTGCTTTTTACAAAGTACTAATACTTTTATTTTTTTCTGCACAGTTACCGAAAGTTCATTTTTTCCCACACCGTATAGAGCTGTACGCTCCTCACACACTACCGTGTACCGGCTGGTATCACGGACAAATACATGCTGACTATCTGTGTGCGACTCCGGAAATATATACGGAGATTTAAATTTTCCCCAAACCCGTATACAGCTGGTATCTTCTGATACAGTACCGTATATCTGCTCTTTGTATTACGGTCAAATCCATACTGAGGCTCACTCTGTCTGTGTGTGACTCCGGAAATATATACGGACATTTAAATTTTCCCCTACGCCATATACAGATGTATTCTCCTCATACAGTACCATATATCTGCTGGAATTTTTGGTACATTTTCCCAAACATGAGGAAGTATGGTAGAAGAGGCCGCGGACGTGGGGGGGGGGGGCAGCTGGCACTGATGGTGGTGGTGGTGCTGCATCTGCTGGTAGTAAAAAAAGCACAATAGCACATAAGGCAGTAGGTGTTGAGCCTGCGTCATCGTCTGGCTCCAAAGGGCCTGGAAGGCTCCCTTTTCTGGGAGCAGGTAAACCGCTATTAAAGCCGAGCATCATGAACAGGTTTTGGCTTACATTGCCGAAACAGCCTCCAGCTCTATCGTCTCCTCTGCTGAAGTTTCAAAAAATGCAAGCACTGAGTCGTCAGTGCAGGCTCCGGGTCAGGAACAACACCTTTCCTTGTGTCCTTCACCCCCACCAAAAGTGAAGGATGCGGCAGGCCACACTTCAGATTACTCGATGGAGCTCTTTTCACATACCATGCCTGGGTTATCAAGTCAAATCCTGATTTCCCCAGTCCAAGATGAATCTGACATGGAGTGCACTGATGCACAGCCACTGCTAGATGATTCTGCTGGTACATTCACCCAGAGCAGTACATTGCCCTCGCAGTCTACTGAGCCAGAATCTGACCCTGATGAAACTCAGGTGCCCCTTCCCGCATACGATACCACCTTACATGGTGACACAGAGGAAGGTGCAGATAAAATTGAAGAGGATGTGATGGATGACCCAGTTGTTGACCCAGATTGGCATCCATTGGGGGAAGAGGGTGCCGCTGGCAATAGCTCAGAAGAGGAGGAGGATCCGCAGCAGGCATCGACATCGCACCTGCGGTTATCTGGCAGGCCCGTAGCAGTCCAAAAATGTGTTAAAAAAAAAAAAAAAAAAGAGTTGCAGGACAGCTTGTCAAATTAGCACGGCGTGCAAGTCCTGAAAAGTTTGCCCATAGTAGGAAGAGTGCAGTGTGGCACTTTTTTGACAAAAATCCTATTGATGAGGCAAAGGTTATCTGTAAGAAGTGCGGAAGGACCTTTAGCCGGGGGAAAAATCTCCGAAATTTGAATACCAGTTACATGCTTAGACATGTAAACACCATGCACTTGCAAGCGTGGACGGACTACAAAACCTCACTGGCTTTGAACGGCTACATTGCCAAACTGATCTCATTAGAGATGATGCCCTTCCATTTGGTTGAAAGCGCAGCGTTCTTGGAGCTCATGGCCTACGCTGTCCCACACTATGACCTACCCAGTCGGTACTTCTTTTCTAGAAAAGCCATCCCTGCACTCCACCTGCATGTGAAAGACCGCATTGTCCATGCACTCAAACAATCAGTGACTGGAAAGGTACACCTCACAACAGATGCATGGGCCAGTAGGCATGGCCAGGGACGTTACATGTCCATCACTGCGCACTGGGTTAATGTTGTGGATGCAGGGTCCACAGGGGACAGCGGCGGTGGGACAGTGCTGCCTAACCACGGTATAGGCAACAGTTGGCTGTAGATGTAAGAGCATCCTCCTCCTCCAGAAGCAAAAGCTCGTCGACAGAGCGCAGTCGCATGAGAACTCCATCGACAGCTGCCAGTGTTGCACACGAGGTGTCCTACTATCGAACAGCTAGTGGTAAGCGTCAGCAGGCTTTTTTAAAGATGATGTCTTTGGGCGACAACAGACATACCGCAGAGGTACTTGCCGACTACTTGCAGCAAGAAACTGAGTCATGGCTGGGCAGTCTACATCTTGAGCCAGGCAAGGTAGTCAGTGATAACGGCCGTAATTTTGTGGCGGCCATAGCCCTGGCAAAACTCGGACACATACCTTGCCTGGCTCACACCTTCAACCTGGTGGTGCAGTGCTTCATAAATAATTATCCGGAGTTACCAGCCCTGCTCTATAAGGTGCGAAGACTGTGCTTGCACATCCGTCGCTCACCCGTAGACTCCAGTCGTACGCAGAGGCTGCAGCGATCACTCCACCTCCCCAAGCACCGCCTAATCATAGACGTTGCAACAAGGTGGAACTCCACCATCTACATGGTTGAGAGGCTGTGCGAACAGAGGCAGGCTGTTATGCATTTGTGGGAGGATACAGGGGCAGGTAGTTTTAGGGCAGACATCGAGTTGTCGGGTGTGCAGTGGTCAAAGCTGAAAGACCTCTGTAAAGTCCTTCAGTGTTTTGAGGAATGCACACGGCTGGTAAGCGCAGACGACGCCATCATAAGCATAAGCACTTATGCGTCTGCTCATGCAAACTTTGACGAACATTAAGGATCAGGCGTCTGCAGCGGAGGAGGAGGAGGGAAGCCTTGATGACAGTCAGGCATTGTCTGCTCAGGGAACTGTCTTGGACGAGTTGGAGGAAGAAGAGGAGAAGGATGAGGGGGATGATTATTTTGGGGAGGAGGATGCTTCTCAGGGGCAAGATAAAAAGTTGGCTTGCCAAGGTCAGGTACAGGGTTTGTGCGTGACTGGAGGGATGTGGATTTGACAGAAAGTGCTCCTCCACCCACCACTGGCAGTGCATCATTGACACCTGGAACATTGGCCCACATGTGTGGTTATGTCTTGCGGATCCTAAATAGGGACTCCTGCATTGCCAAATTATGAAGGATGACTACTGATTGGCCAGCATCCTCGATCCACGCTATAAAGGCAAATTACAGAACATCATGCCACAGGAGAACCTAGAGCTAATATTGGCGAACAAACAAGCAACTCTGGTAAACCGTTTGTAAAGGCACTGTCACACTTAGCGATCACGACAACGACACGACCTGGCGAGATCGCTGGTGCGATCGCTATGTGATCACTAGTTAGATTCCAAACACAACTCATCAGCGATCTGTATAACGACCTCTGCGGTCGTTGGGAAAACCTAGTCCCACCTGCGACGCTGGTGAAGTCGTTCATAAAGGGTGTCACACTCAGCGATTCAGGCTCACCAGCGGGATACCAACGACCAAAAAACGGCTCCGAACGTTCATAAGCGATCAACGACATCTCAGCAGGGGCCACATCACTGCTACATGTCACACACAGCTGCGTCGCTAACGAGATAGTTACTGCGTCATGAAATCGGTGACTCATTAGCGATCTCGTTAGCGATCTCGTTTAGTGTGACAGTACCTTAGAGCCATTCCCAGCACACAGCAGCGATGCAGGTTCTACCACGACCGGTACTGGGCAACATTGAAGAGGTGTTCGTGGTGCACACAGCCGAAGTGGCGTTGGAGACAGAGGTTTCATGACCATGTTGTGGACTGATTTCTCGAGTAACGCTCACACGACTGGTAATACTGAATCGATTGCAACAGACAGGAGACCGCAGTTGTCAACTATGGTTCAAAATTACCTCTCCTCCCCTATCGATGTTCTCCCTCACAGTTCATTCCCTTTGACTACTGGGCCTGTAAACTGGACACCTGGCCTGAATTGGCCCAATATGCCTTACAGGAGCTCGCTTGCCCTTCTGGTAGTGTGCTATCAGAAAGAGTCTTTAGTGCTGCTGGATCAATCCTGACAGAAAGAAGGACCCGGCTGTCGACCCAAAATGTTGGTGATCTCACATTCATTAAAATGAACCATGCCTGGGTTTCAAAGGATTTTGTACCACCTTCCCCTGATGACACATAGGTTGCCAGCAAAATGGCTCGCTTTGTCCTCCTCTTCCTCCGACTTCTCCAATTCCTCCATTTGCAGCTGCTGAACGTCCAGCCTACACCTGAACATATGCAAGTTTTTCCACCTCCCTAACTGGGCTGTCCCCCCCACCCCCCAGTGCCGGGGTCACCACATGGCACACCCGGGCAAGTGCCGGTGCCCTGAGCAGGTGGGGGGCCCACTCGTGGGCGACGGCACTGGCACAGGGCCCCTCATAGTACGTCGGTGTCTCTGACGGTGGGGGGGCCCACTCGCGTCAGACACACTGTCGTACTATGTGGGGCCCTGTGCCAGTGCCGTCGCCTACGAGTGGGCCCCCCCTGCTTGCTCAGGGCCCCAGCACTTGCAATTCTTACCTCTCCCTGCTCCACCGCTGTGACGTCTTCCGCATTTCCTGACAGTGACATTCAGGTCAGAGAGCGCGATGACGTCACGTCTGTATGCCCTCTGCATGAACAGTCCAAGTGCAGAGAGCTGGAAGTTGGCGACGCTGAGGAGTCCAGAGTAGTGCAGTGCCCAGCGAGGAGAGGTATTTCATTTTTTTAAATATTTGGAACAGTATATGGGGAGCATTATACACTGGAGAACTATATATGGGGCCCATCATATACTAGAGCATCATATGGGGTTCATTATTTATGGGGCATCATATAGGGCCCTTTATATATGGAGCATCATATGGAGCACATATGGAGCCCATTCTGTATGGAGCAATATATGGGGCTCATTATTCTGTATAGAGCAATATATGGGGCTCATTATTCTGTATGGAGCAATATATGGGGCTCATTATTCTGTATGGCGCACTATGTGGTGGCCATAATACTGTATGGAGGAATATACTGTCCGGTTTTTGAGCTATTGTAGAATTTACAATAGATATCACTCATGTAATGTAAAAAGTGAAGTATTTGGCATTGTACTATACCTTTATTTCTCTTCCGTATCAGAGCATCATGTATTGTGGTATGTGTTAAAGGGGCCCACTGAGACTCTTTCGCCCGGGACCCACGAAAACCTGGAGCCAGCCCTATCCCCCCTCCACAACTTTAGCCAATTAACCCCCAGTTTTCAATGCGTTACTATTATTATAAAGTAAATGAAGGAAGACAAGCTCAAGTAATAAGAATTCATGGCATTGGCATTGAAATGAGCACTGTAGGTGTGTTTACTGTATTCCACTCCCTGCCAACTTTTATTCCCCATTGACTTGCATTGGACCCGACCCGACCTTTTCCGTTAGTCGGCCGACTTCGTTCGACTCGACTTCTGGAAAAGTCGAGCCGACCGAATCCCAACTCGACCCTCCCAGAGCCAAAGTCGTTCATCTCTACTTGCTGCTATAGATGAGCTACTTTGGTCGAGTCGGGTTTCCGACCACCGGACTCTACCAAAATTTGAGTCGGACGGAAAAAAGTTGGAGTTCCGACCGAAACCCGACCCCAATGCAAGTCGATGGGGAATAAAAGTCGGCAGTGAGTGGAGGACAGTCCTCCATTCACTGCCGACTTTTATTTACGATTGACTTGCATTGGGGTCGGGTTTCGGTCGGAACTCCAACTTTTTTGTCGTTAGTTGGACCAATTTCGTACGACTCGAATTTTGGTAAAGTCAGGTGGTCCGAAACCCGACTCGAGCAAAGTCGCTCATCTCTACTTGCTGCCTTTTTTTCCTGCAGACGCTTGGTCTATGTGAAACAACTGTCATCTGACCAGCCCAATGGAATGACATTAGTCAGTGTGGTGTGTGATCATTACTCGGACCTCACACATCTGTATATTACTCATCTGGACGTGCCCTAAGGGTGAGTTTCCACGGTCAGGAAACGCTGCGTGTTTGGCGCTGTGCGCTGGCGCAGCGCCAAACACGCAGCGTCCAGATGTTACAGCATAGTGGAGGGGATTTCAAGAAATCCCGTCTCCACTATGCGTAACAATACGCAGGTGGCAAACCTGCGTAAACGGACATGCGGCGCGTCTTTTCAGACCGCAGCATGTCCTCGCGTATTGCGGCGACGGTGCGTCGCCGCAACATAATTAACACAGGGCTATGTAGCCCTGCGCTCTTTCCGGAGGTGTTCCGGAGGTGTCCTGAACACCTCCGGAAAGAGCGCGCGTCAGAAAGGGGGCGGGCTTAGACGGAGCGGAATTTCCGCTCCGTCAAAAGCGCTATGGTTCCGGACCGTGGAACCATAGCCTATTGCTCATCTGGCTCACTGCTTTACTATAATATTCCCTCTGACGTATCATGCCGTTGTTTGCTCCAGTTTTTCTTTTTTGCAGTTTCATAACGTGCTCTTAGTATAATTATGAGAGACGCTCGGTAAACATTTGCCTATGTTCCTTTGGCATTATGTAATATTTTAATCTATTACCTATCGACTTTTTTGTCTGTGCTGATAGTTTTGTTGAGTTTGCACAGGATAGGCGCAGGAGTGGGAGCATTGGCAGGCTGCCGGGCACAGATCATCTTCTCCGTGGACAGATAAGCTGTTGTCCTGGGTGCGCTATGTATAGGCATTGCTGTACCAGCACACCCGCTGTACAGGCTCGTGCAGCTCCACCGCTCCTTTGTTCTGAGTGCGTTTTCTTTTAGTGATTCTTCAACCGCGTCCCTTCTGTCCATTGTTTAAGATGGTATCTGAAAAATGTTTGACAGACTAAAGTGGTGTCTTAGGGAATAAGGACTCCTTTTTTCTTGATACAGTGCCGCACTTGTTCATGGGCTGTTTCTTGTGCAACAGCTCGGTCATATTCACTGTGCTCTGGGCATTTACAGATCATACTACCGTAAGGCTATGTGCACACGTTGCAGAAATGCGCCGGAATTTTGCGGAGCATTTGCGCAACTCCCCGCCGCGGGTAAAACGCATACGGAATTCGTATGTGTTTTCCCGCAAAATACAAGCGTTTTTAGCTTGCAGAATGCTCGTGCTTTTCCAAGCGATTTGAACCATCGCTTGGAAAAAGTGATTGACAGGTTTGTCACACTTGTCACGCATAGTGCTTCACAAGTGTAACCAACTTTTTACTACTGATGAATGCTAAAAATAATTTAAAAAAAATAAAAATATGAATATACTCACCTCCTGGCGGCCCCCAATCTCCTCAGCGGCGATCCCGGTCCTCAGTGGCGCTGCCGGCAAGTTCTGTTCCCAGGCGTGCTTAGTGAGAATGACCTTTGCGACGTCGCGGTCACTTGACCATGACGTCGCAAAGGTCATTCTCGCTAAGCACGCGTGGGAACGGAACTTGCTGGCAGCGCCGCTGAGGAGCAGTATAACTTGGGGTCCGACAGAGGGTAAGTACATTCCTATTTTTTATTTTAATTCTATTTTTTACAGGAATATGGTACCCAGAGCCTGGAGGAGAGTCTCCTCTCCTCCAGACCCTGGGTACCAACCGCACGTGAAGCGCTTACTTTACACATGGTGGGCATAGCCAGTGAGCGTTTCAATGCAATCCTACGGTGGCGGAATCGCCGCGATTACGCTAAAATAATGAACATGCTGCGTATTTTCCCGCGATGCGATTACGCTGCGGGAAAATACGCAGCATGGGCACAGCAACTGCAGAATCCCATAGGATTGCATGGCATGCGTTTTGTTAGCTTTTTTGTAAGCGTTTACGAAAACCGCGGCAAAAACGCTTAAAAAAAAATCTGTTATATCTGTGAAATTCACAGATGAACACGTACGCATTATAATCTATGGGGCCATTCACATTTCTGTTTTTTAAATTTTGCAGACTGTCTGTCCAGGCAAAAATGGTCGTAGACATGTCCATTTTTACCGCTATCTCACATAAAATCAACCATAGGCTGGGTTCCCATTAGTGTATGGCATCTGATGACTTTCTCATGCGAGAGCATCAGATGCGATATGCTAATGACACACTCGGCTCCTGCTCTGCTGCGAGCGTGAGCAGTGTGCTCAGATCCTCAAGCATGAGAGGATCGCAGCACAGCTGCAGAGGAGACAGAGAAAGTAATTGCTCGATCTCCTCTGCTACCGCTGTCGGCGGAATTCACACTGGTCCTGGATGATATCTGAGTGCAGTGCGATGTTTCTCACGCACCCATAGACTTATATGGGTGCTTGCGATCCGATTCGTGGGTGCAGTCGCAGCATGCAGCGATTGTTTTCGTATGCTGGATCAGCATGAGAAAATAATCGCAAATGTGAGCTGCTCCATAGAGAAACATTGGGCCGAGTGCGATGTGATGTTTTATGTGTAGGTCATACACAGGATCCTCCGTGGCGGATTAGCAGAAGAGGGCAAAGGTTCGTGACCGCTCGTAGGCCTAATCGCCTGTCGATCACGGACAGGATCTCAGCCATGAGCCGCCTGTTACGAAATGTAATTGCCCTTCTCTGCTTTGGTAATTTAATAAACTGTGACCGACCTGTTCAACCCATCCAGGCCTGGTTGTGTATTCTTTATGGGTTTGGTGGGAGTAGGGGGGGGGGGTGAAGGCACTATTTAGGACACACAGGTCTTCCCAGTCATCATGGACAGCACATTGATGGACCGACCGTTCACGGATGATAAAAACGGACACACTGACCGTACACTGATTACACACTGATGGAAAAACGGACCCACGCATCGTTCACTGATGGTAAAATCGGACACAATGGACCGTACAATTTTGACACACTGATAGTAAAAACGGACACACAAACCCACCATGCACTGGTGACACACTGATGGTAAAAACGGACACACGGACCTTACACTGATGGTAAAAACAGACACACAGACCCACCATACACAGGTGACACACTGATAAAAACTGACACACGGACTGGCCATACGCTGCCACTCGTGCCTTTTTTTTTGTGCAAGTGAACATCGAGGGTACAAAAGTGTTCGGTCAACGTGCTGTAATTTCTGCCTACCATGATCAATATCTAATAGATTTGTTATTATAGATTTATGTATTTGAAGAGTTTAATGAGTGTGTTCTCATCAGTGTGAAGGGAGGGGGAGGAAGTGAACTATTACCTCACTAATTGTGAATGATGGACTCTGTGTTATCTACTGCATGGTGTAATCCTGTCTGTGATCATAATGAGACCGTTGAATAGTCTTCTCTATTTTAAGGCTTAGTAACCAGTGTGAAAATTGCAAGATGTCTGTTTTTTTACATTTAAATAGTGATATGGAGAATTTGCAAACAAACATATAATGTAAATCCTGATTTAAAGGGTTGTCCATGTAGTAAAATATATCCAATAGTTCCCCTGTAAAATAAAAATAACATATCCTCACCTCCGTCACAAGGAGGAATTCTTTAAAGGGAATCTGTCACCCCAAAATTGCCATATCAGATAAAGATATGGCTGAATAGTGCGTCCCATAACAAAGCTAATGGTGGGTATCATATATCATGATACCCCCGTTTTCAGATCAAAATACCTTTGTAAACTTCGTTTTTTTTCCCTGTCAATCATGGCAGTCATGTCAGAAGGGCGGCTGTTTTCATGTCCTCCCCCTGCTCCTCGTCATCAGTTGCGTATCGCCGTCGGTGAATCCCACAGACGGCGTTCAGCTTCCCGCAATTGCGCAATTCAAATTCGGGCGGCGCATGCGCAGTGTGCTTTGCCCGACAGTGGGCAAAGAATAAAATCAGTACAGCGCATGCGCTGCTCTTTCCTTGCCCCGGAAGTCGTCCAAGGCAAGCAGACATTTCCGGGGCAAGGAAATTAGAATTGCACAATTGCGGGAAGCTGAATGCCGTCTGTGGAATTCACAGACGGCGATGCGCAACGGATGCCGAGGAGCGTGGGGGGTGAGGACATGGAAACCGCCGCCCTCCTGACCTGACCACCGTGATTGACAGGGAAAAAAACGAAGTTTACAAAGGTATTTTGATCTGAAAACGGGGGTATCATGATATATGATACCCACCGTTAGCTTTGTTATGGGACGCACTATTCAGCCATATCTTTATCTGATATGGCAATTTTGGGGTGACAGATTCCCTTTGATTAAAAAGAAGTTTGTCCAGGTACTGGATAACTCCTTTAAACAATAGAGTATTTTTTAATAACATTTCCCCTTTAATGGAAGTGTCCCATTATAAAAACGTGACATTTAGTATGTATGCACCTATATGCTATGCATACACATACAGTCACTGTGTAAATACTGTGACAAAGTCACTGGTAAAGTGCTGGAGGGGAGATATGTTTCACTGCACTTAATGGCGTCTGTGATGTAAAACCCAGAGATTTTCCTCCAGCACACTAAGTGCGGTGAGGGGTTACAGCTAATTTGTATAATGGGCTGAGTTTTATGTGGACATCCATAGAGAGGATGGGAGGTTGTCCACTGTATCTCCACCCCTGGATGTGGTCTGGGGCTTAAACAGCTGGCCTCTAGAGGAAGCAGTTGTTCAGTGTCTGGAGAGGAAGCACTCCAGAGGATTGTTTGTTTTGAACCATGGGTCTTGCTAACCCTGAGCAGGCGGATCCACGATAATACAAGAACTGTGCTTAGTACTACCATTTGGTTTGATTTTGCCCAGAGGGCCGTATTTACTTTGTGCTTCACCTTGGTTTATGCTGCATCTAATAAACCAAGGACGTTCCGAAAGCAACAGTATTCCCGTGTCTTCCTCCGTATACAGCCGAGTGAGCCGATCTACCACAATACACACACTGACACACTCGCACACATACACACAATCATACATTGGTACTTACAGTGTATATGTCCAATCATAGAGAAATAATAGAAAAATATCAAAATGCAGCTTACCCCCATCCTAGACATCTGCCCTATGGTAAATACGGCACTGCTGTGTTGTGTGCTTTGGCCTCACTTCGCTCAGGTTAACTGTGTAAATATTGTATTAATTATGTTATATAATATTATATACATACACACACAATTCCATGCAAAATTGGAGTATTTATTGGCGCATGTGAACTGGTGGCAAAGTTGTGGCTAAAGGGCAAATGAGCCTTTGTCAAGCAAGTACAGAGTGCCACAGAGTTTTATAGAGACATCATACTATCATAATCATTTCTAGTCAATTACACAGTCAGCATAAAAAGGGAAAATGCAAATACACAGCAATAATATACATAGCAGGCATTCAGTAATAGGACTACATCGTGTTTGGCGTGTACTAAATATCTGAGTAATATGCAAAATTCATTTTATAACCTGTTTAATCTGAATTGTCTAAAGCAAATTGTAATAAAACAAGCGTCTCACCAATCGGGAGAAAATGCCAGCAGAATGGCTGATATCAGCGTCTCGCAGTCTGTGCACAGGTAATATCCATGAGACGCTGATATCTGTGATTGCCTGGCATGATTATGCTAATATGAGGTCGCTATAAACTCTGCATGTTGCACTTTGCTTGACAAAAGCTTGCTTGCTCTTCAGCCTAAACTTTGCTACCTGTTCACATGGGCCAAGAAATACATCTGGTTTTTGCATTGAATTTGCTATTAAGTGTTGCCCACTTTCTTCACTTTGTAACCTATGGGCTGGCACCTATACCCCCACATATACACGCATGCATTTAAATCTTCCAGTTAGAAATTCACTATGCGATTCCCTTTATTTCTGCCTGCGTGTGTGTGTGTATTCATATGTATTACGTGTGTGTGAGATGCAGCAGGGAACACGGCTGTGTGAATGAGCCTGAAGGGTTGGAGGGCGCAGAATGCTGTCGCACGTCCCCAGCGCTCTCGCTGAGTACACACGGAGCAGGTATCTGTCATACTAGGGCGCTGTGACTCTGCAGATGCAGAGCATAATTACAGGCTGTCTGCAGTCACTGTATTATTGATTTATGCTCCCATGTGACATAACCCTTGCTCATTATTATAAAGTCCATGTCAGCTCTCCATATGCTTCACCTACTTGCCTTTTATGCCTTCCAGAAACAATGGCAGAGAATGTATATTCTAAATGCATATTGTTTTCATGCACGCCCGTATACACGGTATTTCTGGGAACGCACGTCCTGCTCGGCCTCAGCGGCTCGCTATGCGTGAGATGCCCTCACCTGGCATCTCCTACATTACCAGCAGCTGTTCTTTCTCACGAACACCCCGGGGAGCTGGCAGTTATGACGGTAACTGTTATCTGTCATAAGCTTCCAATATATTTGTGGTGACGGGGCATCTGAAAAACAATCTTGGCCATAGAAGCCATGCACAACCCTTGTTTGCCAATGTTTATTTTAGTCGTAGTTTCCAAAATCAGGAAATAGCGGTAAAACATGCACTATTGCTGCAATGTATGAAGCCCCCTGATACTTTGGGTCCCGTTCATAGACTGAATGATACCAAGGGATGGCCTGATTCTGTGAGGTCCATTGACTCTTGACCCCAAACTTTATGACCTATGACATTTTCTAAGGCTCATGAGTTCAGTTGTGTTAAATGGGTATTCCCACAATTGAAATATATCACTGTCCATAGAATAGCGAATACCTTACTGCTCGCTGTGCAGGTCCAACCTCTAGGACGCCCAGCAATCCCAAAAACAGTGCTCTGGATGAGGATGGACCTCCACTACGTTCATTGTCTGAGACTGCAGGAAATAGCCAAGCATTGTACTTTCCTTTCTCCCGCAGTCCCTTAGACGAAGAGCAGAGTGGAGGGCGAACACGCACACCTTTGCTTCATGCAGATGTGTTCTCTGGATTGCAGGGGTCTCAGCGATCAGTAGGTCATCCCTGAATACTATAGTTGGGGGATACATTTCCCTTGTCTGTAACGATTTGTATTGTGCTAATTCATAAAGCCTCAGCTAATGTCTATTAGATATGAATGATCTCTACAAAGTTGCTCTTGTCAGTGTTGCCCTCCGTGTGATAGTGAGGGACACGTCTCTGAAAGACGTAGCTGGGATCAACTTTGGGGTGTATTCAGATTATGTGCTAATAGGGGTTGGCCACTTGTGTTGTGGACACGTACTAATATGTCAGTACTACAGGCCTTCATTCTGATACTTGATGCTACCTTCCTCACAGACTGCACTGCTCTTCTGTTTTCAAAATGGCTGCTTGTGGAGGAGCATGTGACTAGACCTGTCCATCTTCCAGTAGAACAATTACTTTCCCATGTGGGGTGTTTTTCAGTTAGAGGAGGCTGATGGCCAGGTTTGGTCACACACTTCTCCATCAAAGGCCATTTTATGGATTAGAGAGCTGTGCAGTCTGTGAGGAAAAGATCAAGAGCAAAAGATCCTGTCTACTTACTACGTCTGGGTGTCCTGAAAATGATCACACCAGAGTGCAGGTTCACTCATCATTGTGGTCTATGGCCCCGACAGGCCCACCAAGCGTGTGACAAAATGCAATGTGAAAGCACCCTTAAATGCAATGTGAAAGCACCCTTAATACTTATATGTTAGAAATATCACAAAATCATGTCCAAAACACATTTGACAAAAATAAAGATAAATTGGACAACCTCTTTAACCACTTAATGACAGTGGCTTCGGGGCCTTAGGTTATGTGCTCATGATCAGTGATTGCTGCAGGTTGGACACTGCGTACTTGTGCAGCATCCAGATGTTACAGCACAGTGGATGGGAATTCAAGAAATCCTATGCTCACTATGTGTCCACACACGCGGATAACCAACAAACATGGACGACATGCGGGCGCTCTCCAGATCGCAGCATTTCAGTTTCTCTTGCGTAGACTCTAGATATTTCTCCCATAGAATGTATTGGATGGGTGAATCTGCATTGTTCAGTGAACACATGCGGATTCACCTGCATTCAATAGACGGCAGCACTTTGGACCCAGCGGACATACACTGCGTCCAAAGCGCTGCTAGTTCCGGATCGTCTGCACCCAGCCTTATTCACTCATTACCGTTTTAAAATGTGTTTTTGCCTGTCTTTTTCAGTGCATTCAATGGGTGAAAAACGCTGGCAAAAACGCACAAAGAATTGACATGCTGCAGATTATTTTCTGCATCAAATCTGGAAGTCAAAAATACTCAATGTGCGCATGACACTTCAGGTTTCCCATTCACTTTGCTAACATCAGGTTTTGCAACAAATCGGCGCAGGAAAAAAAAATACAAAAACGCACCAAATCGGCAATGTGTGCACACAGCCTTATAACTTCCTAACAAAAAAATTTTTTCACAAATTGTGCTGATGTAAAGTAGACATGTGGGAAATATTATGTATTTAATATTTTGTTTGACATGGCTCTCTGATTTAAGGGCACAAAAATTAAAAGTTTTGAAATTGCAAAAGTTTCCAAATTTTCGCCAAATTTCCATTGTTTTCACAAAGAAACGCAATTCATGTTGAAGAAATTTTACCACTATCATGAAGTACAATATGTCACGAGAAAACAATCTCAGAATCAGTGGGATACGTTGAAGCGTTCCACAGCTATAACCTCATAAAGTGACAGTGGTCAGGAAGGTCAAAATTGGTTCTGTCACTAAAGGGTTAACAGACAACCTATCAACAGTAAGCAGTTTGTTTGGTTTTTAATATATACATATATACAGTCATGGCCAAAAGTTTTGAGAATGACACAAATATTATATTTTCACATGATCTGCTGCCCTCTGGTTTTTATGTGTGTTTGACAGATGTTTTTATCACAGACAGAAATATAATAATTGCAAACATATGAGTAACAAAAGCTTATATTGACAGTTAGAATGAGTTAATGCAGCAAGTCAATATTTGCAGTGTTGACCCTTCTTCTTCAGGACTTCTGCAATTCTCCCTGGCATGCTCACAATCAACTTCTGGACCAAATCCTGACTGATAGCAGTCCATTCTTGCACAATCAATGCTTTCATTTTGTCAGAATTTTTAGGTTTTTGTTTGTCCACCCGTTTCTTGATGATTGACCACAAGTTCTCAATAGGATTAAGATCTGGGGAGTTTCCAGGCCATGGACCCAAAATCTCTATGTTTTGTTCCCTGAGCCATTTAGTTATCACCTTTGCTTTATGGCAAGGTGCGCCATCATGCTGGAAAAGGCATTGTTGATCGCCAAACTGCTCTTGGAGGGTTGGGAGAAGTTGCTCTTGGAGGACATTCTGGTACCATTCTTTATTCATGGCTGTGTTTTTAGGCAAGACTGTGAGAGAGCCGATTCCCTTGGCTGAGAAGCAACCCCACACATGAATGGTTTCAGGATGCTTAACAGTTGGCATGAGACAAGACTGGTGGTAGCGTTCACGTTGTCTTCTCCGAATGAGGCGTTTTCCTTATGTCCCAAACAATTGAAAAGGGGATTCATCAGAGAAAATAACTTTACCCCAGTCCTCAGCAGTCCACTGCCTGTACCTTTTGCAGAATATCAGTCTGTCCATGATGTTTTTTCTGGAGAGAAGTGGCTTCTTTGCTGCCCTCCTTGAGACCAGGCCTTGCTCCAAGAATCTCCGCCTCACAGTGCGTGCAGATGCACTCACACCTGCCTGCTGCCATTCCTGAGCAAGCTCTGCACTGCTGGTAGCCCGATCCCGCAGCGGAAACACTTTTAAGAGACAGTCCTGGCGCTTGCTGGTCTTTCTTGGGCGCCCTGGAGCCTTTTTGGCAACAATGGAACCTCCCTCCTTGAAGTTCTTGATGATGCGATAGATTGTTGACTGAGGTGCTGTAACGGGTCTGGGAGGCGGAACCTCTGAGCTACTATACAAAGGGGCAGTCCTTGTAAGGGAGCGGGTGGCGACCAGAGTGGACGGGCAGGTAGTCACCGTAGATAACCGGGGTAGTCTCTGGATGAACGGGCAGGAGGTCACGGCAAGTGACCGGGGCAGTCTCTGGATGAGTAGGCAGGAGGTCACGGCAAGTGACCGGGCAGTCTCTGGATGAGTAGGCAGGAGGTCACGGCAAGTGACCGGGGCAGTCTCTGGATGAGTGGGCAGGAGGTCACGGCAAGTGACCGGGGCAGTCTCTGGATGAGTGGGCAGGAGGTCACGGCAAGTGACCGGGGCAGTCTCTGGATGAGTAGGCAGGAGGTCACGGCAAGTGACCGGGGCAGTCTCTGGATGAGTGGGCAGGAGGTCACGGCAAGTGACCGGGGCAGTCTCTGGATGAGTAGGCAGGAGGTCACGGCAAGTGACCGGGCAGTCTCTGGATGAGTGGGCAGGAGGTCACGGCAAGTGACCGGGGCAGTCTCTGGAAGAAGGTAGATACGACCTGTGATGGCTGAGCCTCCCGGTAGGCTAGCAGGACGATAGAAGATGAGCGCTCCCAGGTGAGCGAGCGAGAGTCACTGGAATAGCAGAAGATCACAGCCCGTGACGGCAGAGCCTCCAGGTAGGCCAGCAGGCAGGTAACAGATGAGCGCTCCCAGGTGAGCGGGCGAGAGCCACTGGAATAGCGGAAGATCCCAGCACGTGACGGCAGAGCCTCCAGGTAGGCCAGCAGGCAGGTAACAGATGAGCGCTCCCAGGTGAGCGGGCGAGAGCCACTGGAATAGCGGAAGATCACAGCACGTGACGGCAGAGCCTCCAGGTAGGCTAGCAAGCAGGTAACAGACAGCAACCTGGCAGGAATCAGACAGGTATCTGGCAATGACCCTGAGGACTGAAGCAGAGTAGTGAACAGTGCAACATTGCTCGGGCACCTCCATTTTGGAGGAGGTGCCTTATGTAAGGTGAAGTCCTCCGGCCATTGGCCGGGGACTCCTTAGGATGACGCGCGCGGCCCCTTTAAGAGGGGAGGCAGCGCACGCACGCGCGCCCTAAGCCCAGTGGCAGGAAAGGAGCGCGCGCCGCCAGCAGAGCGGCAGGAGGACGCCGGACCCGGAGCAGAGAGGTGAGGGGAACAGCGTCCCTGCCTGGCAGAGGGCAGGGACGCCGGCGCTACAGGTGCAATCTTTCTAGCTGCGATACTCTTCCCTGTTAGGCCATTTTTGTGCATTGCAATGATGACTGCACGTGTTTCTTTAGAGATAACCATGGTTAACAGAAGAGAAACAATGATGCCAAGCACCAGCCTCCTTTTAAAGTGTCCAGTGGTGTCATTCTTACTTAATCATGACAGATTGATCTCCAGCCATGTCCTCATCAACACCCACACCTGTGTTAATGGAGCAATCACTGAAAAGAGGTTAGCTGGTCCTTTTAAGGCAGGGCTGCAATGATGTTGAAATGTGTTTTGGGGATAAAGTTCATTTTCTAGCCAAATATTGACTTTGCAAGTAATTGCTGTTAAGTTGATCACTCTTTATAACATTCTGAAGTATATGCAAATTGCCATTAGAAAAAGTGAAGCAGTAGACTTTGTAAAAATTAATATTTGTGTCATTCTCAAAACTTTTGGCCATGACTGTATGTCGCCATATGTTTCCAGAGGTATGGTCCTTTTTTATTACATGCTAATTTTTCTAATCATTATAAGGGGCGTGGCTCGTAGGGTAATTAGGTAATTATGCAGTACATAAAGACACGCCCCTATAAAAAAAAATCCTGTAAGCCACACCATTTTGTAATGAGCAAAAAGGGCCAGAACTCTGTAGTTTGTTTTTTAAAAGGCGTACTCAGGGGAGCAGCGGGAATAAAATAAGAGCAATAATTGACCACTTTCGACTTGGTGACGGGTCCTTTTTTAGTTGCAGCTAAAAAAATTGTGGTTTTTTTTTTTTTTTGTAAGTGATTTTATGTTGGTTTTGTGATTCAATAGTTGACTACACTGTTTTTAGAGGTAAATATGTAAATTAATGTGTTTCGCCTGTTAAAACTGTGGAGCTAATGATTGTTCCATAATAAAAAGTTAAGGTAGTCCTTTTCCTTATTCGGTGTAGTAACAGCATAGCGTGATATTCTGCTAGTCTGCTTTGGCTTGTCATAGCCAAAGTCGCCATGTAGAGACTTTTTTTCTTGCCAAAATTTTTCAAAGTATAAAATCTGTCCAGGACATTTACTGCTCTTTCTGCTCATTTACATAGATTTTTGCTCCATTAATATATGAAGCTTGTTAAGGAAGTCTGGTGATTTGCCATGGGAAGTGCCAGATGTTTCTCTCTCAGCCTAGATGTGGCCATCGGAGCCCCTCTATGCCACAGAAAGTCATCTTTAAGCAAGCTGCAGATTTCCATCATAATTTGTACCAATTTCTGTAATATACATTTTAGTAGCATTATTGGTCTTTAGGAGGCCCCAACCCTACTGGTAAGCCCCACACACTCTTCAAAAAGCTAATGAGCGTGGTGGAATACAGGAAATTGTCTCCAATATTGTCACAAATATGGACCGCGTCATATTTTATTACTTTTTTCTAACAGACCATGAAAAAATCCCCCAGAGCATTTTTACTACGCTTACTAAAAATAACAAACAAAAACACAATAAAAAGAGCATGTAAACATACATAAGCTAACATCTTCCAAAAAATGCAGATTGTAATAAATTATGATCTCTTTTCCGAATAACTTCTATCCACATTCTGTTGTTTTCAGACTCGGAAATTCAGAGGAAGACACCATGGAGAGTTATCTCTTAAGAATGCTGGCATCTGACTGTAGTCCGACATTACTACGCCCCCGGAGGAGACGAGTGACCTGCGCGGCGCGGCCATACTTGTTGTACTCGCTAACATGCTGGAGCATTCTCTTCTCCATGACAGGTGATTCCTGGATGTAGGATATCACAAGGGTGTGCCGATCTAGTTCTATAACAGATGTGCTCTCGTCCAGAGGCACACCAGAATTAGGGGGTGCAGATTTCAGGATATTTTTGCTAATTCCCTAGTCTCTATTAGCATGGAGAAAGTACATGGCGGATACTTCTAGTTTTGCTTCTCTAGAATCTAGGGCTGTCTGATTTTCAGCAGAGGACATGCCGGGCACGCTGGCTGTACGGTGGCACACTCCTTGGTACAGACCTAGCCCTACTATGCTTTCTTTGAAGTGCTTTTATAGCGTTCAAATCCCTGATTAATCCTCATGTCTAAAGCAAGTGAAAAACAAAATAATTTCTACATCTGTAAAGCTGTTTTTATTTCCTTGCCAGTTAAAGGGTTAATGTCTCCCATCAAGCCTGAGCATCCTAAATTGTAGACTTGTACACATTCCCTGTCGCCTCACATGAGCATCTTCGGCTTATGGAGTGGAATCAGGTCAGAGCCTCCCCTCCAAAGTGTGCGTGTGGGGGAAGGGGCAGAATCTCCTAGTGTCGGACACACAAGCCTGTCTCATGCCGCGGGACGGAGCGATGGTGCCAAGTGATGTCATCACGACTAACTAATGGCTATCGGTTACATTGGTAAAAGGATGTGGACCCCTTTGGAGGCATATTTGTTTTTTTCCTAAATGCATGCATTTGGCTAAAATCATTGTTGCTATTGGGGTTCATTAAAAATATTGAACCTTTTGCTTTCATGTTGCACTATATGGGTATATATGAGTTTACTGAGAATCCGTCCATCAGTTTGACTTATGATTTATAACAACATAGGTCAGCTTGATTTTCATAAAAAAGCTGAGATGAGCTCTGAAGGAAAATAAGCGTTATAAACTTTCCCGTCAGAACCAGCTCACTAATGGATCCTCAGCTAACTCATTCTGCAGGCAGCAATGCACAGTGCAACACTAAGGCTATATAGGGCAAACGGCGCAATTTATTTAATGAACCCCAATTTAAAAAACGTATTACTATGACTTGTATGGGTGGATTGGCGTATGGCCAATTGAATGGAGCCGAAGAAAGAAATCTCATTCACACCCACCTACCTGCTGTGAATACAAGTTTTGGTTGACTTTAGCCACACATACATTTTATGTATTCTTTGCACCTTTATTATTAACTGCAACTCCCATGAGTTTGAGCAGTTTGCATCAGGAGTATAAATAACTGCTATATGCACGCAAATTGCCTCTTCAAAAAAAAGAGGACTTGTACTCTATAGCGCCACCTATCGGAAGTAGCGATCCTACAAGTCACAATAAACCCTTTAACGAGTCTTGTAATATGACTTAGGATAAAAGCCAAATCAGTATCTCCATTTGCAGACACGGTGTTTCGGACTATTGGTCCTCGTCAGTGCAAAGTAGGAGAGATCTGATTTGGCTAGATGAGAGGCTATGCACATCATTCAGTTTTCAAGAAATGGCCATATGTGCTAATTTTCTCAGCCTAGTCACCTTCATAAGCAATCGTGTAGTATGCGGATTGCTTGTATGAGAGGTAATAAAATGGATGATTGCGTTCAGTTTAACTCTTTAGGTGTATTTACACTGGCCACTTATTGGGAATGAGCGTTCCTAGGAATACTTTTTGATGATTGGTGTAAACAAGCTGTCAGTCACCCAATGAATGAGCAATATGGAACATGGGCTGCTAAGAAGACTGACAGTCTATACATTACAGATCGTTCTTGCGCATACAAATGGAGGTGGCGTAAATAAACAGGCTATTAAACGTCCAATGGTCAGATTTTATGTAGCCCTGTCAGGTCCGATTCCTTAATAGTTCATGATAATTTAAAGCACCACTTCAGCATTTTTTATTGCAGTGCTGGAGTGGTGCTACTAACGTAAGATCCCTGCATCTAATATTCTACTTACCACCTGCCATCTTCAGCTCTTCCCGATGCCTCTCCAGTTCCGCGCCGCCATCTTGAGACCGCAGCTTTTGATTGACTGGTAGTTAGAGGTAACGGTCTCAAGCTCTCAATGCAAGTCTGAGAAACAGAAAGAAGCTCTCCTATATTTGCATTGAAAAATTACCTCCGGCTCTCCCAGCAAACACTGGAGCGATCCGGTAGGTCACAAACTGCTGGAGAGCGAGCGGAGCGGCACGTTTAACAACAGAAGACGGCAGATTCTAAGTATAAGACTAAGCCGTACATTAGTAGCACCACTCCAGCACTGCAATAAAAAAACAATGGAGTGGTGCTTAAAGGAAATAAAAGGTCTGGAGTTGAGACTCATGGTAGCATTTACATTTGGTAGCTGTTCATGAAACGCTCAAGATACTGTGCAAAGGAGTATCAATGCAAGTGAAGTAGACCACCTTCAGGCTGAAGAAAAGCAAACCTATCAGAAAAGATCGCAGAAACTTTGGGAGTGAATAAATCCACAACTACTTGTGCTATATAAGTGCACTCGAGAACTTAGAAACACCAAAAGGACTAGGAGAGCGCTGGAGAAAGGCCCCATCCACAAGCTGTAGTCAAGTCAAGAAGATTATCAAGGAGGTAAATTTATCATTACCGTTGGTCTACAATCAGATGCCTTCATGAAAGTAAATCTTGAAGGTTTCTCTCAAGAAGCAAACCGGGTCACTGCTATATACTGATGATGTGACTGTGGATAGAAGTGGCAGAAGGACTTGTTAAAGGGAATCTGTCACCCTAAATTGGCGGGATATTTAAATGATGGCAGTCAGGTCAGATGGGCGGTGTTTTGGGTACTTGCCTTAACATGTTGTTCGCCGCTGTCTCCATTATTTCTGGGAATTGTAGTCATTGCCCTCCATATAACGCGCCTGAGCATTGCAATCTGCGGGCAAAGCATACTGCGCGTGCGCAATTCAAGGTTGCAATGCGCAGACGCGTTATATGAAGGGCAACGACTACAATTTCCAGAAATAATGGAGACAGCGGCGAACAACATGTTAAGGCAAGTACCCAAAACACCGCCCATCTGACCTGACTGCCACCATTTAAGTATCCCGCCAATTTAGGGTGACAGATTCCCTTTAACTTCATAGATTGTGATCTGGTTCAGATAACAAGAAACATAAGAAGAAAGCTACCGAGTAGATGCGCCAAATTGATTAAGAGGCTGGTTCCTTCATAAGAAATGTTCTGCAGTTGGGGACAGGAGTACTGTCATGTGTGCATCGCCACGAAGATCGTCGCGGTTGCACATTCTGACTTCTCACAGCTGAGTTGCTGTTTCTTTGTGTTTGGCAGTTAGGGAGTTAATTCTGTCTGTGCTCAGTTCTGGGACTGGGTGCAGTTTCTCCCGGCTGCAATTAATTATTTGTTGATTGGTTTCCTTTAAATCTCTGGTTGTCTGTGTTGGGAGTTGCCAGTGAAATTCTTCATGCAGACCACAGATAGGATTGTATCTGTATAGACTTAAGTTAAAGAGCTCCTTAGTTGTTTTAAGCTCACCTTGCTTAGAGTTTAATATCCCAGATCATTTATGTTCCTTCTGTGTTTGAGTGTGTATGCAAGTCTGTGTTTTCTCCAGTCTGTCTTATATGTCTAATCTGTGTATTTAGCAGAGATCAGCCCATATCCCTTTGGTGGTAATCAGAATCCTTCTTAGGACTGATTACAGATTTCAGGGACTGATAGGAGACAGGGTTAGGCTGGAGACTTGGACCTCTGAACCATTATCAGTACCTCCAAGGTGAGGGATTAGTTAGGACCCCAGTTTAGGGTCAGGTTAGACCCCCGGTCCTCCTCTTTCCTGTGACAGTGTATCAAGTCCTCAAGATTAACCCTGAGTTCAACGGATATCGTGTCAGGTAAATCTATTCTATATTTACATGCTGATGTTGCTAATCTATATGTTGTATAGAGTGTTGTTCTTTTAAGAATAGTTTACTGACATCGTACACATATCATAAGACCGCGTGACATTTTCACTGGCCCATAAAATTATTCCCAGTTGCCATGGATCCAGTAGCCCAGCTGGCTCTGCAGTTGCAGGGATTATCCATGGAGCTGACGGACATTAAGTCCAAAGTTTTGTCTCCCTCGGAGCAAACCAGATTTGAACCTAAAGTAGCTCTCCCGGACAGGTTCACTGGTGGGCGAGACAAATTTTTTACCTTCAGGGAAGCATGTAAATTGTATTTTCGGCTTCGGCCTCGATCATCAGGGAGTGAAGAGCAGAGAGTGGGAATTGTTATCTCGCTCCTACAAGGGGACCCTCAATCCTGGGCCTTCTCCCTTCCTCCGGGATCCCTGGCTCTACAGTCAGTAGATCGATTTTTTACTGCCCTGGGTTTGGTATATGATGACCCAGATCGGGTCTCTCTTGCTGAGACAAAATTACGTAAGATACAGCAGGGAGATCGTCCGGCGGAGGAATTTGCTTCTGAGTTCCGTAGATGGGCCACAGATACTCAGTGGAATGACCCAGCTCTTAGGAGCCAGTTTTGTCATGGGCTTTCTGACAAATTAAAGGACGTTTTGGCTCAGTATGATTCTCCTCCATCACTGGAGGCTGCTATGGCCCTAGCTATCCGTACTGATAGACGGCTCCGGGAGAGGTGCGAGGTAACTCCGCCCCCTGTTGTTACTCCACCTACTACTAAAGTCCCTTATGTTGAGGTTCCCCTTGTCTGTTCGGAGGAGCCTATGCAGTTGGGAGGGACATCATTTCGTAGGAGGGGATTGGCGGTACGCCGCAGGACTAGAAGGTGTTTCTTCTGCGGGAAAGAGGGACATTTTGTTGGGGGATGTCCATCCCGTGCCTTGTTGAGCAAAAAGTCGCCGGAAAACTGTTAATCCCAGGTTGTGTGGTGGACGACAACCTGGGAGTATGTATTTCGTCCGCTAGTTCTTCTCAGTTCCTTGTACCAGTGGAGGTGGTGGTTGGTACGAGAGTGGAGAGATTTTCTGTTCTTCTTGATAGTGGGTCCGGGGCTAATCTGGTTGACGCTCAGTTTGCTCAGGCTCAAGGTATGCATCTGAGTGTATTGGTCAAACCGATCCCTATATTCTCCATTGACGCCAGGCCTCTCGGCCAAGGTAGCTTTGTTCATGAGGTTCATAACATTGACCTTCGGGTAGGGGCAATACATAGGGAACTATTATCTTGTTATGTGTTGGAGGGTCTACCTACTCCTATTGTGTTGGGACTTCCTTGGTTGGTTAAACATAACCCTGTGATTAATTGGTAGTCCAGAGATATAAGCCAATGGGGGGAGTTTTGCAAAAGTAACTGCATGAACACAGTCATCAGTGCGGTCGTGCCTAGTACTTTGCCTCCTTTTTTGGAGGACTTTGGGGATGTGTTCTCTGAGGAGGGGTGTCAGGAGTTGCCTCCTCATCGCGTGTATGACTGCTCTATTAATTTACTTCCTGATGCTAAGTTACCTAAAGCTAGGTTATATAACCTTTCTGGTCCTGAGAGGCAGGCTATGAAAGATTATATTTCGGAAAGTCTGGCCAAAGGGCATATTAGACCGTCATCTTCCCAGTGGCCGCGGGGTTCTTCTTTGTGAAGAAAAAAGATGGAGGCCTACGCCCTTGCTTGGATTTCCGCGAACTTAATCGGATTACTGTTCGAGATCCGTATCCACTCCCTCTGATTCCTGATCTCTTCAATCAAATTGTTGGCGCCAAATGGTTCTCTAAATTGGATCTCAGGGGGGCGTATAATCTGATTAGGATAAAAGAGGGGGATGAGTGGAAAACGGCGTTTAACACGCCGGAGGGACATTATGAGAACCTTGTCATGCCTTTTGGTCTGACTACTGCACCAGCAGTATTCCAACATTTTGTTAATGACATTTTTCGTCATCTGGTGGGGCTGTTTGTGGTCGTATATTTGGATGACATTTTAATTTACTCACCAGATCTTGTGTCTCACCAGGAGCATGTGAGACAGGTGTTGCAGATCTTGCGAGACAATAAACTATACGCCAAACTGGAAAAGTGTGTATTCGCCGTACAGGAACTTCAGTTTTTGGGTTTCTTGGTGTCAGCCTCCGGTTTCCGTATGGACCCTGAAAAGGTGAGAGCAGTGCTTGAATGGGATCAGCCAGAGGATCTTAAGGCTCTGCAGCGTTTTCTGGGGTTTGCTAACTACTACCGGAAATTTATTTGTAATTTCTCATCTGTTGTCAAACCTCTCACTGACATGACAAGAAAAGGGACGGATTTTTCTAAATGGTCGGACAAAGCTTGCCAAGCTTTTTCCTCTTTGAAAAAATGTTTTGCTTCGGCACCCGTTCTCATCCAACCAGATGCATCACAGCCGTTCGTTGTGGAGGTGGACGCGTCTGACGTAGGGGTGGGTGCAATATTGTCCCAGGGTCCGTCCCTGGTAAATGGCATCCGTGCGCTTTCTTTTCTAAAAAATTGTCGTCCGCCGAAAGGAATTATGATATCGGCAATAGGGAACTTTTGGCCATTAAGTTAGCTTTTGAAGAATGGCGTCACTTTTTGGAGGGGGCAGTCCACCCGGTCACCGTCATTACTGATCACAAGAACCTGCTGTATTTGGAATCTGCTAAGCGTCTGAATTCCAGACAAGCTCGATGGTCGTTTTTACCAGGTTTAATTTTGTTGTCACTTATCGCCCTGGATCTAAGAATGTTAAGGCGGATGCCTTGTCTCGCAGTTTCCCAGGGGCCGGGAAAATGGATGACCCGATTCCTATCCTTCAGGAGGGGGTGGTAGTGTCGGCTGTATGTTCTGAGCTTGAGGAGGAGGTGTTAGAGGCTCAGGGGGACGCCCCTGCAGGACCTCCAGGGAGACTGTTTGTCCCAAATCAGTTGAGACAAAAGGTTATTGAGGCACATCATAATTCTGCTTTAGCAGGACATCCAGGGAGTAAGGCTACTTTAGATCTCCTTTCTCGCCGGTTTTGGTGGCCTAACGTTAATAAAGATGTTTTAACTTTTGTCGCGTCCTGTGGGGTTTGTGCTCGCTCTAAGACCCCTCATACCCGTCCGTCTGGGACCCTCTTACCCTTGAAACTTCCGGAGCGTCCATGGACTCATTTGTCTATGGACTTCATCACGGACCTTCCTCAGTCGTCAGGGAAGACTGTCATACTGGTGGTTGTTGACAGGTTCAGTAAGATGGCACATTTCATTGCTCTTCCTGCCCTCCCTAATGCTAAAACTCTGGCGCAGGTGTTCATTGGGGAGATTGTGAGACTTCATGGGTTGCCTTCTGATGTGGTGTCAGATAGGGGGTCTCAGTTTGTGTCCAAGTTTTGGAGGGCATTTTGTTTATGTCGGGGGATGCAATTGTCATTTTCCTCGGCTTTTCATCCGCAGACCAATGGTCAGACAGAGCGTCTGAATCAAAGCCTAGAGACTTATCTTCGGTGTTTTGTCTCAGAGAACCAGGAGGACTGGTCTTCTTTCTTGCCTCTGGCAGAGTTCGCTCTTAACAACAGGCGGAGCGAGTCCACTGGTAAGTCCCCGTTTTTTGGGGCATATGGTTTTCATCCCCAGTTTTGTACATTCAATGGGGGGGGGCCCTTCTGGGGTTCCTGAGGAGGAGCGTTTCTCGTCGTCACTTGCTTCAGTGTGGAGAGGTGTATTGAATAATCTGAGTGCTATGGGGAACCGTTATAAACGTATGGCTGATAGGAGGAGAGTTTCTGGTCCAGATCTTAATGTGAACGATCTGGTATGGTTGTCTACCAGGAATATAAAACTTAAAGTTCCCTCCTGGAAGCTGGGCCCCAGATTCATCGGGCCGTACAGGATCAGTTCCATAATTAATCCTGTGGCATTTCGTCTGGACCTCCCTCCTACGTTTAAAATTCATAATGTGTTCCACAAGTCATTACTTAAGAGGTACGTGGCACCAGTCATACCATCACCTCTACCTCCTCCTCCAGTGGTGGTCAATGGTAACTTGGAGTTTCAAGTGTCAAAGATCATTGACTCACGTCTGAATCGCCGGTCCCTTCAGTACTTGGTGCATTGGAAGGGGTATGGTCCAGAGGAGAGGACGTGGGTTCCTGCGTCTGACATTAACGCAGATCGTTTGGTGCGGACCTTCCACAGAACTCACCCGGGCAAACCTGGCCCTGAGGGTCCGGAGGCCCCTCGTAGAAGGGGGGGTACTGTCATGTGTGCATCGCCACGAAGATCGTCGCGGTTGCACATTCTGACTTCTCACAGCTGAGTTGCTGTTTCTTTGTGTTTGGCAGTTAGGGAGTTAATTCTGTCTGTGCTCAGTTCTGGGACTGGGTGCAGTTTCTCCCGGCTGCAATTAATTATTTGTTGATTGGTTTCCTTTAAATCTCTGGTTGTCTGTGTTGGGAGTTGCCAGTGAAATTCTTCATGCAGACCACAGATAGGATTGTATCTGTATAGACTTAAGTAAGGGTGAGTTTCCACGGTCAGGAAACGCTGCGTGTTTGGCGCTGTGCGCTGGCGCAGCGCCAAACACGCAGCGTCCAGATGTTACAGCATAGTGGAGGGGATTTCAAGAAATCCCGTCTCCACTATGCGTAACAATACGCAGGTGGCAAACCTGCGTAAACGGACATGCGGCGCGTCTTTTCAGACCGCAGCATGTCCTCGCGTATTGCGGCGACGGTGCGTCGCCGCAACAGAATTAACACAGGGCTATGTAGCCCTGCGCTCTTTCCGGAGGTGTTCCGGAGGTGTCCTGAACACCTCCGGAAAGATCGCGCGTCAGAAAGGGGGCGGGGCTTAGACGGAGCGGAATTTCCGCTCCGTCAAAAGCGCTATGGTTCCGGACCGTGGAACCATAGCCTTAAAGAGCTCCTTAGTTGTTTTAAGCTCACCTTGCTTAGAGTTTAATATCCCAGATCATTTATGTTCCTTCTGTGTTTGAGTGTGTATGCAAGTCTGTGTTTTCTCCAGTCTGTCTTATATGTCTAATCTGTGTATTTAGCAGAGATCAGCCCATATCCCTTTGGTGGTAATCAGAATCCTTCTTAGGACTGATTACAGGGTTCAGGGACTGATAGGAGACAGGGTTAGGCTGGAGACTTGGACCTCTGAACCATTATCAGTACCTCCAAGGTGAGGGATTAGTTAGGACCCCAGTTTAGGGTCAGGTTAGACCCCCGGTCCTCCTCTTTCCTGTGACAGTGTATCAAGTCCTCAAGATTAACCCTGAGTTCAACGGATATCGTGTCAGGTAAATCTATTCTATATTTACATGCTGATGTTGCTAATCTATATGTTGTATAGAGTGTTGTTCTTTTAAGAATAGTTTACTGACATCGTACACATATCATAAGACCGCGTGACAAGTACATTTCTGTCGTAATTCTGTCTTGGTGTAAATTATGATGAATGAGTTAGCCATGCCCCCTCCAACTAAGCACCACCCTCTTTCATAAAGTTGTGAATAATGTAAAAATAAAAAAAATTTGGCCTAATTACAAATTGCACAAAAATGTTTGTGATATTTCAGTTTTACGCCTGATGAATCAGAAGCCCAAATGTGTCTGCCCATTTATCCATTGTTCTTTGTTGAGTTCTCAGTCCTACTATCAGCCCTTGTACAGAGATCCAGTGGATATTATCAGTAAAATACGAAAATGCATAAGAAACGCCTGCATAAAGTGACCAAATAAATAGTCCTGACCTCTGAGTATTACAAGCATACTACATTTATAGACAGCCCTTATTGCCCACTGGCTCATCAAATGTAAATGTCCCAAACCCTGTAAGGAGCCTCCTGCTTCAAAGCCGCCTGTAGCGGAAAATCAGATTCCACAAGTCATTGTTTCAGCCAACCTATAATCCAACTGTTAATGAGTTAAAAAAAAAAAAAAAAAAGCTTCTTTGTGCCTAACCATTGATAAAACATACACCTTACAAATGGCGTGCAAATTAATGCATGGACATAGGTTATCATGCTGCTCACAGTGGGCTATTTACTAGAATCCGCCTAATAAATTTATTGCACAACATGGTGATTTTTTCAGATTTTGGAAAATCACCCGCTTCTTCTATATATTCAGCTGTTGTCAGTTTGTCGGAATGCCAATAATTGGTAGCATATAATATACAGTAATCTATTATAATAGCATCCAGGTAAGCGGTGTCGGTGTGCTCTAGTAGTGATATACCTATGGATGCAAAGCTTCTTACATTTTGTACATGTACAGAGGACTGCTGCTGAATGACGTCTGTAATCAGGTATTGATGACATTCATGTAGTTTTCTCAGGCGTAAACCGCAAAAAATAGGAGTCGAGATGTGACTTTATATTCACGAATCACATTTATTTATTTTTAAAGGGTTTTCTCAAGTTTAGAAATGGGTAAAATTTGCAATTGTTTGTAAGAACAATATTTAATTCTATAGTTTACAGCTAGTTTCCTAGGTTATCTGGGAGTCACTCATTCTAGGTATCCATCCACTCTAACACTGCAGGGGGGCAGTTTCCTAGGCAAGGAGCGCGTGGCTCAACCACACTTAATGCTTTAGTTTGGTTTGGTTGCTAATTACATAAAATATAACCATACTTTGACACTCCATTTGCTGTCCGAAAATACCAGTACATGTAAAAATACCAATAGTGATATCTTATAAAATGAATGGATGCACAGCTGTGAAACTATTTAGAAAAGCAATCCCAGAAATGCAATAATGGACACAACACTGATCTACATCAGAGGCTTCAAACTAAAATGAGATCCAGGGCCACTTAGAAAAATCACGGTAGAGCACAGTTCGCATTGATAAATTTTGGCCGTGGCTAAACGGCATGATAGAGGTCGCGTACCAAAGTCCGATTTGCGTAGCTACAACATCACAGTGTCATACAAGTAAATTGCATCATGTTGAGATGCCTATTGTGCTGCAAAACCACAGCCCGGTATGATGGCCCCATAGGCCGTCTGTATACAGTATGATGGCCACATAGCCCCCTATATAAAGTATAATGGCCCCACAGCTTCTCTATACACATTGTGGTCTCCACAGCCCATAAGTATGATGCCCCCAATAGCTCCCTACATACAGTATGATGAACCCACAACTCCATTACATATAGTATAATGGCTCCACAAGTCCTTTATACACAGTATGTTGGCCCCATAGCTCCCCTACATATAGTATGATGGCCACACAGCCCACTACATACAGATGGCTTCATAGCTCCCCTATACAAAGTATAATGGCAC
Source organism: Oophaga sylvatica (assembly GCA_033576555.1). Lineage (NCBI taxonomy): Eukaryota > Metazoa > Chordata > Amphibia > Anura > Dendrobatidae > Oophaga > Oophaga sylvatica. The sequence goes on from JARQOD010000002.1 coordinate 390,860,868, forward strand.
CCTATATATAGTATAATTGCTCCATAGCCTCCCTACATACACTATAATGTCCTCTGTAGTGCTAACCTACTGCCATGCGGCGTGCGTACAGCCCTGTTGCTTGGATATCCCTTCAGGCGGGTTGAGGCAGCGCCAGGTGGTCCCTCTGCCACGTGACCCAGACTCTTCAGCCGCAAAAAATTGCTGTGGGGGCCGCATGCAGGCAGTGTGTTTAACAGCCGTCATCTACATACAGCAATGAACTGACTTATGTATAATAATCTTTATATAGTGCCAACATATTCTGCAGCACTTTACAGTTTAACAGTTTCAAACACAACAGTCATAAGTAACAATGTTAACAATAATACAATAATTTAAAGCAAAATAAGCCGCCCCTGCTCGTTAGAGCTTACAGTCTACAATGAGGATGTATGATAAATCACCTAATAGTGTAAGCCATAGAGTAGTGAATAGTAAAGGACAATACACTTACACAGGCAGAGGAGCTCCTTCATCCGAGTGGCGTCCACCCTGACGCGCGTTTCGGCTTTGCACCTTCGTCACAGTGGTCCATTATGATGTGAACACTACCTCTCGTATATCCTTGTTATTATTTTTAAACATATTACGTATGGACCCTCTTTATGTTGTTTCAACACATTGACTCATTGCACTGGCACCTTATTTGTCTCTACAACAATTTTATATCATTGTGTTGTTTTGGCTATGTTATTTATCAAATTGCATGATTTCAATTACATTATGCTAGCCCCTTTTTCGTTCCTCCTTCTAGTACTACTTCATCTCCTGGGTGTGCGGCCCTGTTTTTATATTTTACAAATAGTTTTTATCATTGTGTTGTCACCCCTGTTATTGCTTGTTTCCAATAAAGGTAATTTTGTTATCACTATCTCTTATATTGGGACTTCTTTGATCGCCCCCCCCCCTTTTTTTCCTTCATGTAATTTTACCGATTGTCCCCTCTACTCTATATAGTCCAGTCTGTTGGGTCACATTACTCACAATGTTGGTTACACCCATATTATATATATTGACCTATCTATAGAACTTTTTTTATTCCCTTGCTATATATTATCATGTGTAGTTTATTGTAAAGCTTTCTATTAACCTAATAAATAAATGAAAACATTTTTTTTGGGTAACCAGCAAAAGTAAAGCAGATAGCTGATATTATCAGGCTGGGAAGATCTCTTGTTATTGGGCCCTTCTCAACCAAAAAAATACCAGCCTGCTGCCACTCCAGCAGTGGAGCATTACATGAGATTTAAAAAAATAAAATATTAAACAAAAACACAAGTTCAAATCACCCCCTCCTTGCCCCATTAGAAATAAAATAATAATAAAAAAAATACACCGCCACTTTCAGAAATGTCTGATCTATCAAAATATAATATAAATTCATCTAATCGGTAAACGGCGTAAAGAGAAAAAAAAATCAATTACATTTTTTTGGTCGCCGCAACATTGCAATAAGAGGAGATCAAAACATCGTATCTACCCCAAAATGGTATCAATAAAAATGTCCGCTCCTGTCGCAAAAGATAAGCCCTCACCCAGCCCCAGATTCAGAATAATGAGAATGTTACTGGTCTTGGAAAGTGGCGACAAAAGCAAAATATTTATTTTTTACAAATTTCTGTATTTTTTTTTCACTACTTAAATAAAAAAAAAAAACTATACATGTTTGGTAACTGCATACTCTTTCTGAGCTGAGGAATCATATTGTCAGGTCAGTGTTACCATATATTGAACATGGTAAATGAAACACCCAAAAAACAATTGTGGAATTGCACTTACCGTATTTTGCAATTTCACCGCACTTGAAATTTTAAAATGAGTGGTGTCATTTAAATTTGCCACTCGTCCCGCAAAAAACAAGCCCTCTTACATCTATATGGCTGGAGAAATAAAAAAAAAAGTTTTGGCTCTTGGAAGAAGGTGAGGAAAAAAAACTAAAACAAAAATGGAAAATCACCCAAGGCGAAGAAGTTAAGGTTTGGTGGAGGAGAGATAATACTGTGGGGCAATTTTTCAGCTGTTGGTCTGCCACATTTACCGTATATACTCATGTATAAGCCGACCCGTGTATAAGCCGACCCCCCTAATTTTGCCACAAAAAAACTGGGAAAACTTATTGACTCGCGTATAAGCCTAGGGTGAAAAATGATTATGCCCCCATATGATGCTCCACAGATTATGCCCCCATATGCTCCACAGATTATGCCCAATATGCTCCACAGATTATGCCCCCATATGCTCCAGATTATGCCCCCATATATTCCACAGATTATGCCCCTGTATGATCCACAGATTATGCCTCCATATGTTCCACAGATTATGCCCACATATGCTCCATATTATGCCCCATATGTTCCACAGATTATGCCCCATATGCTCCAGATTATGCCCCATATGTTCCACAGATTATGCCCACATATGCTCCATATTATGCCCCCATATGTTCCACAGATTATGCCCCCATATGCTCCATATTATGCCCCCATATGCTCCAGATTATGCCCCATATGTTCCACAACTTATGCTCCATATTATGCCCCCATATGCTCCAGATTATGACCTATATGTTCCACAGTTTATGCCCCCATATGCTCCATATTATGCCCCCATATGCTGCACAATTATGCCCCATAGTATAGGCCTCATATGCTGCTGCTGCAAAAAAAAAAAATGACATACTCACCTCTCGTCGCTGGGGGCCAGGTGCCGGTGTCCTGAGCAGGCGGGGGTGTCACCGCTCGCTCAGGACCCCGGCACCTGAGATATTTACCTGTCCCTCGGTCCACCGCAGCGCACTAATCCCTCGGTCCGACTCCTTTGTATGTGAATGATCAGGCAGGAGGCGGGGCGCACACTAACGAAGTCATCGCGCCCTCTGCCTCATCATTCACACACAGAGGAGTCGGACCGAGGGATTAGTGCGCTGCGGTGGACCGAAGGACAGGTAAATATCGCTGTACTCACCCCTCCGCTGCGCGTCCCTGCAGTGTCTCCTCTTCTCCCGGCGCTCTCCGCAGCGCTTCAGTCCTGCAGCGGTCACGTGGTACCGCTCATTAAAGTCATGAATATGTGCATATTCATGACTTTAATGAGCGGTGCCATGTGACCGCTGCAGGAAGGAGCCGGAGATCGTGGGAGAAGCAGGGGGGCTGCAGAGACCGAGGCCACGGAGAGGTGAGTATAATCCGACACCCCGCTCCCCCTCCCCCGCCGACCCCCGTATATGACCCGCGTATAAGCCGAGAGGGGGGACTTTCAGCCCTAAAAAATGGGCTGAAAATCTCGGCTTATACATGGGTATATACGGTAGTTCAGTGAATGGGGTAGTAGTAATATATCATCAATTTAGACAATGGTATGCTTCCAATTTTGTGAGAACAGTTTATGGATGCTGGACCCGAGTGCACAAACCAAGGTCCACAAGGCATGATTTGGTGAGTTTGGTGTGGAAGAACTTGACTGGCCCATACAGAGCCCAGACCTCAACACATTGAAATCCTATGGCCTGAACGGGAGCGAAGATTGTGAGCCAGGCCCTCTCATCTAACGTGACAAATGATCTTCTGGAGACAAATAGTCAAAAATTCCCATAGAAATACTCCAAAATCTTGAAAGACAGGAAACTGTTATTGCTAGAAAGTTAGAAGCAACATCATATGAAGGTCTGTGTATTTAGATTAGGATGTCATAAAAGCTGCTACATACTTTTGTCCATGTAGAGTTAATGTTACAAAATTTAGGGAGAATTCACACTCGGCAGATTTTGTTGCAGAAAGTCTATTTATGGTAATTTTTTCATTGGGGTTGTTTCTGATGAATGGGACAGTTTCAGAAGTTCCTGCAACAAAATCCACAGCAGATACGCAATGTATGAATGGTTCCTTGAATGGCTGTCATTATCAACAATTTGGTGTTCATTTTCTCCCATGTCTTTCTTTTTATAGATGCCGGCCAAAGCGATTCTTTATGTCAAAGAGGTAGAATTTTCTTTGGGTTTGGTCTGAGGACTAATCATACTCCCTCCTGGACGGTGGCTGACGGCCTCCAGTCTGTTTACTCCTGCCATGATTCTTGCTGTCAAAACCACTCCTGCAATGTATTCTGGATGTTAAAGGGCACATGTGTCCTCGCTGACTGTAGGACTCCGCGCAGTTGTGTGGCAACTAAGATGCGCTCTAGAGACTCTCTCTTAGTAGAGATATTTAGGGAAGGCTCATCACAGACTTCACTGTATCGCCACTTTTCAGATACTTCAGAAGAAAGAGATGAAAAATTTCACAGGGAATGGTGGAAAACTGGGGCACCAGCCAGACATAAAAGACAATTGGCTGATGGAAAGGATGAAAAAGAACCACAAGTTCCAGAAAATGGGTTGAAGGGACAAAGACCGCTGTCAAACAACATACCCCAAGATGACTTGAAAGAATTAGGAGCAAAACAAATAGCGGAAGTAAGTGAATTCTTATAGTAAACGATTTAGAAAAATTTGGGCTAATGTGCGATTTTCATGTTCCTAGTTAGTAATATTTTGTTGCACCTCATATAATTACACATTATGGAACTACTTTGAACGATGCACTAAACAAGCAGTGACTCTTTTATTTTAAGTTTTGGTAGTATTACTTTTCATTAGCATCTTCAAAGCCTTATCAAGCAATTTTACATTTCTAAGATTTCTTTTCATGAAAAGAGATTTTCAATCTTTTCAATGCTTTCTTATAGACTTATATGTAGTGTTTTAAAAATTGTATTCATCACATATGATTACACAACGCTTCACTTCAATCCTTGCAGCAATCCTCCACCTTTATAGTGAAAAGTGCCTTTACATTATTCCTATGTACAGTCATGGCCAAAAGTTTTGAGAATGACACAAATATTATATTTTCACATGATCTGCTGCCCTCTGGTTTTTATGTGTGTTTGACAGATGTTTTTATCACAGACAGAAATATAATAATTGCAAATATATGAGTAACAAAAGCTTATATTGACAGTTAGAATGAGTTAATGCAGCAAGTCAATATTTGCAGTGTTGACCCTTCTTCAGGACCTCTGCAATTCTCCCTTGCATGCTCTCAATCAACTTCTGGACCAAATCCTGACTGATAGCAGTCCATTCTTGCACAATCAATGCTTTCATTTTGTCAGAATTTTTAGGTTTTTGTTTGTCCACCAGTCTCTTGATGATTGACCACAAGTTCTCAATGGGATTAAGATCTGGGGAGTTTCCAGGCCATGGACCCAAAATCTCTATGTTTTGTTCCGTGAGCCATTTAGTTATCACCTTTGCTTTATGGCAAGGTGCTCCATCATGCTGGAAAAGGCATTGTTGATCGCCAAACTGCTCTTGGAGGGTTGGGAGAAGTTGCTCTAGGAGGACATTCTAGTACCATTCTTTATTCATGGCTGTGTTTTTAGGCAAGACTGTGAGAGAGCCGATTCCCTTGGCTGAGAAGCAACCCCACACATGAATGGTTTCAGGATGCTTAACAGTTGGCATGAGACAAGACTGGTGGTAGCGCTCACCTTGTCTTCTCCGAATGAGGCGTTTTCCTGATGTCCCAAACAATCGAAAAGGGGATTCATCAGAGAAAATAACTTTACCCCAGTCCTCAGCAGTCCACTGCCTGTACCTTTTGCAGATTATCAGTCTGTCCATGATGTTTTTTCTGGAGAGAAGTGGCTTCTTTGCTGCCCTCCTTGAGACCAGGCCTTGCTCCAAGAGTCTCCGCCTCACAGTGCGTGCAGATGCACTCACACCTGCCTGCTGCCATTCCTGAGCAAGCTCTGCACTGCTGGTAGCCCGATCCCGCAGTTGAAACACTTTAAGAGATGGTCCTGGCGCTTGCTGGTCTTTCTTGGGCGCCCTGAAGCCTTTTTGGCAACAATGGAACCTCTCTCCTTGAAGTTCTTGATGATGCGATAGATTGTTGACTGAGGTGCAATCTTTCTAGCTGCGATACACTTCCCTGTTAGGCCATTTTTGTACATTGCAATGATGACTGCACGTGTTTCTTTAGAGATAACCATAGTTAACAGAAGAGAAACAATGATGCCAAGCACCAGCCTCCTTTTAAAGTGTTCAGTGGTGTCATTCTTACTTAATCATGACAGATTGATTTCCAGCCATGTCCTCATCAACACCCACACCTGTGTTAATGGAGCAATCACTGAAAAGAGGTTAGCTGGTCCTTTTAAGGCAGGGCTGCAATGATGTTGAAATGTGTTTTGGGGGATAAAGTTCATTTTCTAGCCAAATATTGACTTTGCAAGTAATTGCTGTTAAGCTGATCACTCTTTATAACATTCTGGAGTATATGCAAATTGCCATTAGAAAAAGTGAAGCAGTAGACTTTGTAAAAATTAATATTTGTGTCATTCTCAAAACTTTTGGCCATGACTGTAATCACGCTACCTGGTGCCCTGCTTTTGCTTCCTGCTGGCTCCTCCGCTCCGTTTGGCCTTCCTTTCTTTCTACATCCAAGATGACCACCTCTGTGGAATGGGGAGTGCAGTGGTAAGTCTAAACTATGCCCCCTCTTCTTTTCCGATCCTGCAGCACAAGCAGGAGAGGAGGTGTTTTAGACTTCAAACTGCCCCATGCCACTGCAGCGGCCATTTCGGAAGTAGGAGGAACAAAATGAGTATCTAAGAAAAGGAGGTAGCTTGAGGCAAATGAAGGGCATTAGTTGACTATACATGAAAAGCGGCATATACTTGAATGTGTATGCTGTAGTGTAAACTTGTGGAGACGCCGAGAAACAAAAGCAGTCAAAGGTCAAAAGTAGAAAAAATAGAAAAAACTTTATTGATATAATAGGATAAAAGTATTACATAACAGGTGGACCCTGCATGTGCCACAACACACAATAAAAACACAGCAAGGGAAACCATGTGTGGTAACATGGATATAATAATGCCTCTTATTCCATATGTAATTAATATTTCACATAGCTGAAATGCATAGGTAAGTATATAGAGGTAAATAAAGCATGGTGATGTCATACATACCACTAAAGTCACCAATGTGAGACCACACAGGTTACCCTTGCCGCCCCTTGGGGCGGCAAGGGTAACCTGTGTGGTCTCACATTGGTGACTTTAGTGGTATGTATGACATCACCATGCTTTATTTACCTCTATATACTTACCTATGCATTTCAGCTATGTGAAATATTAATTACATATGGAATAAGAGGCATTATTATATCCATGTTACCACACATGGTTTCCCTTGCTGTGTTTTTATTGTGTGTTGTGGCACATGCAGGGTCCACCTGTTATGTAATACTTTTATCCTATTATATCAATAAAGTTTTTTCTATTTTTTCTACTTTTGACCTTTGACTGCTTTTGTTTCTCGGCGTCTCCACATATTGTATATGCAGTTGGTCTGCTACAGTCTGGCAACTTTTCAGTTTGCTACTTTATAACACTATGTTATTATATCTCCTATGATGATATATTACTTCCAGTAACTGATATGTTGATCTATGGTGTTATGTAGTGTAAACTTGACAGATGTCAGGGGATGGAAGGATCGGGCATGTTCATTTCAACGTGCCTGATCTTTTGTTTTCACAGGACTTAATCCACTGTGAGAAGTGCCTGGCTGATGTTCATCCTATAGATGTCTGATGTTCTGTGAGCATGTCTGTGGGAGGATCAGATGGAATAGCTGGCAGCTAAATCAGCGTTTAATGAACAGCTAGTGTATGGCATTCATAGTGCATCTGTCTTTCAGTTTTTCTCATCTGTACAATGTCCACTTTTGAAACAGACAGCACATTGATCTATAAAGATACATTTTTAATGTGTGTTGTGACAAAGTCACTGGCACAGTACTGGAGGGGAGATATGTTTCACTGAGGTTATTAGCTTCAGTGATTTGAAACCTAAACGTTTGCTCCAGCACACTATGTGTTGAGAGAGTTTAATCTGCCATTTTATGGGCTGGGTTTATGCGAGCAACCATAGAGCAGGTGGGAGGTTGTTCACCATATCTCCACCCAGGGTGTGGTCTAGGATATAAATAGCCAGCCTTTTGAGTCATTAGGTGTTCAGTGGGTCTGGAGAGGCTAACTCCAGAGAGGTAATAAAGCACCAAAAAAAACAGTACTATATAGAATATTGTGAGACAGTGAAGGAATATGTGTTGAATGGGGTGTACATTTCACCTAGGTATAAGGGAAATGTGTGGCTTTGTAAACCTAGTGGTAGAGAAAGGTCACTACACCTCACATTCAGCCCACACTGGCAGCTCAGGCCTGAAGCCGTTCAGCTGTTAATTAGGAGACCAGAAGTAGGTGTCTGCAAACACAATCAGGGAGCTGGCTTAGTCTGGACACAGGAGGTGTCCCGGCACAAGAAGCAGTCTCCAGGAGTGGGAGCTGGCTTAGTCTGGACACAGGAAGGTGTCCCGGCACAAGAAGCAGTCTCCAGGAGTGGGAGCTGGCTTAGTCTGGACACAGGAAGGTGTCCCGGCACAAGAAGCAGTCTCCAGGAGTGTGAGCTATCTCAGTCTGGGTGCAGGAAGTACCCCGGCCACAGGAGTAGTCTCAGTGAGAATCCGTGCGAATAGCGGCTGAATAGGAGTGGATCTCTCTCAAGTCTGGACGCTGAAGGGGCCTTCAGACACAAGGAGGAGTATCTGTGAAACTCCATACTGGTAAACTATATCATATGTGTTGTTTTGGGCACAGACTGGTAGAGTCTGGACCCGGATAAATAGGGAAATCGATCTATGTGTAATTAGTGGCTAGACAAGCCTAGGTTTTCTGTTTATGCTTTATTTTTATCTGTTTGCTGTGGACTTTAATAAAGCTGGTTGCGGCCAGTTTTACACCAGAACTGCTGTCTGAATGAACTGTTTTGTGCCATTCTGTCTACCCAGACAGCGATCCTAGAGCTATATCCCCTGGAAATGCTACAATTGGCGGAGAATGCTGGGGCAGCGCAGTGGCTGATACAGTTAGTGCTGGAGTGTGCATGCAGCACAGTGGCTTAGAGACAGCAATAAAGGTGAAGTCTGTTGAAATAGCAGCAGAGAAAAAAAAAAAGTGTGTCAGCAGAAACGTCTGTTTGGAGCAGTCTTAAAGAGACAGGAGCCCTAATAGACTTTGCAAAGAAAAAAAAAAAAAAAAAGTGTCTGCACAGCAGAGCTGAAATTTTCTGTGGAAAAGACTGTGGAGTGTGTATGTCTTGAGTGAAGACTGCCGTTGTTGAGACAGAGAAGTCTGACAGCATGGATGACAGCATGGAGGCGCTGTTTGAACAAATGGCGCAAGTTAATGTGCAACATAAGACTGCCGTGGTTGAGACAGATAAGTCCGCAGTATGGAGGAGCTCATTGAGTACCTGGTACAGGCCCAGCGAAGCATGCAGCAGGCCCAGCGGAGCATGGAGCAGCAGCGCCTGCAGCACCAGCAGCGCATGCAGCAGGCCCGGCAGCAATTCCTGCAGCAGCAGCAGGAGAATAACCGGTTGTTGGAGCAGATTGCAGCTCTCAGCACCTCGTCCCAGAGTAATGTTGTGAAGGCACCTGCCTTGTCCGCTGTAAAGAAGGCGGTAAGACGGTCCCTGAAAAAGATGACACCTCGTGATGATGTGGAGGTATATCTCACTAGGTTTGAGGGACTGGCAGAGAAGGAGAATCTGCCCCTATCTGAATGGGCCATGATGGTCGCACCCTATCTGATTGGAGTGCCCCAGGTGGCCTATGCTGACCTGAGCGAGCAGGACAGCCAAGACTATGCCAAGCTGAAAGCGGAGATTCATGCCCGGATGGGTGTTGCGGTGACAGCCCGTGCCAGGGGAGTTCATGACTGGAGATACAGTTGGGAGTCTGCAGTCAGCAGGCCTGATAATGGAGTTGAAAAGGTGATAGTGAACCGCTACACCCGAGCATGTCCTCCTGAGGTACAGCCGTCTGAGAGGTCGTCACTTCAGAGTTCCCGGACGCCGAACTCTCCCGGTAAGAGCGTTCCAGCTGTTGGGGACATGGGGTATGCTGATAAGCGGGTTCAGGCCCGAGGGGACATATGGGAGGGTGATTGTGGTGGACAGTGTTGGAGATGTCGTGAAATTGCAGCCGGCTGTCCAATAGAGGGGGAGCCTATGTGTTGTGATGTTGGCGGATCCCTCTCTCCCTGCGCAGAACCTGTGTGTGTGTCCACCTCAGCCGAAGAAACTGGACCACAGGTGTCCCCGGTGGTTGTAAATGACTGCCCAGTACAGGCCCTCTTGGACTCAGAGAGTCCAGTGACTTCCGTATGTGACAGCCTGATTGATAGGGACTTCATCCCTGATAAGCACCTGAGTGTGGTGTGCGACCATGGAGACACCAAAGTCTACCCAGAGACTGTCGTGGACTTGATCCCCAAACGCGGGGAGGTTTCATGTGAAGTGGGGGTAGTGAAGAACCTGGTGCAACCCGTCATATTGGGTAATGACTTTCCCCAGTCTAAGGATCTCTGGGGGAAAGATGTTTCTGATGGACAGTGTGATGAAGCTCCTACTGAGGGTGCGCAGTCCCGAGGGGCGGAACACAATGTTAGTGGGCCGTTAAACTTGTGTGATGATGATGATAATGATGACCATGATAATGATGCTGATAATGATGATGATGATCATGATAGTGATGATGATACTGATCATAGTCATGATAATGATGTTGATAATAATGATGACTGTGATAGTGATGAAATTCCTTTGCAGGTGATGTTGGGAGACGAGGATGGTGGTTCTCGGGAACCGAGTGTCCCTGACTTGCCTGTGTCCTGTGACAATTTTGAGAGTGAGCAGTGGCGAGACCCCACTCTTAGGACGGCACAGGAAAATATGATTGTTCTAAATGAGGTTTCCCAGGAGCCTGGCTCTGAGGAGAGGTTTCCTCATGCTGCCATGGACAATAGCCTATTGTATAGGGACACTGAAGTCCAGGGAGAGGTCGTGAGTCAGCTCCTAGTACCTGAGCTATATAGAGGTATAGTGCTGGGGTTGTCACATGGTCACGTGCTTGAGGGACCAGATGGTGAAGTTAGTGTTGTGGATGACATGTTAACTAAGGTTCCAGATCAGGATGTGAATGAAAATGAATTGTATAACCCTGACAGTGGGCAGGATATGAATGAAAATGAATTGTATAACCCTGACAGTGAGCAGGATGTGAATGAAAATGAATTGTATAACCCTGACGGTGAGCCAGATGTGGCTGACAGAAGAGGGTCAGATAGTGATAGTGAATCATCTGATGACCATAAAGCAACCAGTGCAAATGAGGAAGGCATGGTAGCACAGGAGGTACGTGAATTTCTGAGGAAGAGTCAGCAGAAGTGTTCTGATGTGCCGGGTCGTACTTCTCTGGCCAGGCACTATATCGAAACTGAGCCCGGCCCTAAGGTCAAGATGAAACCGTGCAGGATACCCGAGGCCCGCAGAGAGTATAGGCCTGGGAGGGTACAGGGTAGTGCGGATGCTTCAGATGAAGAGAAAACTGACGTTGGCTATGACAGTGGTGAAGATGAAGCTGATGAGGGCCATGACTGGTCCAGAGTTCACTGTCTCTGTTGGATTGTTGACCAGCCCTCCGGTCTGGATGACCAGCCCTCCGGTCTGGAGAAGAGGGAGGGGATATGTGAGACAGTGAAGGAATATGTGTTGAATGGGGTGTACATTTCACCTAGGTATAAGGGAAATGTGTGGCTTTGTAAACCTAGTGGTAGAGAAAGGTCACTACACCTCACATTCAGCCCACACTGGCAGCTCAGGCCTGAAGCCGTTCAGCTGTTAATTAGGAGACCAGAAGTAGGTGTCTGCAAACACAATCAGGGAGCTGGCTTAGTCTGGACACAGGAGGTGTCCCGGCACAAGAAGCAGTCTCCAGGAGTGGGAGCTGGCTTAGTCTGGACACAGGAGGTGTCCCGGCACAAGAAGCAGTCTCCAGGAGTGGGAGCTGGCTTAGTCTGGACACAGGAAGGTGTCCCGGCACAAGAAGCAGTCTCCAGGAGTGGGAACTGGCTTAGTCTGGACACAGGAAGGTGTCCCGGCACAAGAAGCAGTCTCCAGGAGTGTGAGCTATCTCAGTCTGGGTGCAGGAAGTACCCCGGCCACAGGAGTAGTCTCAGTGAGAATCCGTGCGAATAGCGGCTGAATAGGAGTGGATCTCTCTCAAGTCTGGACGCTGAAGGGGCCTTCAGACACAAGGAGGAGTATCTGTGAAACTCCATACTGGTAAACTATATCATATGTGTTGTTTTGGGCACAGACTGGAGAGTCTGGACCCGGATAAATAGGGAAATCGATCTATGTGTAATTAGTGGCTAGACAAGCCTAGGTTTTCTGTTTATGCTTTATTTTTATCTGTTTGCTGTGGACTTTAGTAAAGCTGGTTGCGGCCAGTTTTACACCAGAACTGCTGTCTGAATGAACTGTTTTGTGCCATTCTGTCTACCCAGACAGCGATCCTAGAGCTATATCCCCTGGAAATGCTACAATATATATAGAATAATCAAAAAGGTTTATTGCTTACAGTACATTAATTGGTAGAAACACCATAAAACACAGTGTAGATAGTCATAACAAGAAAAAAAAAAACTAGCAAAAAGAACGAGTCCGGGGTATCTACTATATAATCGTCTAATTCTGTCTGTCTGTAACAGAAATCCCGTGTCGCTGATTGGTCGCACCCGGCCGGACGCGACCAAACAGCAACAGGCGCAGTCCGGCCGCAAATTGGCGCAGGATTTGAACCATGCACGCCACCGCTATCGTCGGGAGATCAGCGGCGCTAGCCGCTGATCTCCCGACGGTAGCCGCGGGTCATCTCCTGCCGCATGGAGGCCAGCAGCGACGCAGCCGGGAGCTGACCGGCGGCCTCCACGAATCTTCATAAATAAACTACATACATATTCTAGAATACCCGATGCGTTAGAATCGTGCCACCATCGAGTATATAATAATAGTCTATCAATAGTAAATCAATCAAAATGGCGCCGGCAGTAGTGCCTGTGCAGTAGCATCTATCGTTTTCTGATGCTATTACGGAAGCGCTGACACCATTTTGATGGAGCCAAATTTAGTTTTTTCCAGCAAAATGATGTCAGCGGTGGTGCTTGCGCGGTAGCATCTATCGGAACGAACCAAGGTATCATTGTAATCAGTATAACGGCGCCGACCTGACACTGTGTGTAGGTTACTGTGCACAATCCTGCTTACATTCTTTATTCTAAGGATATATTTCCTTGATTCGTTGAGAGGATTTTTTTGCAATTTTTATATTCATTACAAATCCTCATGATTTTTGGAGAACTACAGTAAATCACTTACGTTATATACAACCTATCAACTAGATTTTTTTTACACTTACTCATATGTACCTGTCGCGAGACAGGTACAAGGATCAGCTAAAGCATTGAAGGCGTTTTACAGCATTATGGCATTGACAGAGGATACTTGGGACTGCTCAAAAATGTTTAATAAAGGGGTAAGTTCGATCACTGATCTACACAATGAAGCTGCGTCCCCTCCATCAGATCCCCACTGATAAAAGTTAACCAGTCACCATGAAAATGCAGTCTAGTCTGCTGGCACCATGTTATAATCGCCGTATAATTCATTTTATACCTCATTCGGACATCCGATTTGTTTGCATACTAGAAAATCAGACCGATTATTCTTATCAGAGTTTGATCAAATTGTGATACGAGTGTCATTCAATTTTTTCATACGTGGGGAAAGAAAAAAAAATAAAACAATTTCTCCATCTTCTCCATTCTGAGAGTATATGAAAATTGGACCGCCCTCGGATGTCATCTGAGTGTGGTTCAACTTTTTTTTCAAGGACCCATTGATTTCCACTGCATTTTTGATCCGATTTAAGGGAGTAACCCTCCCATGATCCTCGCTGGTGATTAGTTTTTCTTCCTGGTCCCATTTAGAAGTCAGCTTGCTTCCTGCTTTTCCTGCAACTTTCAGATAAGTTATTTGCTGTTTTTTTTTCTTTGGCATTCGTTTTTGTCTATCCCAGTTTTCTGCCCTCCTGGAGTTCGTACAGCCAGGTTCCCCCGCTGGAGCCTGTGCTGGCCTCTGTTTCTCATTTGCTATTGTTTTGTATTTTCAGTTCCCTCAGGCAGCGATCAGGACAGCGACACTGCGGGTAATGTCGCCTAGTCACCCGCAGTGTACGTTGGATACCAGCGCACTGATACAGGGAGCTGGTAACCAAGGTACACGTCGGGTTTCCAGGCGCTGCGCGGTGCCTTGAAACCCGACGTGTACCTTGGTTACCAGCTCCCCTGCAGCATAGCGCTGGTATCCAACGTACACATCGGGTTTCCAGGCACAGCCCTGCGCCTGGAAACCCGATGTGTACCTTGGTTACCAGGAGATCGCTGGTCTCCTGCCTGTCACACGCAGTGATGCGTGCTGGCCAGCGGGAGACCAGCGATCAAAAAAAAGTCCTGGCATTTCTGACACAACCAGCGATTCACAGCAGGGGCCTGATCGCTGGTACGTGTCAGACATAGCGAGATCGCTGCTGAGATCGCTGTTTAGCAGCGATCTCGGTAGCGATCTCGCTATGTGAGACGGGGCCCTTATTTGCTACCAGTTACACCGGAATTCTGATCTAGCGGGGGAGAGACCGTGTGGTCTCAGTATTTTTGTATATCAGAACGTGTTGGAGTTTTTTCTTAGAGTTTTGCCGGATTGCAGACAGTATTCTTTCCTGTCCTGTGCTATCTAGACAGATTGGGCCCCAGCATTTGCTCACTCTATTTTCTGCCTGTGTTTGTATTTCATCTTGTCTCACCGCCAATATATGTTTGGGGGCAACCTATTTCTTTGGGGGCTCTACTCCGGGGCAGTTAGCTTTCCCCTTTCTGTCTTTAGGCTTAGTTATCTCTCCGGCTGTGTCGAGGCTTCTAGGGCACCGTAGGCACGTCCCACGGCTGCTTCTAGTTGTGCTGTCAGTTTAGGGGTCTGCAATCCGCTAGTTACCAACCTCTCCGGTGTCTGGTTGCCTGTCTTTTTTCTGCTGTCCTCCTCGGCTACCGAATCATAACAAGCAACTGTTGGCACAATTATTATAAAACACAAGATGACTGTAAATCTGACTTGGTCTGGGGCTACATGCAAGTTCTCACCTCGGGGGTAATGAGGAGTCTGAAAAAGGTCAGGAATCATCCCAGAACTACATAGGAGAACATGGTCAATGACCTGAAGAGAGCTTGTACCACAGTCTCAAACATTATCTTTAGTAACACACTACACTGTCATGGATTAAAATCATGCAGGGCACGCAAGGTCAACCTGCTCACGTCAGCACATGTCCAGGCTCATTTGAAGTTCACCAATGACAATCTGGATGATCTAGAGGAGACATGGAAGAAGGTCATGTGGTCAGATGAGACAAAATAAAACTTTTTTGTTATCAACTCCATGCCCCATGTCTGGAGGAAAAATAAGGATAAGTGCAACCTCAAGAACACCATCCCAACTGTAAAGCATGGTGGGGGAAACGTCATACTTTGGGGGTGCTTTTCTGCAAAGGGGACAGGATGACTGCATCATATTGAAGGGAGGCTGGATGGAGTCATGTCTCGTGAGATTTTGACAAGCAACCTCTTTCCCTCACTAAGAGGATTGAAGATGGGTTGTGTCTGGGTCTTTCAGCATGGCAATGACCCGAAACACACAGACAGGGCAACTATAAGCAGTGGCTCCGTAAGAAGCATTTCAAGGTCCTGTAGTGCTCTAGCCAGTCTCCAGACCTGAACCGAATGGAAAATCTTTGGATGGAGCTGAAACTCGATGTTGCCCAGCAATAGCACCAAAACCTGATATATCTGGAGAAGACTCTGTGAAAGAGTGGGCCAAAATCCTTGCTGCAATGTGAGCAAGCTTGGTCAAGCAGTACAAGAAACATTGACCTCTGTAATTGCAAACAAAGGTTTCTGTACCAAATATTAAGTTCTGTTTTTCTATTGTATCAAATACTTATTTCATGCAATAAAATGCAAATTGTGTAAAAATCATACAACAGGGGTCGACAAAGTTGTTCAGAATCTAGGAGCCAGCCAAAAAATTTAGGAGCCAGAATTTTTTTTTAACAAACTTGGTTTTTAATTTAACAAAAAAACATTATGTCATGACCCAGGACGGGGTTTGGTCTTTGTCCCGTCCTGGCCAGTCTGGGGTTAATGGTTTCAGCCTCTCTCTGGCAGAGGGCGGCTATTTAGTTGCCAATTGACCTAGGTCTGGTGTCAGTTATACTCCTGCCCTCGGCTGAGTTAGTTGACCTCCTGTGTGCCTGTGCCTTGTGCCTGATCTTGTTGCTTGTTTGGTTTTGACCCGGTCCGTCTCTTCGTTGTGAGCTTGTCTACTGTCTTGTTACTGTGTATTTGCCCGTTCTGGTTTTCTGATCCCTTGGCTACGTTCTGGTTATTCTCTGCCTGCTCCTCTTGTACTGCGTTGCTCCCTCTGTGTATGACCTGGCTATCCTGACTATCCGTTTTGTCTATTCCCCTTGGTAACTCTGTCCCGTAGTTACCCTTCTAGGAGTTTTCCTTCTGCTCATAGCTCTCTGGAGCTTAGGCCACGCCCATCAGCAGTCACGTGCTTAAGGTCCTCTGGCCTGAAACAATCTCTGTCTGTTACTGCCTTCTCTGAGAGACCTGTGGCCGGCCGCCGCCCTTGGCAGTCATGTGCTTCGGGTCCTGTTAGTCAGAAGCACGCATCTTCACCGCTGCTGCCCCGCTCCACAGGTATCTTTGAGTGCAGTCTGTATTATTCAGGACACGCTCACTGGCTCTGTGAGCAAGTGCAGTGCGGTGTTCGTGATACATTACAAACGTTATAAACATTTAACTTCTAAAGATAATAAATATTATATTTTGATATAGTAGATTTCATAGGCAGCCTTATTTATAATGCACCCCCGTAGGCAGTCTTATTTATAATGCACCCCATAGGCAGCCTTATTTATAATGCACCCCATAGGCAGTCTTATTTATAATGCACCCCCATAGGCAGTCTTATTTATAATGCACCCCCATAGGCAGCCTTATTTATAATGCACCCCCATAGGCAGCCTTATTTATAATGCACCCCCATAGGCAGCCTTATTTATAATGCACCCCCATAGGCAGCCTTATTTATAATGCACCCCCATAGGCAGTCTTATTTATAATGCACCCCATAGGCAGTCTTATTTATAATGCACCACCATAGGCAGTCTTATTTATAATGCACCCCCATAGGCAGCCTTATTTATAATGCACCCCCATAGGCAGCCTTATTTATAATGCACCCCCATAGGGAGCCTAATTTATAATGCACCCCCATAGGGAGCCTTATTTATAATGCACCCTATAGGCAGCCTTATTTATAATGCACCACATAGGTAGCCTTATTTATAATGCAACCCCATAGGCAGCCTTATTTATAATGCACCCCATAGGCAGCCTTATTTATAATGTACCCCCATAGGGAGCCTTATTTATAATGCACCCCCATAGGCAGTCTTATTTATAATGCACCCCAATAGGCAGTCTTATTTATAATGCACCCCATAGGCAGCCTTATTTATAATGTACCCCCATAGGCAGCCTTATTTATAATGCACCCCATAGGCAGCCTTATTTATAATGTACCCCCATAGGCAGCCTTATTTATAATGTACCCCCATAGGCAGCAATTTTTACCCACAACATAAGCCCTCACCCAGCCCCAGGTCCTGAAAAATGGAGAAACTGCGAGCCTCGGAAAATGGCACCATTTTTATTTTTTTTATTTAAGAAACTTTGGATTTTTTTTCTACCATTTAAATAAAAAGTAACCTATACATATTTGGCATCTCCGAACTTGCAATGACTTGGAGAATCATAATGGCAGGTCAGTTTTACCATTTAGTTAAAAGGGTTAAGAAAAAATTGTGGCATTGCCCTTTTTTTTGCAATTTTACATCACTTGAAATGTTTTTCCCGTTTTCCAGTACATTGTATTGTCAAATCAATGGTGTTGTTCAAAAGTACAACTCGTCCCACAAACAATAAGCCCTCATAGTGATAGATAAATAAAAAAGTTATGACTCTGGGAAGAAGGGGAGTGAAAAATAAAAAAAAGGCCTGTGGGTGAAGCGGTTAATAATTGCAGTGAATCTGTTAAAAAAAAAAAAAAAAAGTATTAATGTCTGTATGGCATTATTTTTTTTAGTGTTCCCGTTGCACTTAATAGTCGAGTCTGACCCGAAAATAAAAATAAAGTAGTGCGTGCTGCAATTTTTTTCCCTTTTTTTTAATTCATTACATGTTCTGATTATGATTTATGAACAGTAGCAGCTACCTCTTTATCTCCATAAAGTTGGTTGGAAATCTCAAGAAAGCTCGTGTTAAAGAAGTTATCCAACACCTAAATAGCCCTCTATCTTTATCCCCTAATCACTTTTTTAATTTTCTTTGTAATAAAATTCCTTGCCATTCTCCTTATCCTGCTAATCTCTCTGTATGTGCTTTTTTAATTTTTTTTACTTCCTTCAAATAAAACGTCCCAGGAGGATTGCCTTGCAGTTATTTCTGTGTAGCTACTATCACCACCCGAAACAGGACATCATCGGGGGCAGTTGTGGTCACTTATCACAACTTTGTCACTGCCATCACTTGATGATGTCCTGTTTCAAGAGTGGTGATGGAGATGTAACCGCAGCTTCAGTTGCTACTGACACACATCAGCTCTGCCTGCCGCCTACATCTTCAATGGCCGCCATAGTCACAGGGTGAATGCAACCACCATTGCCCACTGATGACAAAATGTTTGAGGACCATGATAGAAGTTATGGGGCAGTGCTGCTGTAACTGGCCAGGCTTCTATCATGGCCTCTTGATGACCTCTCAGAGAAAGAGATTTTATCTATTTTATTTTGTTTGCTTATAAAGCACCATAAATTGCCACAGTGTTATACAGACATCATCATCACTGTCCCCGATGGGGCTCACAATCTAGATTCCCTATCAGTATATCTTTGGGTTGTGGGAGGAAACCGGAGTACCCGGAGGAAACCCACACAAACACGGGGAGAACATTCAAACTCCGTGCAGATGTTGTCCTTTGTGGGATTTGAACCCAGGACTCCTACGCTGCAAGGCTGTAGTGCTAACCACTGAGCCATCGTGCTGCCCAGAGATGGCTGTGATGGTAGTAATGACTGTGTCAGTGGCCATTGTAAATGAGGGCCGTGGGCACGGATGACGTATGGCTATGACTGCTTAAGAAGTGATCACTTCTGATGATGTCCTGCCAGATGTCTAGGTATAACCTTAATTTTAGGAAATTCGAATATGGCTACCAACAAACTTGGCTGCAGCAATTTTGCCTGAGGAAATTTTCAAGCTATTCAAAGCATTCCTGGAAACAGTGCCCTCACAACATATTTAGATTGGGTGATAATTAGTCTAGGTGTAGCCGTAACCTAAAGGGCCCGTCTCACATAGCGAGATCGCTACCGAGATCGCTGCTAAACAGCGATCTCAGCAGCAATCTCGCTATGTCTGACACGTACCAGCGATCAGGCCCCTGCTGTGAATCGCTGTTCGTGTCAGGACATTTTTTTGATCTCTGGTCTCCCGCTGGCCAGCACGCATCGTTGCGTGTGACAGGCAGGAGACCAGCGATCTCCTGGTAACCAAGGTAAACATCGGGTTTCCAGGCGCGGGGCTGTGCCTGGAAACCCGACGTGTACGTTGGATACCAGCGCGCTGCTGCAGGGGAGCTGGTAACCAAGGTACACGTCAGGTTTCCAGGCACCGCGCAGCGCCTGGAAACCCGACGTGTACCTTGGTTACCAGCTCCCTGCATCAGTGCGCTGGTATCCAACGTACACTGCGGGTAACTAGGCGACATGCGTCGCTTGTTACCCGCAGTGTCGCTGTTCAGATTGCTCCCTGAGCTGCCTGTTTGGCAGCTCAGCAGCGATCATGTAGCGACACACCAGCGATCCTGATCGTTGTCGAGATCGCTGGTGTATCGCTATGTGAGACGGGGGCCTAAGGCTGGCCATACAGCCGCTGTCCGCACAACAAACGTGCTTCTCACAAAACTAGAATATCATCAAAAAGTTAATTTTATTTCAGTTTTTCAATACAAAAAGTGAAAGTCACATATTATATAGAGTCATTACAAACAGAGTGGTCTATTTCATGTGTTTATTTCTGTTAATGTTGATGATTATTCCTTACAGCCAATGAAAACCCGAAAGTCATCATCTCAGTAAATTAGAATACTTTATAACAGGGCTCCCCAACTCCAGTCCTCAAGGCCCACCAACAGTTCATGTTTTCAGGATTTCCTTTGTATTGCACAGGTGATGCAATTATCACCTGGGCAATACTAAGGAAATCCTGAAAACATGACCTGTTGGTGGGCCTTGAGGACTGGAGTTGGGGAACCCTGCTTTATAACACCAGCTTGAAAAATGATTTTAAAATCCAAAATGTTGGCCTACTGAAATGTATGTTCAGTAAATGCACTCAATACTTGGTCGGGGCTCCTTTGGCATCAATTACTGCGTCAATGAGGCATGACATGGAGGCGATCAGCCTGTGGCACTGCTAAGGTGTTACGGAAGCCTAGGTTGCTTTGATAGCAGCCTTCAGCTCGTCTGCACTGTTGGGTCTGGTGTCTCTCCTCTTCCTCTTGACAATACCCCATAGATAAGGGATTAAGGTCAGGCGAGTTTGCTGGCCAATCAAGCACAGTGATATTGTTGTTTTTAAACCAGGTAATGGTAATTTTGGCAGTGTGGACAGGTGTCAAGTCCTGCTGGAGATTGAAATTTCCTTCTCTAAAAAGCTTGTCGGCAGAGAGAAGCATGAAGTGCTCTAAAATTTCCTTGTAGAAGGCTGCAACCACAGCAGATGACATGGCTCCCCAAACCATCACTGATTGTGGATACTTCACACTAGACCTCAAGCAGCTTGGATTGTGTGCCTCTCCACTCTTCCTCCTGACTCTGGGACCTTGATTTCCAAATGAAATGCAAAATTTACTTTCCTTGTGTAGTGTGTCAATGACTGCCTTCTGGACATATGTCAAGTCAGCAGTCTTCCCCATGATTGTGGAGCCTACTGAAACAGACTAAGGGATCTTTTTAAATGCTTAGGAAGCCTTTTGCAGGGTTTTTTTGTTAATTATTCTAATTTACTGATATAATGACTTTTGGGTTTTCATTGGCTGTAAGCCATAATCATCAACAGAAATAAACACTTGAAATAGATCACTCTGTTGTAATGACTCTATATAATATATGAGTTTCACTTTTTGTATTGAAGAACTGAAATAAATTAACTTTTTGATGATTTTCTAATTTTGTGAGAAGCATCTGTACATGGTCAGCTGAGTGGGCATATGTTTTTACATAGCAACAGAGAAGTAACCTACACCTCCATTGACGGCTTAATTCCTTCAGGCTGGTTCCGATGTCGGACATTTATGTTCGTGATGTCTGACATGGAATGAAATCCACTGCCTCATAGCCATATGTAAGGCTATAGATTCTGGGTCCAGAAGACCCACAGTTGGTGCACACTTGGACCATGAATGTTGGAAATGTGAAACCAGCCTCAGGTTAGGGCTACACTGAGAATTTTAATAGCACCACTGATTGCTTTTAATTAATGACTGACTGCTGTGGTCTTCAAGATTGCATACAACTCTAATGTTTTCATTTGGACTACAGCTGTCACTTAAAAGTAAAATCGGTCACATTGCAGAATGTCTATAGCCATAGATTTAAGAGATCAGACATGTTGAAATCCAACATCTGCCATTCGTGGAGAGTCAGGCCACCACCATACACATCAGAAGGTTGGGTCAATAGAATGACACTAAAAGTTAACCAACATACCACAATATAGTCAGTGGGGTCTGTCAGTACAATTTGGGTCCGTTTTGTGATTGATCCTTTCCAGGCTTGTATTCTCTTTTCCGAAATGCCCACCACACATGTAGATATAGCATTATGTGAATGTGGAGCTAAACTTGACCAACAAAGGATTATGATTTGGGCTCTGTTAACATTCCAGTTGTCATATGTTTGTAATGTATCCAGTATTAAAAAAACCTGCGTCTTTTACAAATGGAGCAGAAAAGGATGAAAAATGGATTATTTTCCCATAGAGTTTATTGTGAAAGAAGGAACCAGTTGCTATCTTCTTTTTTTTTTTTTTTTTAACCAAATAAAGTTGTACAGACTATTTTTCTTGGGCCAGTGAAAAAACAGAGAGCAGTTGGAGAGGCAAACAGGTGATTTTATGACCATTCTTTTCCCATTCAAGTGAGTGGGTTCTCTACTTGATCGTTTTATTTCTGTTCTTATGATCCCAAAACGGATCCAAAAAAAGGAAAAAATATGTAATACTCTCCAGTATACTGTAACAAGCCATGCATCTGTGTATTGCCACGTGACCATGACAGGTTTTTAACAAATGTTTACTAATTCTTTTTGTCCCCCATTTTTCTTTTTTTTACAGACAAATATATCCGGAGTGATTCCTACTGTCCCACCATCTGACCGCTCAGTCACTGGCAAGCCATTAAACAATATCAACGTCACAGAATCACTGCCATTTGATGGTCCACCAACAGCGGGTAGCGAAAAACCAAGTCTGGTCACACAGGCACCAGCCTTAGTACCTGTGAACACAAGCACACATCCAACGCCTGCCCCTACTAGCTCCGCCGCACCAGGTGAGCGGATTGTCCTAACGTCTAGGTACGGTTCTATGTCAGTTGTATAACTTAGAGAAATGACTTCTAGGACAGATCACAACCCAGTGCTGTGGGTACAGTACACATCTATACATTCATTAGACGTGCCTTGACTTTTTCTAAGCTGACACTTATCATTTCACTAATACCCTACTTTTCTAGATATGTGTTCATTTCATAGGAAGACCTTCGTTATTCTGAAGGTGACTCATTAGATAGAAGTTGGTTAATGATTAACTTTTGAAGGATCGCTCTGCAGACACAGCCACACACATTTATGTTATTTACTCGCATAGGTGTTCCAAGCGGCCATAATTCTTTCACTACATGGGGCAAGTAACGGCCATAAAGACCCCCACACACATTTTTAAAATTGAAAATATCTACCGATTTTTGTGAGATTTGACAAACATTTTCATCTACAGATTATGTTGGGGATAAGAAGGATGTGGCATTTTGACTGTAAACACCAGATCCTTTAAAGGCACTGTCACACTTAGCGATCGCACCAGCGATCACGACAACGACACGACCTGGCGAGATCGCTGGTGCGATCGCTATGTGATTGCTAGTTAGATTCCAAACACAAAGATCTCAGCAGAGATCAGCGATCTGTATAACGACCTCTGCGGTCGTTGGGAAAACCTAGTCCCACCTGCGACGCTGGTGAAGTCGTTCACAAAGGGTGTCACACTCAGCGATTCAGGCTCACCAGCGGGACACCAACGACCAAAAAACGGCTCAGAACATTCATAAGCGATCAGTGACATCTCAGCAGGGGCCACATCGCTGCTACATGTCACACACAGCTGCGTCGCTAACGAGATCGCTACTGCGTCATAAATGGTGACTCTTTAGCGATCTCGTTTAGTGTGACAGTACCTTTACTCTCAGGAGAGATACGCTGCCTCCAAAGATGTTTGGCTAGACTTAAGCTTCATTTACACTGAAGATAACCATGAGCGAGAGTTCTTAAAAATGCTCATTTCATGATTATCTTGCTGTAATAACAGGCTGTCGGTTACTCTATAAATGAGCAAAATGCTTGTT
>JARQOD010000002.1:390884802-390926011 GCA_033576555.1 Oophaga sylvatica
AATCCTAGACAGGCCAGGTGGCCTTGTTTTTCACACGTTTTAATTTTGTGGTTTCCTTTCTTCCTGGCACTAAGAATGTTAAGGCGGATGCTCTTTCGAGGAGTTTCCTTGCGGACTCTCCTGAGTTATCTGATCCTTCTGTTATTTTGAAAGAAGGTGTAATTCTTTCCGCCATCTCACCCAATTTGAGACTGGCTCTGGAGGGGTGTCAGGAGGATAGGCCCGAGCGCTGCCCTGTTGGGAAATTGTTTGTCCCGACCAGTGGAAAACGAGTGTGATGTCTGAGATTCATTGTTCCGCGTTGGCCGGTCATCCCGGAATTTTTGGTACCAGAGACTTGGTTAGTCGGTCCTTTTGGTGGCCTACCTTGTCTCGTGATGTCAGGGAATTTGCGCAGTCCTGCGGGACTTGCTCTCGCTCCGAGCCTTGCTCTCGCTCTAGTGGTTTGTTGATGCCATTGCCTGTGCCCAAGAGACCATGGACCCATATCTCTATGGATTTCATTTCCGACCTTCCTGTTTCTCAGAGAATGACCGTCTCTGGGTGATTTGTGATAGGTTTTCCAAGATGATACATCTTGTGCCATTACCTAAGTTGCCTTCCTCCTCTGAATTGGTGCCTTTGTTCCTTCAGCACGTGGTTCGTTTACACGGCATTCCTGAGAACATTGTGTCTGACAGAGGAGTCCAGTTTGTTTCCAGATTTTGGAGGACCTTTTGTTCTAAACTTGGTGTTCAATTGTCTTTCTCCTCGGCGTTTCATCCTCAGACCAATGGTCAAACTGAGAGAACAAACCAGACATTGGAGACTTATCTAAGATGCTTTGTGTCTGCTGATCAGGATGACTGGGTCTCTTTTTTGCCTTTGGCTGAGTTTGCTCTTAATAATAGGGCTAGCTCTGCCACTTTGATGTCTCCATTTTTCTGTAATTCTGGGTTTCACCCTCGATTTTCTTCGGGACAGACGGAGGCTTATGTCTGTCCGGGTGTTGACTCTGTTGTGGAGCGTATGCAACAGATTTGGGACCAGGTAGTGGAGAGGTTGTCCCTCTCTCAGGAGAGGGCCCAGCGGTTTGCTAACCGGCATAGGACTGATGGTCCTCGGTTTAAAGTGGGGGACTTGGTCTGGTTGTCCTCAAAAAATATTCCTATGAGAGTGGTATCTCCTAAATTTAAGCCTAGGTTCATTGGACCTTATAAGATCATGGAGATTCTTAATCCTGTTTCTTTTCGTTTGCTTCTTCCAGGGACATTTAAGATCCATAACGTGTTCCACAAGTCCTTGTTGAAGAGGTTTGTTGAGCCAGTGGTTTCTACTGCTTTGCCTCCTGACCCTGTTCTGGTTGAGGGCAATATGGAGTTTGTGGTTGAGAAAATATTGAATTCTCGTTTTTCTAGACGGAAACTCCAGTATTTGGTTAAGTGGAGAGGTTATGGTCAGGAAGACAATTCTTGGGTGTTTGCTTCGGACATCCATGCTAGGAGACTCATCCGTGCATATCATAGAACTCATCCTGACCGACCTGGTTGCTCAAGTGAGGGTTCGGTGACCCCTCCTCAAGGGGGGGGTATGTTGTGAATGGACTTGAAATGAGTTCTGAGCAGAGGCTCCCTCTGGTGGTTACAAGCGGTACTGGACTGTCCAGTGAAGATTGTGAGGATTGGGAATCAGGTGTTACTGACTGGTCTTATATAAGGGAGTCGCCTTCCCATCAGGGTTGCCGGTGATCAATTGTTCTGGTCTCAATCCTTGATTCCTGTTTCCTTTGTAGCCTGCTGTGTCGTGTCTGCATCTCCTGCTAACAGATAAGACATTTTCTTCTTTTTGTTTTTGTGCTTGATTTTTGCATTTTGTCCTGCACTTCTGTGGGGGCCTTCAGGGTCCCCTCCGGGGGCTTTTGCCCTCTCAGTTTAGTTCAGCCACTGAT
Organism: Oophaga sylvatica; assembly: GCA_033576555.1. Lineage (NCBI taxonomy): Eukaryota > Metazoa > Chordata > Amphibia > Anura > Dendrobatidae > Oophaga > Oophaga sylvatica. The sequence goes on from JARQOD010000002.1 coordinate 390,886,730, forward strand.
GTTTGTACATTTGCTTTTTCCAGTTTTTTCAGTGGCTGCTGTTTTGATTTTGTTACACCAGAGAACTAATTTAGGTGGTAGAGGTCGTGTGATCTCAGGTGTTTTTGAAATTAGTAGAGTTGGTGCTTATCAGGGTTTTTTGGGATTGCAGTAAGTGCCCTTCCTATCCTTTTCTATTTAGGTAGTTTGGGCCCCAATGTTTGCTCATACTATTTTCTGTCTGTGTCAGCATTTCTTCTTGTCTAACCGCCATTACATGTTTGGGGGCTTTCTATGTTCTTTGGGGATCTGCTCCGGGGCAGATAGCTTTCCTCTTTCTATCTTTAGGTGTAGTTAGTTTCTCAGGCTGTGACGAGGCGTCTAGGACCAACGTAGGAACGCTCCACGGCTGCCTCTAGTTGTGGTGGTTAGTCAGGGTACTGCAATCTCATAGATTCCAACTGCTCTGGTGTATTGCCTTTTTTGCCTGCACTCCTCAGCTACCAAATCATAACAGTGAGTATGATGGGGGAGCCCAGCAGAGCCATGTATACAGGATGGGAGGGTGGGAGCCATGCATACAAGGATGGGAGGGTGGGAGTGGAGCCATGTATACAGGATGGGAGGGTGGGAACGGAGCCAAGTATACAGGATGGGAGGGTGGGAGCCATGTATACAAGGATGGGAGGGTGGGAGTGGAGCCATGTATACAGGATGGGAGGGTGGGAGTGGAGCCATGTATACAGGATGGGAGGGTGGGAGCGAAGCCATGTACACAGGATAGGAGCCATGTATAAAAGGATGGAAGGGGGAGCCATGCATACAAGGATGGAGGGTGGAGCGGAGCCATGTATATAGGATGAGGATGGGAGGGTGGGAGTGGAGCCATGCATGCAAGGATGGGAGGGTGGAGCGGAGCCATGTATACAGGATGGGAGGGTGGGAGCGGAGCCATGTATACAAGGATGGGAGGGTGGAGCAGAGCCATGCATACAGGATGGGAGGGTGGAGCGGAGCCATGCATACAAGGATGGGAGGGTGGAGCGGAGCCATGCATACACGGATGGGGGGGTGGAGCAGAGCCATGCATACAGGATGGGAGGGTGGAGAGGAGCCATACATACAAGAATGGGAGGGTGGAGCGGAGCCATGCATACAAGGAGGGGAGGAGGAGCGGAGCCCTGTATACAGGATGGGACAGGGGAGCCATGTATACAAGGATGGGAGGGGGGAGCCATGCATACAAGGATGGGAGGGTGGGAGCGGAGCCATGCATACAAGGATGGGAGGGTGGGAGCGGAGCCATGCATAAATAAACTACACACATTCTAGAATACCCAATGTGTTACAATTGGGCCACCATCTAGTCTATATATATAATCGTCTAATTCTGTCTGTCTGTAACGGAAATCGGCGTAGCTGACTGGTCGCGTCCGGCCGGGAGCAACCAATCAGCGACAGGCACAGTCTGACTGAGAATTGGCGCAGGATTTGAACCATGCATGCTACCACTATCGTCAGGCAGCCGCGGGTCATCTCCTGCCGCATGGAGGTCAGCGGCTCTCTGTGAAGCCTTTATATGGCTCCAGACAGAAGAAGGCATCCAGCGGTACAGGGAGTGTGCATGGCACCGGAGATCGCGGCACATGTAGACACTGTATGCATACCGCAATCTCCGGCACCATACTTACCTGACTGGAGGAGTGTTGCCACGGCGCTTCCTTTCTCACCGGAGACCGGGGCAGGAGTGCGTATCAGAACCGCGCAAGCGCATAGCGCTATCCAGCGCCATTTTACTGAAGACATATTTGCAGTGTGTCTTCAGCAATATGGCACCGGACAGCGCGGTATGGGCATGCGTGTATTCCGGCACCACACTCCTCCCCCCGGCCTCCGGCAGAACGGGACAGAGCTGGAGCACAGGGAAGAAAGGCGAGTATAAATGTTTCGCGGTATGCATCCAGTGTCTATGCGTACCGCGATCTCCAGCGCCATACACAATCCTCACCGCTGGATGCGGTCTTCTGTCTGGAGCCAGACTGCACAGGCGTGTCGCGCTTGCGCAGTCTATAAAGGCTTCGGACAGAGTGACGCTTCCAGCGTTATATTATAGATATATCACTGGGATTCATTTAACTACAGTTACATGGACCAGCCTTCAACAGAGCAATCTCTACTACAAGTGCCATCAATTCATCCCATTGGTGCTTTTAGACCAGACTATAATTAAGGAATAATTCCTAGGAATCTATGTTCAATGTCTCCATGAGAAGATGTGCATTTTTTAAACGGAGGAGAAGCTGTAATCAGCAGACAAATGAGTGTTTGCCTGTTTGCCTACTGATTACTCGACATGTTAGAGCAGGGTTCCCCAACTCCAGTCCTCAAGCCCCACCAACAGGTCATGTTTTCAGGATTTCCTTAGTATTGCCCAGGTGATAATTGCATCACCTGTGCAAAACAGAGGAAATCCTGAAAACATGACCTGTTGGTGGGCCTTGAGAACTGGAGTTGGGGAACCCTGTGTTAAGAGTGTAGTGATAAAACAACCCATGAATATTCGTATCTTTAGCTTGTATCGGCTTTTAGGCCATGGATAGAAAATGCATAGTCACGCTTTCACATAGTATCTACGTACATTAATTCTGTGAATGGTAAATAAAAATCAACACTTCAACCTGTACAAAATTGGAGCTAACAATCTGACTTGTATCAGTTCAGATGCTAGGGTTACAAATGATGTGTGCATGAACTAGAATACTTTTCATTACTTCATTACTGCTCATTAAGACTCTGTACTTAGGATACCATGATAAGGAACCACACTTCTTACCAGGCACATACTAAAATGGAGATAAAATGTTTTGCCGTACTAAACATCAATGCAGTTTTAGGATAGGTCAACTTTCTTTACCTCTGTACAGCACATCAACAAAAACGACTATGTATGTGCATAGACCTCAAATTAGTAGGCACATTAAGCCGGTCTTAGCTTCCTTAAACCCCCCTTTTTTTTTTCAGGAATCATATAGATACATTGAAATTGCAACACCAAGAAGGAAGAGTCGTGGAACTATGAAAATCACAAGATCTATCGAACTAGTAAAAGTATGCAAAAACGGCTCATTGATTATTGACAGAACAAACCAGCTATACGGCCATTTCTCCTTCGTCTCATTGGGGGACACAGGACTGTGGGTGTATGCTACTGCCACTAGGAGACTGACACTAAGTAAACATAAAAAAGGTTAGCTCCTCCTCTGCTGTATACACCCTGACACTGGCCGCAGGCGAACCCAGTTCATGCTTAGTGTCTTTTGGAGGCACACGTCTGGTTTCTTCCAGACCACGTTTTTTTCCTCTTTTCCCATGAAGACGAGATAGGGGCGACGGACCCTTTTGAAGGGGTCTGATCTCCCCAAACCAACAATGGGCGAGCACGTGGTGTGTCGCCTCCAAGTAATCTCTCCCGCAGCGTGGGACAATGTGCCAGATTAGCCCTGACCACCCTGAGGTATTGAAATCCTAGGCTGTACAGAGGCAAAGGATAGTCTGTGCGGCCCCCACTGCATCACCAATGCTAGACTGCACTGATGGAAGGAGGAGGACGGTCCCTCTCCTCATCCCCTGAAGGGAAGATGGAGTTAGAGTGCCTGCACCGTCCTTTTTACAAAGCCCCCCTATAACCTGGAGCTGAAGTGTGGATAGGGGGGCTGGGAGGGCTCCTGCGGCAGTCTGGTCCTACTGGAGCAGCCAAGCAGCGTCCTTCAGAGGGCACCAGCGGACATCAGTGAGGCGAGGATGGCAGCACACGTAGCCCCTGGGAGCCGGATCATGTGTGGCGGGCGCGTTTTTTGTGGCATCCGGCGTGGGCGGGCCTTTAGGTAGGCCCGAGGTCGGGCGCTTCAAATTTAGGTCCCGGCTTCTGCCGACGCTTGGCGTAAGTTCCGCCTCCAAAGGCACGTCGACTTCCGGCGGGCCTGTCCCCCGACCCTTGAGCGGACGCCGCCAAAATTTTAGTCCCCAGCTTCGGCCGGATCTAGGCCGCGGCCTGAAACTCCGCCTCCAAAGGCGCGTTGACTTCCAGCGGGCCCGCCCCCGCCCTTCGGATGGGCGCCGCCAAAAATTTAGTCCCCGGCTTCGCCCAGCGCTAGGCCGCGGCCTGAAACTCCGCCTCCGAAGGCTCCGTAGCCGCCCTCAGGCTAGCGCTGAGCCTGTGGGGATGCGGGGTTCCGCCCACAAACCCTATTTCCGGCGCACTTTTTGAAGACAGGAGACTTGCAGCAGCCTCCGTGGTTCCTCTTCTGCGCCCTCTCAGGTGGTCCTAAGGACGTCCGGGGACACAGGACTGGGGAAAGTGCTACTCCCTCCAGCCAGGTAGCTCCACTCCGCTCCTCTGCACCCTGTTTTTTGCCTGCCTCAAATCATAGCGGCACAGGTCCAGCATGTCCAGAAGGGCCAAGACTCATACGGTGCTATATACCTCATGTATTGCCTGTCGGTCCCCTTTTCCGCACGCCCAGAGTAATCGGGTCTGTGAAGCCTGTGACTCTGAACGCGCCCAGGAGCCCTCCCCTGTGACTGAGCCCAGTGCGTCAGGTCCCCCAGAGTGGGCCCTGTCTCTGTCACAATCCATGGCGTCACTAACAAGAGCAATCGAGTCCCTTTAGGCCCCCGATAGGGGCGGGGACAGTGGTTCACCTGTCTTGGAGGGGTCCTCCATCTCACAGGAACCTGCGGCCTGCAGGGGCCGCGCTCTCGCCAGGCAGACGCGGGGGAAGTGAACCCACACAGCGTCGCCTGGGCCGTCTGGTGCCTCGGCATCCATAAGTTCCGTCTCTCGATCTCCCTACCCAGCGGAGATGAGTGCACAAAGCTCGGACTACGATTCCAAAGGGTCCCTCATTACCAGGGACCAGCACCTAATTACCAGGAGACTGTTGACAGTCTCATCAAGGCAGTCAACCAAACCCTAGGCATACGACGAATCCACCTTGGCCTTTGGTTATAAGCAGGGTGGATTTGATTTAAATCAAACTGATTTAAATCACGATTTAAATCACTAGTCAGTAAGGCTTAATTTAAATCAGTGATTTAAATCAAAGTTTCTAACTAAACTAGTTCTTGCTACTTTAACATGCAAGTAGGTGAAGATTTTTAGAATCACTTTTTATATTACTTTTTTCTCCCCAGTTTAATGGGTTAATCATTCATATTTGGACACCACTGTTCTGTTGTACTTAGGAAGGAGAAAAATAATCCTGACCTTAATAACAATTTAAATAGATTTATTCAACTGAAACAATAACAACATTACAGCATAAGTTATTTGCTTAAACAAACATCCATGTTTGTTAACTAATTTGGCTAAACAAAATATATTATATTTTAAGAAACTTAGACTGTCAGCCCAGCCGACACATGAAAAACTTAAATACTACTGTCCCTGCTGTCCTCTGTAGCTCACTCGTATTCATCTTCATCATCTTCTTCTTTGTTCCTATTCATAATCTGGAAAAGAAAAACAAGCTTTCCTGCTTTATTGGGTCCCAACCGATTTCTCAATTTAGAATGAATGAGTCCAAAGGAAGAGAATATTCTTTCAACGCCTGCAGAAGAAGCTACTGCTGTTAAAAGTGAAATCATTACTTGAACAGTCTCTAAATCCAAGCGCTTAAGTGACTTCCACCAGTTTACTGGTGTGACCTTCCTTAAAATATCTTCAGCAAACATATATTTCTTGAATGGTTCCCCCTTAGCTCTGAAGTTTATTATAATTGGCATTAAAGATGGATGATTGCTGGATACCCATGTCATAGCTAACTCCTCTTCCTCAGCACTTAGGTTTTGACCCTGATATTGGATATTGACAATATTTGCTAAAAAATGAGCTGGAGTCAGTGCTTGTCCCATTCGTTTGTTTACTGCTTGTAATTTAATTCTGTCCATGTGTAGTTCTGTTTTTAAGTGTTCACTCAGTTCCTTCCAAATTTCAACAGCATCCGCAATAAAACAGCTATTTTTCTGTATTTTGTTTAAAGCTTGAGAGATGGGTTTCAGGAAGCTTAGCATATGTTCAATATTTCTCTTAAGCCCAATGTTGAGGATTTTGGCCGTGACAGTGCCATCTATTTTATCTCGACTTTCTTCACAAAGTGTCATCAGAATAGGCCAGTTTTTGATATACTGCTCAAAACAGTCCACCACAGAGTTCCATCTAACATCTTGTGGGAGCGTTAGCTTGGTTCCACCCATCCTTTTCAGAGCTGCTGCAGCAAAATGATTATTACGGAAGTATTTAGCAATTTCAACAACATTAGCCTTTATTTCTGGAACACTTAAGTCTTTGGCTAAGAGGTGCAGCAAATGAGCACTGCAACCATATGTTATTAGCTTTGTATTCCCTCCCTGCTCTTCTAAATTTCTTCTCATCTTGGATACGTTTGCAGCATTGTCAGTGACCAAACTGCGTACTAGACATTTGAATTTTTGTTCACATGTTGTTATAGCTTTAACTGCCACTTCTTGTAAGTATTCTGCTGCGTGTGCATTTCCTGACGTATCAGTTGTTTGTGCAAGGAAGACTTTACCTTCTTCTGTTGTTATACCAGCACATACAATAGGATCATTGTGGACATTACTCCACCCATCAATACTAAGGTTAACAATTTTACCCTCCAGAGCTGTTGCACATTGCTCCATTTCTCTGTCATACACTTGATCCAGCAGTTTCCCTGCAACATCAGCTCTGCTGGGTGGACTGTATCCTGGTCTCAGTGACTGAACCATATTAATGAAATGTGGGTTCTCAGTCAGACAGAAAGAAGAGTTCGTTGCATAAATAAACGGCAATTTTTTCATCAATCAACTCTTTTTCTAATCTGCTAGTTCTTATCACAAACCTATCTATGGTGGTTCCAGGAGGTAAAGGTTTTTTCTTCCTTTTGGGTGATGGTGATATGTGGCTGTGGGTGTCTGATGATGATGCTGCTGCTAATGAAGCACTATCCTGGATGGATAACTCTGAAACTGTAGAACAGGATGATGGTGATCTTGGAGGTGGATAGTTTCCAGAATCCATGAATTCCCCTAAACAAAAAAAGTCAATGCTGTTATTTTATTGTTTATACAATTTCTGCTTATTGTACACAACACAGCACTGCCCCAAAAGGAATATTTGTTTTTCTTAATAACTGTACCAAATGACAGTAACATGCAGTAATAATAAGAAATATAATTTTTCTCACACATGACAGTTCAGTCTTTAGAAATAGGATTCAATAAAAATGTTTACCAACCTGAAGATCCTGCCTGTTCAGAAGTGTTTCTTTGGTCATCTTCATCACGCACTTCTCATGATGTTGCCTCATTCGCGCCACCAGGCCTTGCATCTCTTTGTTGCATCGTTTGCATTTTGCACGCATGCCTGCCTTACCGATAGGCGAAGGAGCTTCATTAAAATATTCCCAAACTGGGTCTCTTTTACGGCCTGCTGCCATTATAAGGAAAGAATGTAATAAACCTCAGATCGTACACACAAACAGATCCAGACTTGTCTGTCTGTGGCTATGCTGCAGTATTGTGCTCAAAGTTTCACTTTCATTTTCTTGTCTGCTTGCCCTTCCTCCTCCTCACACTTAGATTCACATTCTTCTTGTGTTGCGCAGATCTATTCCACTCCAAACAATCAGAAACATATTGTCTAACTTCTTGGACTTGGCACTGAAGGGGTTGATTCTGTATTCATATAGGTTTGTAGAACAATAGGATTAAGGTCTTTTTCTCAACTCTGTTCATGTTGTAACATTTTTGCCGTGAAGAAGAGGCTGGGACCTCTGCGGAGTCAAATTCAGTTTTGAGAACTGCGTAAGTAAAGCGAGCGTCTGTGATAATATAGAAGAGAAACTGCCCACTAATCCTACAGAAACCTCTGGAAGAGCATGGCATTGTAAATGTTACACATATACAGCCTTTATTCTACTGAGTTAAACAACTCAGCTTTATCTCATGATGGAAGAACCTTTGGATGGTAAAATATTTTCCTCAAAAAGCAGTTTATTGAAAAAAATCCGATTTAAATCAAAAAAATCCGATTTAAATCAAAAAAATCCGATTTTTTTGATTTTTTTTAAAATCATTGATTTTTATCCACCCTGGTTATAAGGTGTCCTTCAAGTGGGTCAAACAGCCTCATGGGGTATTTTGTGCTCACCCAGAGTTTGAGGACCTGGTGCAATGCCACTGAGAGCGGCCAGACAAGCGTTTTTCAGGACAAAAGGCTCTCAATGCCAGATTCCTTTTTCCCCTGAACTCCTTAAGAAATGGGCGGAATGTCCTGCGGTTAATCCTCCTGTGTCGCGTTTGGCATCTAAGACGCTACTTTCCCTTTCTAATGGTTCCTCGATTAGGGATCCGACTGACCAGCTCATAGAGAACCTGGCTCGCTCAGTGTTTAAGGCCTCAGGCTCAGCCCTCTCGCCCTCCTTTGCGGCGACTTGGGTGGCCAAGGCCATGATATCCTGGTTGGAGTCTCTGAATAGAGCCCTCCAGGGTAGAGATTTGCCATCAGAGGTGGTTGAGATCTCTAATCAGATCGCTCCTGCAGGGGACTATTTGATTAATGCTTCCTTGGATGCGGCAAATTGAGCGGCACTAGCTGCCGCAAACGCAATTGCTATCAGGAGAGCTTTATGGTTGAGAACATGGCGGGCGGACTCTACCTTAAAAAAGTCCCTTACTTCCTTACCCTATCAGAGCGGCCGATTCTTCGGCGAAAAGTTGGATCAGTTCATTTCTGATACTACAGGAGGGAAAAGCCACTTTCTTCCGCAGCAAAGGATTAAACAGCCTTTTTGTCACCAGCTACTGTAGTTGGACTCCTCTGGACTTCATTTCAGGTGCACTACCAACTTGGCGTTACATTGATTTGGTCATGAAACCAGCCGTTTCTCTAAAGTGTCCCAGGAGACATTTTTCAGCATGATAACACCAAGCAGCATGCCGCTCATGCTACTGTGAGCAGCCTGTGTGGCATAAATGTGCTACCATGGCCTACATTATCTCTGGACTTGTCTCCCATTGAGCACATCTGGGACGTCATTGGCCTGCAAATATATATGGAGCAGCCAGCAGTGGATGTTGATGTTTGGCATGCCCAAGTGCATTCAGCGTAGCAGAACATTCCTCAGACAACCATTAAAGGGAACCTGTCACCCCCCCCAGGCCCTTTGTTAAGTAAAAGAGCCACCTTCAGCAGCACTAAGGCTGCATTCTGTGAAGGTGGCTCTTATGTTTCTGATCGCTAGGAACACTGAAATATACACTTTCATAATCTGTCCGACATACCTCTATTGTGTCAGGGAGGTATGTCTTCTCCCCCTGTGTCAGAGGCATCAGTGGTGTCAATCATCCCCCTCTTGTTTACGGCCCCCGCCTCCTCTCCTTGCGACGTCACTGGTGGCGCTTCGTGTATTGGTGGCCCCAGATCCCGGCCCGCAGTGTGTTATGATGTATTCACACTGCTGGGCTGGGAATCTGGCGCCTGCGCAGTGAGGATTTCTGCGACTGTCCCCCATCTCCGCCGCTTTCCTCCACCTCTTTCCTTACTGCGCAGGCGCCAGATTCCCAGCCCCGCAGTATGAATATATCATAACACACAGCGGGGAGGGATCTGGGGCCGCCAATACTTAAAAAGGCCCTGGGAGTGACAGGTTCCCTTTAATAACCTCACTGATAGCATGCTAAGGCATGTAAGTGAGTGCATTTTGACACATGTAGCTCATACTCAATACATCCTGATGTTTTGAAAATGTTTCCATTTTTCTCATCATTTGCATATCATTAACATACCTATCGATCCTGCAATTTCCAAAATCCCATAATTTAGCCTTCTTGGTGTTACAACTTCAATGTTGATAAGTGGTTAAGATATATATATGTCCACTATATATACATTGAGGACATCGGAATACTGTCTCTAAGGCCGTAGTCACACTAGCGATGAATAAGGACCAGTATTAATTTATGGGGCAGCTTCCCATCACCGTTTTTTTTCTCGGCTGTATTCTACATGCGAGTGAAATCGCAGCATGCTGCGATTGTCACCCACTCTCGGCCGAGTCTCGGCTCACTCGCACCCATATAAAAGTCTATGGGTCCGAGTGACACAGCGCACATCACTCGGATATCATCCAAGTGCGGTGTGATATATGCCGGCAATGGAGGAGATCGAGAAATTAGTTTCTCTGCCTCCTCCGCAGCTGTGCTCTGATCAGCTCTGTGTGAGAAGCTCGGAGCACAGTAGGATGACACTCGGATCCCGCATACAGCAGAGCAGGAGCCGAGGGTCATTAGCAGATCGCATCCGATACTATCACATCGGACGCCATATGCAAGTGTGACCCCGGCCTAAGTCTCTCACTTGTTTATTTAAAGAAGCTGCAGACAGGTGAAAGAGGCGAGTTTTTCTGGGCACAGCGCCGCTCTCTCTCTTTTTTCCATACCCCGGGCGTCCCGGACGCCTGCATTTGCTTCACTTACACCTTCCCGGTGAGGCGCCCCCTCACCTCATCATTGGGACTGCTCCCCCCACCATATGCAGTGACCGCAGATTGCTCTGCAACCGCCCTATAAGACGACACCCGGCGTATAAGACGACCCCCGGCGTATAAGACGACCCCCGACTTTTGAGAAGATTTTCAGGGGTTAAAAAGTTGTCTTATACACCGGAAAATACGGTACAGTAGCTGTTTTTGTTTTCATGTACAGAAGTAAAATGAAAAACAGTTGACATAAAACTATCAGAATATTTATTCTGGAATGACACGTGCAATTTTTAGAAAAAAAAGCCAGGAAAGAATCCAGAGGAAGACCTGTTGAGCTAGGAAAGGCTCCAGGTGTCTATGTCAAACATCCAAATGTGTAACTTGTGGACTTTCTCGTTTACCATTAGTCAGTTTGCCCTTTCTGTACGTTTTTTTAAAGTGTAGCTTACTACATTTTTCTATGCATCTTCCGATGGCAGATCTGTTTCATATATACACTACTAAGAAACAAATAGTTCAGTTTACACTGTAAACATTTAAAGGGAGAGGTAAGTGCCGACTTACTGAATGTATCAATCTCAAGAGCTCGAAATATAAGAAAATCATTTTGTTGTTTGCGTAGTTCATTGCGAAGCGTACAGGCAACCTGGTATCCTTTCATAACCAAGTGAGGAGGTTGGTTCTTGACATAGAAAACCACTTTAGTGCTGAAAGTGAAGAGAATATAAAATGTAATGCCAAACGAGAAATCAAATTGTCAGAAATCCAAGTAACTGAAGGTAGGAAATTCCTTATATGATACGGTTTTGGAAAATTGGACAAAGTTGTAATAGGATGGAAAAAATCCATAAAGAATGTTATTACCTAGGAGAATTCAGATGTTCAAGAGTAGGTTGGCCTTGTAAAGGAAATCTGTCATGTGATTTTTAGTACGAAACTAATTGTATCCTGAAATAGGCTTTGGGCATAAATGTAACATTTATTCCTGGAGAAAGTTTGATGCTCCAGGTCCTTGATATAAAATCCAAAATGTATTTATTCTATGTTAAAACACATAAAGGCTCCTGGACAGCACTCAAGAGGAAAAAGCCAAGCATTTCGATTACAATAGTGATCTTTGTCAAAGCCAACATTAATTGCTGTAGCTTCTCCAGTTTTCTTGCTGTAAGCACTGGAGAATTCACAGCCGCGCGCCGGCTAGTCAAGTGTATGTAAATCTAAAATGAATATGCACTGTTACCCACGCCCATAATCCTGCCCACCACTTTGCGCCAACGTCGGTGATAGTAAATGAGAGCATAGTAGTACCCTGCATGCGCAGACCTTGGGAGGCATCACACATGCGCAACATTTTTACTATCACTGACATAGGTGCAGAGGGGTATACACTGTGTATAAGCAGAAAGCTACCAATCAGTGAGGGGGGTGGGGTTATACAGAGCTCATGAATATACCTGAATATGTGGCGTCAGGTTTACTCTAATGCTAATCTACTGCTGACAAAACAATGATTTAATCAAAACTTCAGCAAGCAGCCCAGAAAGTGACACATGACGCGAATCAGGGTCTCTGTCTTTACATTATGCTGCTCTCAGATTAGGTAGCAAAATCCTGGCGACAGATTCCCTTTAAGTTGCAATGTAGTTTACAAAGGCTGTAATAGGGTTTAGCATGTCTCTGTTTAACCCTTTCTGCCATCAGACGTACTATTCCGTCCATGTGCCCTGGGACTTAATTCCCAAGGACAGAATAGTACGTCATATGCGATCAGCTGAATATCACGGACCGCTCCCGCACATCAACCCCCGGCACACTGCGATCAAAGATGATCGCAGTGTAGGGGGGCATAGGGAAGTACTGCACAGGGAGGGGGCTCCCTGCATGCTTCCCTGAGACCCTCAGAACAGCACAATGTGATCGCGTTGTTCTGAGGGCCTCCTCCCTGCAGGATTCCGGATCCAAGATGGCCGCGGGATCCTTCCGGGTCCAGCAGGGAGGCGACATCCTCAGTGCCTGCTGAGAGCAGGCGCTGAGAAAGCCTGCTGCACTGCCTGTCTGATCGCCAATCAGACACAGTGCTGTGCACAGTGTCAGATCGGCGATCTGACACTATACAGTGATGTCCCACCCTGGGACAAAGTAAAAAAATAAAATAACGTGTAAAAAAAAAAATTCCTAACTAAAGAAAAAAAAATATTCCCCAATAAATTCATTTCTTCATGTAAATAAAAAAAACAAACAAAACAATAAAAGTACACGTATTTAGTATTGCCGTGTCCGTAACGAACCTCACTAAAAAACTGTCCCATTAGTTAACCCCTTTAGCGAACCCCTTAAAACAAAACAAAAAAAACAAACAAGGCAAAAAAACAATGATTTATCATCATACCGCTGAACAAAAAGTGGAATAACATGCGATTAAAAAGACAGATATAAATAAACATGGTACCGCTGAAAACATAATCTTGTCCCGCAAAAAAACAAGCCGCCATACAGCATCATCAGCGAAAAAATAAAAAAGTTATAGCTCGCAGAATAAAGCGATGCAAAAATAATTATTTTTTATATATAATCGTTTTTATTGTATACAAGCGCCAAAACATAAAAAAAATGATACAAATGAAGTATCGCTGTAATCGAACTAACCCGAAGAATAAAACTGCTTTATCAATTTTACCACATGCGGAACGGTATAAACGCCCCCCCCAAAAGAAATTCATGAATTGCTGTTTTTCTTTCATTCTGCCTCCCAAAAATCATTATAAAAAGCAATCAAAAAATGTCATGTGCCCGAAAATGGTAGCAATAAAAACATCAACTCGTCCCGCAAAAAATAAGACCTCACATGACTCTGTGGGCCAAAATAAGAAAAAATTATAGCTCTCAAAATGTGATGATGCAAAAAAGATTTTTTGCAATAAAAAGCGTCTTTTAGCGTGTGACAGCTGCCAATCATAAAAACCCGCTATAAATAGTAAATCAAACACCCCTTTATCAACCCCTTAGTTAGGGAAAAATAATACAATTAAAAAAATGTACGGTATTTATTTCCATTTTCCCATTAGAGTTAGGGTCGGGGCTAGGGTTGGGGCTAAAGTTAGGATTAGGGTTAGGATTGGGATTAGGGTTGTGTTAGGGTTATGATTAGGGTTAGGGGTGTGTTGGGGTTAGGGTTGGAGTTAGAATTGGGGGGTTTCCACTGTTTAGGCACATCAGGGGCTCTCCAAACGCAACATGGCGTCTGATCTCAATTCCAGCCAATTCGGCGTTGAAAAAGTCAAACGGTGCTCCTTCTCTTCTGAGCTCTGCCATGCGCCCAAAGAGTAGTTTACCCCACATATGGGGTATCAGCGTACTCAGGACAAATTGCACAATAACTCTTGGGGTCCAATTTCTTCTGTTACCCTTGGGAAAATAAAAAATTGGGGGCGAAAATATCATTTTTCTGGAAAAAAATATGATTTTTTATTTTTATGGCTCTACGTTATAAACTTCTGTGAAGCACTTGGGGGTTCAAAGTTCTCACCACACATCTAGATAAGTTCCTTTGGGGGTCTAGTTTCCAAAAGGGGTCAGACCATTCCATCAAAGTCTGCATTACTAAACGTCACGACTTCTATTCCGAGCCTTGAAGTGTGCCCACACAGTAGTTTTCTCCCACATATAGGGTATCAGCGTACTCAGGACAAATTGGACAACTTTTGGGAAAATAACAAAAAATGGTGACTAAAAGATAATTTTTGTGGGAAAAAAAATAGGATTTTTTATTTTCATGCCCGGGCATTATAAACTTGTGTGAAGAACTTGGGGGTTCAAAGTGCTCACCACAGATCTACATAAGTTCCTTGGGGGTCTAGTTTCCAAAATGGAGTCACTTGTAGGGGTTTACACTGCTTAGGCACATCAGGGGCTCTGCAAACTGAACATGACACCCATCAAAGTCCGCATTCCAAAATGTCATTATTTCCTTTCCGAGCCCTGCCGTGCTCCCAAACAGTATTTCTCCCCCACATATGGGTATCAGCGTACTCAGAACAAACTGGAAAACAACTTTTGTGGTCCAATTTCTTTGGGAAAAATCAAAAAATGGGGACTAAAAAAATCATTTTTGTGGAAATTTATTTATTTTTTCCACACCCAGGCATTATAAACTTTAGTGAAACACTTGGAGGTTGAACATGTGCACAACAGATCTAGATAAGTTCCTTAGGGGGTCTGGTTTCCAAAATGGTGTCACTTGTGGGGGGTTTCCACTGTTTAGGCACGTCAGGGGCTCTCCAAACGTGACATGGCGTCCAATCTCAATTCCAGCCAATTTTGGTTTGAAAAAGTCAAATGGCGCTCCTTCCCTTCCGAGCCCTGCTGTACACCCAGACAGTGGTTTTCCCCACATATGGGGTATCGGCGTACTCAGAAGAAATTGCACAACTTTTTCTGTCCATTTTCTCCTTTTACCCTTGTTAACATAAAAAAAAATTGTTTGTAAAAGATCATTTTTGTGACTAAAAAATTAAATGTTCATTTTTTCCTTCCAAGTTGCTTCAGCTTCTGTGAAGCACCTGAAGAGTTAATAAACTTCTTGAATGTGGTTTTGAGTACCTTGAGGGGTGCAGTTTTTAGAATGGTGTCACTTTTGGGTATTTTCTGCCATATAGACCCTCAAAGTCACTTCAAATGTGAGGTGGTCCCTAAAAAAATGGTTTTGTACAATTTGCTGTAAAATTGAGAAATCGCTGGTCAACTTTTAACCCTTATAACTTCGTAACAAAAAAAAATTTTGGTTCCAAAATTGTGCTGATGTAAAGTAGACATGTGGGAAATGTTATTTAGTAACTATTTTGTGTGACAAATTTCTCTGTTTTAAGGGAATAAAAATTCAAAGTTTAAAAATTGCAAAATTTTCCAAATTTTCGCCATATGTCCATGTTTTTCATAAATAACTGCAAGTTATATCAAAGAAATTTTACCACTACCATGAAATACAATATGTCATGAGAAAACAATCTCAGAATCGCTAAGATCCGTTGAAGCGTTCCGGAGTTATAACCTCATAAAGAGACAGTGGTCAGAATTGTAAAAATTGGCCCGGTCATTAACGTGCAAACCACCCTCGGGGTTTAAGGGGTTAAGTCATTCAGATGCAGTCCCAGATCTGTAGGTGCCAGTCCTGTCATAGACCACCAACACTCAATACAGACTGAGTAAGGGAGAATGGCACATCCACAATGCTTGACTATCAGTTACATTTTTTTAATGGAATTCTAATAAAGTAGATTTGACATATTAAGCAATGTGGATGCGCCGTTCATCCTTATTACATCTCCATGGAACTTGCATTTGTTTTATTACAATAGATAAAATAAAAAGGTACAGATTATAAATTGGATTGTTACTTCTATAGTCAGCATTTTAAAATCAGTTGGTATTACAAGCAAGATGTAAGCAAGAATGCTACAAAAAATGGGCAAGTCCACAGGCAACATACTGTAATTTGTGTTGTATACTTAAAGGAGTTGTCCACTACCTGGACAACCCCATTCTTATATGCTGCATTTATAATAATAATAATAGCTGTTCACCACCCACATCAGCGCCATTCTAGCAAAAGTCGGCGCTAAATCTTCCAGCGCTCAAGTGACATTATTGTGCCATGTGAGAACTGCAGCCAACCAGAAGCCGCCAATAAGTTAGTGCACTCATTTCTCTTGGATGAAACTTGGATGTCAGGAAGAGCCACTGATTGATATGCCACGTGAGCGCGGCAGCCACTGTCACCCGAGTGTCAGGAGGTCCACTACCAACATCGCTGAATTGGAGATAATGCTTTTTAGCTGCTAGATACAGATCTTCCCCGTCTAACAGTATGAATTTCACAAATAGGTTGCTTACCAGCATGGTGTACTACACGTAACTGGAACTTAGGCACTTATATTTCAGTTAAAACCAAAAAACCCAAGTTGCACATACAGTGGGGAAAATAAGTATTTGATACACGTACAATTTACAAGTTTTCCCACCTACAAAGAAGGGAGAGGTCTGTAAATTTTTACCGTTATCGTAGCTACACTTCAACTGTGAGACAGAATCTTTTTTAAAAAATCTAGAAAATCACATTGTATGATTTTTACATAATTAATTTGCATTTTATTGCATGAAATAAGTATTTGATACAATAGAAAAATAGAACTTAATATTTAGTACAGAAACCTTTGTTTGCAATTAGAGGTCAGATGTTTAATGTTGATCTTGACCAAGTTTGCACACACTGCAGCAGGGATTTTCAGCCACTCCTCCATACAAATCTTCTCCAGATCTTTCAGGTTTCGGGGCTGTCGCTGGGCAAGATTGAATTTCATCTCGCTCCAAAAATAGTCTATTGGGTTCAGGTCTGGAGATTGGCTAGGCTACTACAGGAGCTTGAAATGCTTCTTACGGAGCCACTCCTTAGTTGCCCTGGCTGGGTGTTTCGGGTCATTGTCATGCTGGAAGACCCAGCCACGACCCATCTTCAATTCTCTTACTGAGGGAAGGAGGTTGTTGGCCAAAATCTCGCGATACGTGACCTCATCCATCCTCCCTTCAATACGGTGCAGTCATCCTGTCCCCTTTGCACAAAAGCACCCCCAAAGTATGATCCAACCCCCACCATGCTTCATGTTGGGACATTATTCTTGGGGCTGTACTCATCCATCGTCTTCCTCCAAACACGGCGAGTGGAGTTGATACCAAAGAGTTCTATTTTGGTCTCATCTGACCACATAACCTTCTCCCATGCCTCCTCTGGATCATCCAGATGGTCATTGGCGAACTTCTAACGGGCCTGGACATGTACTGGTGTGAGCAGGGGGACCTTCCATGTCCTGAGGAATTTTAATCCATGATGGCGTAGTGTGTTACTAATGGTAATGTTTGAGACTGTGGTCCCAGCTCTCTTCAGGTCATTGACCAGGTCCTCCCATGTAGTTCTGGGCTGATTCCTGACCTTTCTCACAATCATCCTTACCACACGAGGCGAGATCTTGCATGGAGTCCCAGACTGAGGAAGATTGACAGTCATTTTGTGTTTCTTTCATTTTCTAATAATTGTGCCAATAGTTGCTACCTTTTCACCAAGTTGCTTGCCTATTGTCCTGCAGCCCATCCCAGCATTGTGCAGGTCTACAATTTTGTCCCCGGTGCCCTTAGACAGCTTTTTGGTCTTGGCCATTATAGAGAGGTTGGAGTGTGATTGATTATGTGGACAGGTGTCCTTTATAAAGGTAACGAGTTCTAACAGGTGCAAATAATACAGTTAGTGAGTGCAGAGTAAGAGGGGTTCTTAAAGGAAAACTAACAGGTCTGTGAGAGCCAGAATTCTTGGTTGGTAGGTGATCAAATATTTATTTCATGCAGTGAAATGCTAATTATATAATTTTTAACTAATGTGATTTTCTGTTTTTTATTTTTACATTCTGTTCCTCACAATTGAAGTGTACCTACGATAGAAATTACAGACCTCTCCATTCTTTGTAGGTGGGAAAACTTGCAAAATCGGCAGTGTATCAAATAACGTAGTTTTCGGACTATAAGATGCACCGGACCATAAGACGCACCCCAAATTTTCATAAAGAAAATAGGGGAAAAAAATTCATGTCTCAAATGGGGGTCTGTCTTACAGTCTGAAATCAGCTTACCCAGGGGGGATCAGCAGCGCTGGTGGAGCGGGGTCACAGGGGGAGTTCGGTGGTCCAGCAATATGACTCCCATCCAAGGCTGGTGTGGTGGCCTCCGGGAAATCCCATCCCAGGCTGGTGCAGCAGGTTTGGCGGTGGTGCTCGGGGCTGCGCCGGCATCTTGTGAAAGCCCGGAGTCCCCACATATCAATTGCTGCGATGCGGTGGCCTCAGGGAAATTCCATCCCAGGCTGGTGTGGTAGGTTCGGCGGTGCTCTCAGGTTCGGCTGTGGTGCGGGGGGGTTCCACCGGCATCTTGTGAAAGCCTGGAGGCCAAGCACATCCATTGTTGCGATGCGGTGCCCTCTGGGAAAATGGCAACGAGATCTCAATCTGAGCATGCGTCGCCCCTGGCGGCCATTTTCCCGGAGGCCACCACATCGCAGCAATGGATGTGCGGGCCCTCCGGGCTTTCACAGGATGCCGGCGGAGCCCCCCGCACAACTGCCGAACCTGCTGCACCAGCCTGGGAAGGGAGTGTGATCATCGCCCAGCAGCGTCGGAGCGGGACTGCCGCAGAATCGCCCGACTCCTGCTGCTGCCACAGTATTTGTAAGCATATTCCGACTATAAGAGGCAGACCCATTTTTCCCCAAAATTTTGGGTGAAAAAAGTGCATCTTAAAGTCCGAAAAATACAGTACTTATTTTCCCCACTGTACATGCCATTTTCATGAAAGGCAATGTATTCCTATACAGATGTACCACTATAGGAAATCTTATTGTGAAACAAGACAAAAAAGTCACAGCTACATATAGCCTATTTGTAGTACTACAACTGGAATTGACAGAAATATAAGACTCATAAGTCTTGTGGAGAAAAAAATGACTTTAAGGTTTAATTCTATGGCATTTTTATTACCAAATAGATCTTACTGATTGGCTCAATCAAGAGCTCACATTTCACTTCCTAATCACAGTATGCTTTTTTTTCTTTTTTTAATTTAGAACCCACTGCCAAATAAATCCCTTTAACGTGTCTCATTGATAAATTTGTCACATTGTGATACCTGTGGAGAAGTATAACCACCTTGTAACTACTTCCATGTAAAGACATGACTTGTATCATTTTGTAAGAAACACAATATTCGGAAATGGATCAGAAAATACCTTTTTTCTGTGTACTGCTGGATCTTCTGCACAGTGATGTCAGAATCTAAAACCCCTAGAAGAACCCCAATCTGGCGCATAAACATCCCCTTCTGTCTTTCAGTCAGCTGGCTGACACTCACATCCAGAATTATCTCCACCAGGTTATTCTTCATGGGGTCTGAAAAATAGAAGCAAAGTTGGAATAACAGAAAAGACTACTACAAAATATGGCATAATAGGATAAAAACAATAAACCACCATCATAAAGCCTCCCCACTTTATATTGATATATAATAAATATTTTTTATTTAAAACAAATGTACTAAAATCTACAGTACCAATATGATTTTTATAGGGCCTATGTGACTGTCTAAATTGTTCAATTACAGTTTTGGGGATATCCTTCCTGTAACATGCATTATTATTTAGGTTTTCACGCTTTCAGGTAGGCATTAAGTAGCGTTCACACAGGCACTGGATTCTTTTGGCAAAACAATGTGACGTTTATTTACACAGGTTACACAGCACCAACACTAATTTGCCACACTAGGTGATTCAGTCATGTATGTTTTAGCTCTGAAGTTATAATTCACACATGCACTTATTTATGTACTTCTATAAATCAGTTATCACTTTACTTGAATATATCTACTTGCAGAGCAACAAGGTTCTATTATATCTACCTCCTCTACTGCAGTTTGGCACACAACCACTAGATGGAACCATAATACCTGTATTAAACTTAATCATGTTTACACATAGAATGTTGATGTCATCTAATATATAAAGCTGAATGTATGTATGTGTGTATGTATGTGGGTATGTTTGTCCGGGATTGGAATCCGCACCGTCGCACTTACGGGCATGAAATTTTGCACGCCCGCACTTCTCGACCCCGAAAGAGTCCTAGGCTATGTTTTGAATCGAAATTTTAACCCCACGCGTTCCAAATCGCCAAACAATTTTGGCCCTATCTACATAATGGGGAGAAAGCTGAATGCTTGTGTGTATGTCCGGCATAGGAATCTGCATTTACGGGCATGAAATTTTGCACACCCGCACGTCTCAACCCCGGGAGCGTCATAGGCTAGGTTTTGAGTCGAAATTTTAACCCGCGCATTCCAAATCGGCAAATAATTTTGGCCCGGGATAGGAATCTGCACCGTTGTACTTACGGGCATGAAATTTTGCATGCCCGCACATCTCAACCCCAGGAGCATCATAGGCTATGTGTTGAATGGAAATTTTAACCCCCGCACGTTTTGGTGTGTGATTTTTATGTGCAGAATAAATTTTTGTTAACATAGTCTATTTTGTTACAGCTAACAGCAGTTATTAATTAACCCGGGCGAAGCCGGGTACTACAGCTAGTCTAATATATAAAGCTGAATGTATGTATGTGTGTATGTATGTGGGTATGTTTGTCCGGGATTGGAATCCGCACCGTCGCACTTACGGGCATGAAATTTTGCACGCCCGCACGTCTCGACCCCGAAAGCGTCCTAGGCTATGTTTTGAATCGAAATTTTAACCCCGCGCGTTCCAAATCGCCAAACAATTTTGGCCCTATCTACATAATGGGGAGAAAGCTGAATGCTTGTGTGTATGTCCGGCATAGGAATCTGCATTTACGGGCATGAAATTTTGCACACCCGCACGTCTCGACCCCGGGAGCGTCATAGGCTAGGTTTTGAGTCGAAATTTTAACCCCGCGCATTCCAAATCGGCAAATAATTTTGGCCCGGGATAGGAATCTGCACCGTTGTACTTACGGGCATGAAATTTTGCATGCCCGCACATCTCAACCCCAGGAGCATCATAGGCTATGTGTTGAATGGAAATTTTAACCCCCGCACGTTCCAAATCGCCAAACAATTTTGGCCCTATCTACATAATGGGGAGAAAGCTGAATGCTTGTGTTTAGTCCGGCATAGGAATCTGCATTTACGGGCATGAAATTTTGCACACCCGCACGTCTCGACCCCGGGAGCGTCATAGGCTAGGTTTTGAGTCGAAATTTTAACCCCGCGCATTCCAAATCGGCAAATAATTTTGGCCCGGGATAGGAATCTGCACCGTTGTACTTACGGGCATGAAATTTTGCATGCCCGCACATCTCAACCCCAGGAGCATCATAGGCTATGTGTTGAATGGAAATTTTAACCCCCGCACGTTTTGGTGTGTGATTTTTATGTGCAGAATAAATTTTTGTTAACATAGTCTATTTTGTTACAGCTAACAGCAGTCATTAATTAACCCGGGCGAAGCCGGGTACTACAGCTAGTGTTTTATAAAAATACTGTCAAAACTATGTCTATTTAATGAATTTATTTATTAGTAAAAGGATTATATACCACTTTTTGTCTTTGTGGGTTTTTTCCCTCTCCCTATTTTAACTATTTTAATAATTTGCATAATAAAGATTTAATTATTTTAATTTTTATACTTTTGTATCTGGGTAGTGCAATTTGTGGTGGATTTCTATCGTTCTTTAGGAACTCCCCAAAACATGTATTTCACCCCACTTTGTGGAAATAAGTGTGTAAGGGGGGCTATAGAGATTAGTAGCTGCTGGCATAGATAATTGTCTTTATCAGTCTCAATTCTCTATATATTTTATGATTAGTCTAAGGACATCCCTCACCTGGCTTCACTTCTACAGTAGTCCTGTCATTGTCACTCTCTCCTTTGGCATCAGTCACCTTTAAGTGAAAAGTGTAGGTTCCTTCGACAAGGTTAGAGAGAAACAGGATGGAATGATGATCAGAGTTATTCAACACTTCCTGCAAGAAAAACAAACTGCTGTGAGCCTTAATGATTGCCACATCATCCACAAACCCGTCATCTTTTCCACTCTGTCACCTCACAATGTAATGCCTCAATGGAAGACCAGTCAAACAGTGGTGGCCAAACGCTTCTATGTGTGATTTACAAGTTGACAAACATACTTCAGCGTTTTAGACATCATTTAGCAATGTAAATAATTTGCTTTCATACACTCGCTTGCTAAACGAGAAGATGATGCTGGGAACATATACTATGGAGTTGAAAGATTTCGGTTAGCGTTTCACTAAAAGGAAAATCAAAATCTCTATATCTGGTCCAATTCTGTGTATTTTATTAGTGATGAGTGAACATGCTCGGATAAGATGTTATCCCAGCACACTCGTGTGTTAGCTGAGTGTCTCCAGTGTGCTCGAAAAATATGTTAGAGACCCCGCGGCTCCATATCTCACGGCTGTTTGACAGCTACAACAGGTGCAGGGAAAATAAGTTATCACCTATCCACAGGATAGGTGATAACTACTGATGAGCGGACGTGCTTGGATAAGGTGTCAACAAAGTGACTTTGGTGTGCTCGAAAAATATGTTTGAGTCCCTGCGCCTGCATGTCTTGCGAATGTTAGGCAATCCCCGCATGTATTGTGGCTGTCGAACAGCTGCGAAACATGCAGAAGCGGGGTCTCAAACATATTATTCGGGCACGCTGAAGACACTCGGTTAGCAGACCTTATCCAATCATGTTCGCTCATCACTACTTCTTATGTGTAAGTAACATTTCTAACAAACCTGTCCATAAAATGCAGCAGATGTCCCTTTTTCAAGCCTTACCAGCCTCACAATGGATAAAAACACAGATTTTTCCTCTCTCTTGACAGGTAATCAATAAATTACTTAACCCCTTAAGGACCAAGCCATTTTGTAGGTTAATGACCAGGCCAATTTTTACAATTCTGACCACTGTCACTTTATGTGCTTATAACTCTGGAACGCTTCAACGGATCTTGGCGATTCTGAGACGCTTCAACGGATCTTGGCGATTCTGAGATTGTTCTCTCGTGACATATTGTACTTCATGACAGTGGTAAAATTTCTTCGATATAACTTGCGTTTATTTATGAAAAAAACGGAAATATGGCACAAATTTTGAAAATTTTGCAATTTTCAAACTTTTAATTTTTATGCCCTTAAATCAGAGAGATATGTCACAAAAATAGTTAATAAATAACATTTCTCACATGTCTACTTTACATCAGCACAATTTTGGAACCCAAATTTTTTTTTGTTAGGAAGTTATAAGTGTTAAAAGTTGACCAGCGATTTCTCATTTTTCCAACAAAATTTACAAAACCATTTTTTTTAGGGACCATCTCACATTTGAAGTCACTTTGAGGGGTCTATAAGGCTGAAAATACCCAAAAGTGACACCATTCTAAAAACTGCACCCCTCAAGGTACTCAACACCACATTCAAGAAGTTTATTAACCCTTTAGGTACTTCACAAGAATTGAAACAATGTGGAAGGAAAAAATGAACATTTAACTTTTTTTCCCCAAAATTTTTCTTTCAACAATTTTTTTTATTTTGTCAAGGGTATCAGGAGAAAATGAACCACAATATTTGCTGTACAATTTCTCCTGAGTACACCAATACCCCACGTGTGCAGGAAGACCAATCTTTAGGCGCACGGCAGTGCTCAGAAGGGAAGGAGCATCATTTGAGATTTTGAATGTAAAATTGGCTGGAATTGAGAGCGGACACCATGTAGCGTTTGGAGAGACCCTGATGTACCTAAACAGTGTAAACCCCCCATAAGTGACCACATTTTGGAAACTAGACCCTCCAATGAACTTATCTAAACGTGTGGTGAGCACTTTGAACCCCCAAGGGCTTCACAGAAGGTTATAATGTAGAGCTGTAAAATTAAAAAATCATATTTTTTCCACAAAAATGATCTTTTCACCCCTAATTTTTATATTCCAAAGGGTAACAGGACCCTAAAATTATTGTGCAATTTGTCCTGAGTACGCTGATACTCCATATGTGGAGGTAAACCACTATTTGGGCGCATGGCAGAGCTCAGAAGGGAAACAGCGCCATTTGACTTTTTTGGCTGGAATGGAGATTGACGCCATGTCGCATTTGGAGAGCTCCTGATGTGCCTAAACAGTAGAAACCCCCCACAAGTGACCCCATTTTGGAAACTAGACCCCCCAAGGAACCTATCTAGATGTGTGGTGAGCACTTTGAACCCCCAAGGGCTTCACAGAAGGTTATAACGTAGAGCCGTAAAATTAAAAAATAATTTTTTCCACAAAAATGATCTTTTCACCCCCAATTTTTATTTTCCAAAGGATAACAGGACCCCAAAAATTATTGTGCAATTTTGTCCTGAGTACGCTGATACCCCATACGCGGGGGTAAACCACTATTTAGGCGCATGGCAGAGCTCGGAAGGGATGGAGCGCCGTTTTGGAATGCAGACTTTGATGGAATGTTCTGCCGGTGTCATGTTGCGTTTACAGAGCCCCTGATGTGCCTAAACAGTGGAAACCCCCCACAAGTGACCCCATTTTGGAAACTAGACCCCCAAAGGAACTTATCTAGATGTGTGGTGAGCACT
Organism: Oophaga sylvatica; assembly: GCA_033576555.1. Lineage (NCBI taxonomy): Eukaryota > Metazoa > Chordata > Amphibia > Anura > Dendrobatidae > Oophaga > Oophaga sylvatica. The sequence goes on from JARQOD010000002.1 coordinate 390,911,460, forward strand.
TTGAACCCCCAAGTGCTTCACAGAAGTTTATAACGTAGAGCCGTGAAAATAAAAAAATCATTTTTTTCCACAAAAATTATCTTTTTGCCCCCAAATTTTTATTTTTATAAGGGTAACAGGAGAGATAGGACCCAAAAAGTTGTTGTGCCATTTGTCCTGAGTACGCCGATACCCCACATGTGGGGGTAAACCACTGTGATCGCCTTACTGCGATCTTTGGGAGGCACAATGAACAAATCCACAAAAGGTGAAGAATTGGTTTTATTTTTTACGCCGTTCCTCGTGCGGTATTAGTGATTAGGCGACTTTATTCCTCAGGTCGGTGCGATTACAGCGATACCAGATTTACATCCTTTTTTCATGTTTAGTTTCTGTCACACACTAAAAGACGCTTTTTTTTGTAAGAATTTTTTGTAAGAAATATTTGCATCGCCGTATTTTGAGAGCTATAATTTTTCCATATTTCGGCCGACAGTCATGTGCGGGCTTATTTTTTGCGGGAGGAGCGGACGTTTTTATTGGTACCATATTCGGGCACATAACGTTTTTTTATCGCTTCCTATTCCGATTTTTGTGGAAGCAGAATGAACAAAAACCAGCAATTCAGGAATTGTTTTTTTTTTTTCCCTCCGTTCCGCGTGTGGTAAAATTGATAAAGCAGCTTTATTCTTCGGGTCACTACGATTACAGCGATACCTCATTTATATCTTTTTTTATGTTTTGGCATTTTTTTACACAATAAAAACTTTTATACAAAAAGTAATTATTTTTGCATCACTTTATTCTGTGAGCTATAACTTTTTTTTATTTTTTCTCTGATGATGCTGTTTGGTGGCTTGTTTTTTGTGGGACAAGATGACGTTTTCAGTGGTACCCTATTTATTTATATCCATTGTTTTGATCGTGTATTATTGCACTTTTTCCAAGCGGTATGATGATACCGCTTGGAAAAAGTATAATTTACTACTTTTTTTTTTTCCGGCTTTCAATGAAGGGGTTAACTAGAGTTACGCTTTTATAGATGGGTTTTTTATGGACGCGGCGATACCAAACATGTTTGTTGCTTTTTTTTTTTTTTACATAAAAATGTGTATTTTTTAGGGGAATTTTTTTTAAATTATTTTTTAATATTTTTTTTACAATTTTTTTTAAAAAATATATTTTTTTTACCTAGTCCCTTTATGGGACTTTCACTTTTTCACTTTTGATTGATGTTATAATACATTGCAATGCTCCAGCATTTCAATGCATTATACCAATGGAGAAAGCTGCTGAGACCATGTTGTGAGCATGGTCTCAGCTGCTTTCCGTAGCTGAATGATCCGGCGGTTGTAGTTACAAACCCCGGGCCATCAAGGCAGAGGTCGGGCCCTGCGATTACATCAAGGAGTTAACAGGGGGTTAACAGCCAGGGACGGTGCGGACGCCGCTCCCGGCTTTGTAGTGCAGGAAGCTCGGCCACTGCAGCGCTGAGCTCCTGCACTGATCGCTGCTGTGTTTGTTCAGTCAGATTGACTGACCAGTCACAGCACTGTGGGTGCGGGGACCGACGGCAAGGGTCCCCGCACCTCTTGCCGTGCCTGTCAGCTGTCATAGACAGCTGTCGGCACTGAACTACTACTGCGTGTTGGTAATTCAAAGGCATGACGTGCAGAGTCCGTCCTGGTGCCGGAACTGACATCCTGCCATGACGGACTGTGCACGTCAGTGGTCAGTAAGGGTTAATGGTGTCTTGCTGCATTATACAGACAGCACCTTTACGATCAATGTTTGCATCTACTGAAATATTCTATCAATTACATAGCATCTCATTATTCTAGTAAACTCCTGATTGATTTGGCTCACCCCCGCTGCTGGGCTGCTTTCATCTCGCTGCCACTGGAAGCTCACAATGCCCTTGTCATCGGCAGATTTGGAGCCATCCAGTTCTGCTGTGTTGGTTGGCAATGTAATGATGACATTTCCTGAAATCTTTGCCACGGGTGGTTTATTAATCTCTGAAAAAGTTGATGCGTTAATAAATAATAATAACAATATACAAACACATCTATTCTGCCAATATGTGTCCACAGTCACTACATGTAGATGGTGGACTTGAATGGCTTTTAATATTTCAGAAAATTGGTCTACTTTTTACTAAATGAGCAGCACCATTGTCCCGGGCATTGCAGCTCAGGATTGTTCCAGTGGATAGAGATAAGATACAGATACTAAATATAGGAGTGGTACTGTACAGAGCATTTTTCTTATCTCGCCAAACCCCTTTACCCCCACAATTGGGACACTACACTCACCTTCCTTCACAATGACACTGACTATGGCCATATCTTGCAAGCCTCGCTCATCTGTAACAGTCAGTGTAAACTCATACTTTCCAACCTGTAGACCAGTAACTGTGGCAATGCTACTGTTAGAATTTTCAATTTTTACTCCTACCGGCCCCCTAAATAAAAAAAAAGATACTTATTAGTCTATCAGTTCAAGACTTGTTAATCTCCAGGCATGTTTTTATAAACAATAACTAAACTTTCAATTTGAAATAATTTTGTCTAGCATGGAAAATTTAAATGGTTTGAAATCAACTTATGAATTTTTTATTTATCTGGCTTATACAGTGCCATTCTGCAGTGCTATCCAGACATTATCATCACTGTCTCTATGGGGACTCATGATCTATACTCCCGTGGAATGTGGGAGGAAACTGAAGGACCCAGAGAAAATCCATGCAAATGTGAGTGAAACATACAAACTCCTGGCAGATGTTGTCCTTGGGATTTGAATCCAGGACCCCAGCGCTGCAAGGATCCAGCTATTCCTGTAAAACAACTGAATTTAAGTGATTATCAACCCCCTGCTTTTCCCCCGTCTATTTGCCTGCCTTCAGCTGCACTGATATCAGAACGTACTCATTTGGAGTACTGATGCTGGCAGTGAAAGTGTCAGCACCCTCATCCTCTGTGTCCCGCTTATCACATAATCTCCTGCAGCAGGCTTGCTTGTCCCCAGAGCAAGGGAGACACAGGTGCTGACCTTCCCACTGCCAGTATCTGTACTCCAAATGAGTATGTTCTGATATTAATACACCTGAAGACAGGCAAATAAACGAGGGAAAAGCAGGGGTTTGGATGCTCCATACATGCGATTTTGTTTTTCAGGAATGAAATCAAATCCTCTAATAAAGTGATATGAAAAGTTTCATAACTTTCCAGGCTGTAATTTTTTTTTAAATATAGCAAAATTAAGAATAAAAGTTTAGTTACTCTTTAAATACATACAGATTTGACGAATATAACATTTTTTCTTATTCAAATGACTTCTGTGGCCTTTTTGTGATAAGTGAGGCTTTTTTTCAGCAGCAACTTTTATATTCATTTTTGTGATGAAGTTGTTTTTCTCACACTTTTTAATAGCACAATGTGCCACTAAAATGCAACTTTAAGTCCTTACTCTTACATTTTATAGTAATTATTTTTACAAAGGGTGTATAGCTTTGGATTTTTAGTGATGGGGCTTTATCTATAGCTTGTGCTAGTGGTGGCCTTGCTTTGCTTTTAATTTTAAAATTTAATTTTAATCAATAAATTTTGGAATAATAACAAGTGTTAAATAAAATGTTCCTATGCTGAGATAATCTTATAAATGTGCCCCTGCAGTGTCCTGTGTAATGGCTGTGTCTGACCATGCAGGGACATGGTCTGATCATACCACACCTACCGGGCAGGGGAAGAAGCAAGAGAGAGTATACAGACATTACAACATGGGGGATAACAGCTGATTGTTTAAAAACAGGCAGGGAAATGTTTTACCTCACAAAAACAATGGTTTACTTTAAAGAAAGAATCATTTTTGATCCCCTGCTGTAATGCCTGTACACTCCCCCCCCTCCGCACAGGAGCTATGACATATTATACTGTTCTCCTTCAAGGTCAGACACGGCCATTGCATAGCACACAGCAGGGGCACATTTATAAGATTATCTCAGAGCAGGAACATTTTTCATTAAAACATCCCATTGTGGAAATTGTTATTATTCCAAGACCTATTGATTAAAATTAACTTTTGTTTGTTGGAAAACCCCAAGTCCAAGTGGATATTTTCAAAGGGTATTCATAAGGGTGTACTTCTTCTCCCTGTATGATGCTGACCAGTCATAAGAAGGCAGAAATACTCAAAGGGAATAAGAACACACCTCCATCATACCCTATAGTAGATTTCTCAGTGTTTGGGTCTTCCTCTCATAGGATCGCCACCTCTGTTGTACTGTCCATCCCCGCCCTGCCTGTTTAGAGATGAGAGCTCAAAGTGTCAGCATCTCACTTATGTCTGTTGTGCTCATCTTGTAATCTCTCTGCAGTGAGATAAGAGCAGGGTCTCACTGACTAGCACAGAAGAGGCAAGTTCCTCCCATGTGAGATGTAATGACAGCCTTGATATCCTTACAAAGCGAGTAAAAGTTGCTTGAGCACAGCAGACATTCATGCGATTAGCTGTGTTGCCCCTCCACCCACACAGACCTTATCTGTGGTGTTAGTCAATTGTGCTTTCTAATCATGCAGGAGGTTAGACCAGGAGAGCAGGTCTGTATCAGTATATCTCATACACTGAGAAAGCTGTTCGTGCACGATCAGCGACATCGCAGCGGGGGCCACATCGCCGCTACATGTCACACACAGCGACGTCGCTAACGATGCCGCTACTGCGTCATAAAATCTATGTCGCTTGAGCGATCTCGTTTAGTGTGGCATACCCTTATGTTGCTTGAGCGATCTCGCTAGCGATCTCGTTTAGTGTGGCATACCCTTAAGCTATGGTGGGATTGTTTTCCTCTTACCTTTCAGTGTTACTGCTGGTTTATGATCAGTCAGCATCATGTATCATATAGGGAAAAGAAGTTCATGCCCCAGTCAAAACTGTCTGATAACACCCACTTGGATTTAAAAAAAAAGTTATCTTATTAGGTGGCAAAGATTTTGATAGCAAATATCTCTGTTACGGAGAGGCAAAATAAAGAAAAAATTTTATTATTCCGCTCTGCAGCCACTGTTACAACCTGTGTCCAGTTCAACCTGAAAATTTTTGAATAGTGAAAGGACTGTGCCCCAATAAGATGTTAAAAAATTTTCAGGGGACATTACTTTCTTCTCGATTGATTTCCGCTGTAACTGGGGCAGGCACATTAGCCCGAGTTACAGGGAACATATATTCTTATAGCCTACAATGTAGAGCTAATATATAATGTTAAGAACCAGGAGCACCTCCAGCTACCTGGAGAGAAAGCAGTCACCATCTGTATAGATGGACCATGGTATTCACTGTGATTGTCCAAGTTGTCTATAATTATATGTACAATAAACCCACAAAATATGTTCATGCCTCTTCTTTCATGGCAGTATATTATAGTACACGATGCTGAGCAAAATTGTCTGGTCATTAAGAACTCTCAGATTCAAAGTTTTGTTCACTGCAGTGATTGTAAATACGCACTGAGTTTTGTCCCAAAGATAAGTGACAATCTTCTGATCATCTGTACTTCGGCTGCCATCCAGAGTTGTACTGTCTACAGGCAGAGTGAGCTCCTTGTCTGGTCCAGCATCAGCTTCCGGAGGCTTGTTGTTTTCTGAAACATTTGAGGTTTGCAATTATGACAATTCATATGATGATAACTCATATTAACCCCTTCAAACTATAATCATCATATGCGTCTTACCAGGTTGGACAATTACGGTCACCTCACTTGTAGACTGCTGTCCTGCAGAGTCTGTCACAGTGAGCTGAAAAGTGTAATCCCCTTCTTGCAGTGCTGATAGCTGGAGAGTTGATGTTCTGACACCCTACATGGTGGGAAAAAAATTGTATGTACTTGCTTTGTTTTTCCACACAGAAAAATTCAGTGATAATGCAGATCCCTGATATTTTGATTACAGACATTTATTCCATATTCACAGTATAAGCCCTAAATATATGATACTAGATGGTGGCCCGATTCTAACGCATCGGGTATTCTAGAATATGTATGTAGTTTATTTATGAATGGCTCCGCTCCCACCCTCCCATCCTGTATACATGGCTCCGCTCCCACCCTCCCATCCTGTATACATGGCTCAGTTCCCACCCTCCCATCCTATATACATGGTTCCGCTCCCACCCTCCCATCCTGTATACATGGCTCCGCTCCCACCCTCCAATCCTATATACATGGCTCCGCTCCCACCCTCCCATCCTATATACATGGCTCCGCTCCCACCCTCAAATCCAATATACATGGCTCAGCTCCCACCCTTCAATCCTGTATACATGGCTCCGCTCCCACCCTCCCATCCTGTATACATGGCTCAGTTCCCACCCTCCCATCCTATATACATGGTTCCGCTCCCACCCTCCCATCCTGTATACATGGCTCAGCTCCCACCCTCCAATCCTGTATACATGGCTTCGCTTCCACCCTCCAATCCTATATACATGGCTCTGCTCCCACCCTCAAATCCTATATACATGGCTCAGCTCCCACCCTTCAATCCTGTATACATGGCTCCGCTCCCACCCTCCAATCCTATATACATGGCTCTGCTCCCACCCTCAAATTCTATATACATGACTCAGCTCCCACCCTCCAATCCTATATATATGGCTCCGCTCCCACCCTCCCATCCTATATACATGGCTTAGCTCCCACCCTCCCATCCTATATACATGGCTCCGCTCCCACCCTCCAATCCTGTATACATGGCTCTGCTCCCACCCTCAAATCCTATATACATGGCTCAGCTCCCACCCTGTATACATGGCTCCGCTCCCACCCTCCAATCCTGTATACATGGCTCAGCTCCCACCCTCCAATCCTATATACATGGCTCTGCTCCCACCCTCCAATCCTATATACATGGCTCTGCTCCCACCCTCCAATCCTATATACATAGCTCAGCTTCCACTCTGTATACATGGCTCCACTCCCACCCTCCGCTGGGCCCCCCCGTCCTCACCCATCATACTTACCCTGACACCGTCGCTGTATCTCTATCCCGGCGCATCAGCTTCTTCCTCTGTGGTGAGGTAACGTGGTACTGCTCATTAAGGTCATGAATATGGACGCCACGCCTATGGGAGTGGAGTCCATATTCATGACCTTAATGAGCGGTACTATACCGCACCGCACAGGATAGAAGCAGACGCGCCGGGATAGAGATGCAGGGACGGAAGGGGAGTATGTACATGTAGAGGACCCGCGGCCACCATCGGGAGATCAGCGGCTAGTGCCGCTGATCTCCCGACGATAGCGGTGGCGTGCCTGGTTGAAATCCTGTGCCAATTCGAGTCCGGATGTTCGTTAATTGGTCGCGTCTGGCCGGGCGCAACCAATCAGCGACGCAGGATTTCTGTTACAGACGGAAGTTATAAGTTAGACAATTATATAGTAGATGAGGGTCCCAACGGTGGTGCATTGGTACAGTACATTCCCTGTCATCCAATCCAAAGCATTTGGTGGCTGACAGTTTAATATTTGTGTGGCTCTCATCTTGAACAAATATCAGACATTGGGTATATGTCCTGTGCATTCGACAGAAAGACCCTAAATAGCATTGAATTAATATGTCTTTATAATTTAGGTAACAAACAGTGTCCAAATATATCCAATAATCAGTGTCAAGCGCAGTGTCTTCCCCAAATAATAAGGAAAAACATAATGATTACGTCAGATGAAATTAAAATCTGAAATTATGTTGTGTGTACAATATTAAAGGGGTTGTCCACTACTTGGACAACCCCATCTCATTTATGTTTGGCCCCAGTAAAATAAAAACTCTTAGGGTATGTGCACACGTTGCGGATTGCGCTCAGGAATCTCCAGAGCGGATTCTGCATGTCTTGGCAGAATCCGCAGGTAAAAATCAGAGCATTTTTTGTGCGGATTTAATGCGGATTTTCCTGCGTTTTTTGGCCTGTGGTTTTCTATAATGAATTGGGTGTAGAAACACTGAGGAATCCACACAACGAATTGACATGCTGCGGAAAATAAACTGCTGCGGATTCCGTGTGGAATTTTCCGCAGCATTTGCACACCATTTTTTTCTATATAAGGGTTCAATCTCACCTGCATCTCCATAACTTTCCCTTTACTGTTGGGACTCAAAGACCACTCATAGCTGACAATACCATGATCGTCTGTGCTCAGATTCCCATACAAGACTATGGCGTTTCTGGGCAGTGTAATGACTTGGTTGGCTCCTGCATTTGCCCCTGGGGGATAATCAACAGCTTTGTTCACTGTCAAGTTGGCTATTGTAGAGTTTTTTGCCCCATCAGAGTCTTCGACAGTCAACCTGCAGTTTCAAATAAAGAAAAGGAAAAGTGCATGCAGAATAAGCATGAGAGTCAATTATCAGCATGAGAGTCATTACCATTATGTGATTATACATGAAATAGAATCTCATAATAATTTTGCACACTGAGTATATTGCACATCTTTGCTGTGCATAGCCTATAATCAACGCTTTTGCAGTAGTATAATTGTACTTTATCATCACACATACTGAGGCTATATTATAAAGCAATAAGTGATGATGGTGATGAAAAAAAAATAGGATTATTCATTTGTTGTCATTCACACAAAAAAATATAAATTAAGAACAATTATTAATTAACTGTGAATGAATCAAATTACAGTCTTCACACATAAGGACTTATTCACATGTTGCGTTCTCACCACAGATAAAAATGCAGCATTTACAATATTAACAAAGTGAGATTTCGGAAATCTCATGCATAGTCTTATTTTTACTTTGAAGATTCCAGCAGATTTGAACCTTCAACGCGTTTTTCAGCCTGCAGCATGCCAATTCTTACAGCGTTTTTCACCCATTCAAATGAATAAAGAAAAAAAGCAAGTAAAAAATGCATAAAAAGTGCATATTTTACGCAGCGTTTTTTCTGCTAACGCTTTGGTTTTTGAAGCACAAAAATAATCTACAAATACTAACCATGTGCACCTAACTTTAAGATGACATTTTACTTAATCTACTGTTAATCACATTGCCTGATTTCCCTCCGCCCGGACCTCCATGTGTCCATAATAATGGCCATACCTGGCATTAAGGCTATACGTCACATGAAAGCTTGCTACAAAAACGTAGTCATATCTTACAATTAAATAGCCTTACCTAAAAGTATAATTTCCAGGTACAAGATTTGTCAGTTTTAAGATGGCAGTGTCTGCTGTGATTTTCTCCTCTCTTAAAGGACCCTTCAGCTCTTCCCAGTGATAACTAACAATTTTCTCATCGTCAGTGCTCTCTGTAAAACAAAGCAGGATCGAATTAACCATATGCTTTATCTTTCAGCATGTCACTCCTACAGGCCATATTTTAATGCTATAATTACTCGGTATATAAGCTATCAATTCCATAGGAAATTATGAATGCCAATAAATGGTGTGCAGTTTAGCCCTTTGGACATGGGCAGCGTAATGCTGTCTCCCTCACTTACTCCCGATTACGGAGCTTAAGGGCCTGTGCACACATTGCGGATTTGCCTGCGGATTTTTCCGCGCCGAAACAGCACCTCTTGGCAGAAAACGCAGGCGCGGTTTTGACACGGTTTTGACGCGGTTTTTCTCATGCGGTTTTGTATACGGTTTTGACAGCTAAATAAAGATATGTTGTTTAACAAAAAAAAAAAGATTTGTGATGTCATTTCTTGTCCAACCTCCTCTTTTACATTTGTCCAACCCACACTCCATTACACACACACAGATAGAGATAGGCCGGCGTCACACTTGCGAGTGTGATGCGAGTAAGTCGCACGACTTTCTCGCATCAACACCCGGCACGGCCGCCCGCTCTCGGACCCGAGTGTGCGGCTGCATGTATTTCTATGCAGCTGCACACTCGGGTCCGAGAGCGGGCGGCCGTGCCGGGTGTTGACGCGAGAAAGTCGTGTGACTTACTCGCGTCACACTCGCAAGTGTGACGCCGGCCATAGACAGATAATAGATACCAGTAGTTAGATAGATAGATAGAAAATACATAGATGGATAATAGATAGTTAGAAATATATATATAGAAAGATAGATATATAGATAGACAGAAAGATATATAGGTAGATAGATAGATAAAATGCTACATAAATAGTTAAAGACACACACACGCACACAAAATAACGCAATAGTTAATAAAAAAAAATAGGAAAAAAAATGGCGTGGGCTCCCGCACAATTTTCTGCGCCAGAGGGGGAAAGCCGACAGCCGGGGCCAATATTGCTACCCTGGGAAGGGGTTAATACCCATGGATCTTCCCAGGCTATGAATATCAGCCCGCAGCTAGCCTTCACTGGCTATTAAAATAGGGGGACCCCCCCAAAAAAAAATGACTTGGGGTCCCCCTATAATTTATAGCCAGAAAGGCTAGGCAGACAGCTGCAGGCTGATATTCATAGCCTAGGAAGGGGCCATGGATATTGGCACCCCCCCGGCTAAAAATACCAGCACCCAGCTGCTCCAGAATTGGCGCATCTGCCAATTCCGGCACTTAGCCCCTCTCTTCCCACACCCCTGTAGCGGTGGGATATGGGGTAATAAGGGGTTAATATCACCTTGCTATTGTAAGGTGATATTAAGCCCAGTTAATAATAGAGAGGCGTCAATAAGACGCCTATCAATTATTAATCTTATATTAATAAAGGGTTAAAAAAAGAAACACACCTAAGAATAAATTTTAATGAAATAAAACAAGACGGTTTTCATATCTTTATTATACGCTCAGATCCAAGCGACTCCCTCGATCTCCTGTAAAAAAAAACGTTAAAAAAATAAAACAACCGTATACTCCCTGTCCGACGCAGTCCAATTAATAACGAGGGTCCCACGACGGTCTCCCCTATAGAACAGTGACATCAAGTGATGCCACTGCTCTGTAGGGCCTCCCAGTGATGCACTGACAGGAGACAATGGCTCCTGCAGTGCATCACTGAGGTTACCGGAGTTCATTGTCTCAATTTATGGCAACGCTGCGTGGGAATTTTCTCACTCAGCATTGCCGTGAGAGAATGAACTGTAGTGACGTCATTCTCTCCCGGCGGCAGAGCGATACACAGATGGATGGCGTCGGGGAATAGGTGAGTATATACTCTATGTGTTGTATGTCATTGTATGTTCTGTATGTCATGTGTATGTTATATGTTGTATGTCATTGTATGTTATATGTTGTATGTCATGTATGTTATATGTTCTGTATGTCATGTGTATGTTGTGTTGTATGTCATGTGTATGTTATATGTTGTATGTCATTGTATGTTATATGTTGTATGTCATGTATGTTATATGTTCTGTATGTCATGTGTATGTTATATGTTGTATGTCATGTATGTTATATGTTCTGTATGTCATGTGTATGTTATATGTTGTATGTCATGTATGTTATATGTTGTATGTCATGTGTATGTTATATGTTCTGTATGTCATGTGTATGTTATGTGTTGTATGTCATGTGTATGTTATATGTTCTGTATGTCATGTGTATGTTATGTGTTGTATGTCATGTGTATGTTATATGTTCTGTATGTCATGTGTATGTTATGTGTTGTATGTCATGTGTATGTTATATGTTCTGTATGTCATGTGTGTGTTATATGTTGTATGTAATGTATGTTTTTTGTTTTTTTTACATTCAGCACATTAGCCGGATGATGGGACTACTACTGTCCCATCATTGGCTAATGTGTCAGTCACTGTCACTGTAGCAGGCATAGCCGGATGGGACTTGTAGTCCCATCCGACGATGCCTGCATACACGGAGACACGCACACAGCCCCGCACACCGCCGCACATACACCGATCCCGCACACAGCCCCGCACACCGCCGCACATAGGCCCGCACACCGATCACGCAGACACCGGCACACAATCACCGCCCACACACACAGCGCCGCACACTATACACGCCCACACACATAGCGCCGCACACTATACACGCCCACGCACCGCCCACACACTTCCCTCCTCCCGAACTGCAGCGGTTTCACCCGCAGCAAAACCGCAGATCTTTTTTAGATCTGCGGTTTTGCTGCGGAAGTGCCCAACTCAATGCAAGTCAATGGGCGCCGAACCGCTGCAGTTCCGCACAAAGAATTGACATGCTGCGGAAAATAAAACGCGGCGAAACCGCACGTTTTTTTCCGCAGCATGTGCACAGCAGACATGCGGTTCCCATTATATTACATTGGTAGTGCACTGTGCTGCGGGTTGGATGCGTTTCCGCACATTGAAAAACGCAGCGGAAACGCATCTAAAAATGCAAAGTGTGCATAGGGCCTTACATACGGCCCCGTAGACACAACTCAGAATGGGCCGGTGTTCAGCTCTGTCCGCATGGCAGAAGAGTGCAGGAGCCAACTGCTGCTCACCTGCATTATTCTGGTCTGTAAATGGGACCAAATGAGAGCATGCTGTGAGCTTATCCACGCAGACCGTTGAATACTATGGTATCCTTTAGTATTTTTTGCAAGAATATAGCAGGTGCTTATAAACAGACCATTCAGACCAGAAATGAATCAATAAACAGGATACATACGGCTGCCATCAATCACAGTAGACGTGGTAGGCAATGAGATTTCCTGGTAACGAGGGACACAATTGCTACTGGAAGTTGGTTCACTCGTGGTTCTGTGAGAATGAGAGTTATATTTAGGGAGAACGATTACCTACATGTTTACAAGTCCTACAGAAGTACTTCTTAAGGGGATGTCTGACCTGGTTTCACCGTGACGTTCACAAACCCTTCTCCATGTGCGTTCTCACCATCCACAAGGACTTTGAACTCATACAGACCTGCTGTGAGCTGGAAGAGGAAAGCAATAGTTATAGGATAGAGAAATGAAGCAGACTGTCACAGACCGTCTATACACTGTAAAGTACAAGACTTGGACTCTGCTGTAATAAAATACACTATTTAACCAGCGATGCCATAAACAGCCTTTTCCTCCTAGAGAAATATATAACCATTCATTTGTTGCATCTATATAAACGGGTTTTCCCATGAACAAAGTACATTTTAATTATTAGATCTTAGAATAATAATAATTTCCACAGTTGGATGTGTTAAAAAAATGTTCCTGTCCCAATATAATCTTATAAATGTGCCCCTGTGTAATGGCTGTGTCTGACAGTGCAGGACCATGGCCTGATTATCGCACACACAGCTCCTGGTCAGAGGAGGGCACAAAAGAGAGTATACAGACATTACAGTAGGAGATCACAGATGATTCTTTCTGTGAGATAAAACAAGTTTGCTACCTGCTTTTAAACATGTTTTACCTCACAGAAAACTGTAGCTGTGATCCCCTGCTGTCATGTCTATATATTTCTCCCCTGCCCAATAGCATTGGTATGGTCAGACTATGGTCATGCATGGTCAGACACAGCCATTACACAGTACATAGCAGGGGCACATTTATAAGATTATCTCATCACAGGAGCATTTTATTTAAACACATCCAATTGTGGAGTTTATTTTTATTCAAACATCTATTGATTAAAATGCACTTTGTTCATGGGAAAACCCTTTTAATAAGCAAAGCCTGAAAGACAGATTAAGTTCCTTTGGAACTTGATTGTGGCTGCTTATCCACCATCCAGACTATCCTGCATTGCAACCTTTCATCAATTTTTTTTGCCATCCACGTCCAGGGAGATTAGCTACAGAGTCTTGGGTTGTAAACTTCTTGATTATTTTGCGCACCAAGGACAAAGGAACATTCAGATCTCTGGTGATGGACTTGTAACCTTGAGATTGCTGATATTGTTCAACAATTTTGGTTTTCAGACAGTTCTCTTCTCCTCTTTTTGTTCTCCATGCTTAGTGTAGCAGACACACATTGCAAAGATTGAGGCAACTTTTCCCCTTTTTATCTGGTTTCAGGTGTGATTTTCATATTGTCCACTCCTGTTACTTGCCACAGGTGAGTTTGAACAACTATCACATTCTTGAAACAAAGTTGTTTACCCACAATTTTGTCTGGCCCATTTTGGGGGTTTTGTGTGAATTGATGTCCAATTTGTCTTTCTTTCTCTGTTTTTTTTTGTGTTGTTCCAATACAAACAAAAACAATAAACATGGGTATAACAACACATGTATAACTGCAACAATTTTCTGGCAGAAATACATTTTCTGGAACAATTTCAAGGATGCCAACACTTTCTACTTTAACTGTATGTATACAGTGCTCAGCATAAAAAGAGCACACCCCGTACGAAAAGGAAGATTTCTCAACACAAGAACAATTTACTAAACTTTGACAAGACTAAGTTTTATAGAACATGTTTCTAACCGATAACATGAAAGTAAGGTTAAAAATATAATTTTCATTACAAAATCATCAGTTTTACTCAAATCGGTCAATTCAAAAATGAATACACTCCACAACTAAAACAACTAAATCTCCATCTAGCCCCTCAAAGACGTAATTCTTAAAGGATGTTACAATATATCGCCAACTTGTTCATTCCATGTCTAGAAGACTTGGTGCTATCCTTAAAAATCATGGAGATCATACACACTAGATGT